>VXAU01006031.1:0-22686 GCA_013399695.1 Formicarius rufipectus
CCCGCACACGCCCCTGCTCCCCCCACGCTCTCCTGCTCCGTCTCTCACATACGCTCGCACTTGCTCTTTTCTCTCTGTGCTTCCCCTCTCCCGCTCTTCTTTGTCTTTGTTACTCCCTTCTGCTGTCATCCTCCCTCTGTCTGTTCTTTTCCACTCTCTCCCCTTCTCCCTCCCTTTCCTTTCTCTTTTTGGGGGCTGATGTAATTTGCTAACCATGGGCAGCCCGGCCAGTTGCTTGTCAGGGAGCAGGTGTCCCACCCCTGAGTGATGTTTTTGTTAATAACATTTTTGCCCTGACTCAGAAGCCGGCGTTTTGGAGATCGGTTGGAGGGGTATTTTTAAGGACAGGAGCTGGGGAGGCTGAGCTTTTGGGAACAGTTGCTGGGTTTGTACTAAAAGGACTGCAACAGTTGTTCTGCTGAGCAAGAAACGTTGGAACAACTGCAGATTCCCTCTCTCTCTCCTTATCTATCCAAAGGGCATTTGGAGGTGACACCCAGTGCACCGTCCCCCTTGCAGCCAGCCCTGATTGGAGCCAACAAGCTGCCATGGGCCCTTGGATTTGGGAGCAGGGCACTCCTGCCACTGGAATTGGCCCTACCAAGCTCCACTATTAGAAAAAAAAACTTTTTCCGGTGGGGTTATGGGTACAAAATCTGCAGTAATCCAGGATGGCCAGAGCAGCCCAACACAGGACTTTCCTCCAGCAGGTCACCTGGGCACCAGGGCTCACTGGGAACAGCCCAGGCACACGACCTGAACGTTAGAGAGGGAACTCCAGGCACAGAAAGAAGAGGTTGTTGGTGGTCCTTGGTCCCCCAGTCCCCCAGTCCATGTTCACTGTGTCTTACCAGGCTGGGACCCCTTCCCTGGAGAGGCCAGAGACAATGAGGATGCTTTCCACTAAGCAGGATGGAGACAGTGTGGGCAGGCCTATCAGAGCCTGTCTCTGCTGCTGAATCAGCCTGGCTGTCACCACCAAGGCCAGAACCTTCCCCACCTGGCTGTCCCCAGTGACAGTCACAAAATGCCCCCTGGGGACTTGGGGCATCTCCAGAGGCTCTTTGAGTGGCACAGCAATTCCTTCTCACATGGGCTGTGGGAGGATGTGCCTGTCCCCAGGTCCCCGGGTTTGGGACGGTGCTTGTCGCTCAGGATCCTGCCCGGGGTACCCCAGCTGAGTGGGGCCAGACACTGTGGGCTGGTCTGCAGTGTGACCCAGGAGAGCCAAGCAGTGGGGAGCTGTGCAGGCTTCCCCAGCCCCATGGTGCCAGGAGAGCTGTTGGCTCTGCCAGGAGGTGTCCTTAACCCTTGCCAGCCCTCCTGGCTGCAGAACCTCTGGCAGGTGCCGAGCGCCACGCTCAGCGTAGTTAATGAAATGAGTGTTTCGGGGAGGGGGGAGGGAGCTCTGTACTGCACCCTGGGGCCCTGGGTTTATTAATGGTGACCTGCCATTAAAGACTAAAGTGCTAACCTGGTCATATTTAGCAGCTTTCAATGGTATCCCAGTGGCCTCCGCCTGCAATATCAACTGCTGCTCCCCCCGCAGCCCCAGGCCGGCAGGAGCTGACTCCAGAGTTTCTCTGCTACGATGGGTCTGGTGGGCAGCACTAAGAAGTCTCTGTGCTGCTGCTGCCAGACAGATTTCCAGCCCCTCCTGCTGCTCCAAGCAGCTTCCCCCTCTTACTGCCAGGTCTTGCCAGGCAGCGCTCGGAAGAGGGGACCAAATCCTGGCATCTTCCTGATCCCCTTTACGCAGACAAAGCCTGGGGGTCGCTGGGAGAGGGAGCTGTGCCAGCACGAGGGTTTGGCGGTGAGGGGGAGGCAAACTCGGGCTCTGCAAGGCACTTCCACAGAGCTCTCTGAGAAAGCGCTGGCAAATTATCCCTCGGAGGTGGCAGGCTGGGAAACCAGGCAGCAGCTCTGCCAGACCTGATTAAAACAGGACTCGAGGCTAACAGCTTCAGGTCAGAGCAGGAGGGCTGCTCCCACTGCTGCTGTCCCTCCTGCTCCAGTCCGGGAGGGACGTGGAAAACCTAAGCACGGGGGGATGTCCCCTAGGGGACATCAGCAGTTGGATATTGCAGTGACAGGCACTTTAGAAAGATGCTGGGAGCTGCTGCTGCTGCTGGTCCAGGCAGAGATCAGTGTTAGCAGAAGGAAAAAAGCTCCAGAGTCTCCTTGAAGCTAATTCTGCTCTTGATGCCTCCCCAGAAGCAAGATCCTGCTGTGCTCCGTGTGCCAACTGAGATTATTGCCTTCCCTGATCACTTCTTCCTGGATTAAAAACTCAGCACAGAGTATTTTGCTGTGTGTTATTCCAGGATACCCGTCAGAGGCTCCACGTGGTGCAGAGCCTGGCAGAGGGATCAGGGAATCACAGGGCACCTCCAGCTCAGGCTGCTCCTGCTGCTCAGGGCGGGAGGTGGGGACGCACCAGCCCCCTCACTCCTGTCTTTGGCGGAGGTGAGGATGTGAGCAGTGAGGCTGTTGGGATTCTCCTCTCTCCAGCAAGCCCTGTGAGCCACAGATCCCTCGTCCTCACAGTCCTGTCCCTGTGGGCTGCAGGCCACGGCCGGCAGAGCCAGCGAGGGCAGGGGCCTTGTTCCAGCAGAGCTCCAGCCCTCCCGGCCTCCCAACAGGACGAGTGCCGGCTTGGCAGCCAGGCTGGGGGCAATCCTCTCTCTCATTTGGCTCTGTGCCCCAGCTGATCTGCAGCCAGGTTTTGCTGTAATCCCTACATCCTGTTGCAGGTCCTTAATCAGCTGGAGCCAGCCTGGAAAAAAACCAAAAATCCCAAACCCCAAAGTGTTGTGGTTAAAGCTCCCCGCAGCCGGGTGGTGGGGAGGGGGGGGCAGCAGCCTTCCCAGGCTGGAGGGGCTGGGGGAGATGGCAGCTCCCTTGTTAGGGATGGAAGCAAAGAAAACGGAATGTGTGTCTGCTGGGGATCTCAGCAGGACCCCATCATTCTGTCCCCTGCAGAGGGGATGGGTGTGAGTTGGAGGCGTTGCTTCCTTCTGTTCTCCCAGCTGTGGGTGCTGCCCCTTCTGCCCTCACTGGGCAGGCTTGGAAACTCTCTGGGTTGTTGTTGAGTTGTTTTTTTTCCCGTTTAATGCATAGAATAACACTGATGGGTCTGAACAGCTCCAGCCAGGCGACGAGGGGAAAGAATAACAAGCTCCTGAATGTCAGGCAAAATTATGGGCCATTGCTATTTAGGGTGAGTCTGGTGGATTTAGGGCCTCTCTGTTCTATTGTCCCAGCTGCTCTGAGCATTGGAGCAGGCGAGACACAAGTCGGGAATTTTATTGCAGGGCATGTGCAGGGGAAGGCTGGCTCGGGGCGTTTCCGGAGGGCAGCAGTGGTGGGGGAGTGGGGCTTCTGTTGGGAACTTGGTGGGATCTGAGACTGAGGGGAGGTAGGAGGCTGGAAGTCCTGGAGAGGTGGTCATCCAGCAGAGAAGGGAACCCCTTTGCTTCCTGTTTTCTGTCAGGATTCAGCTCCTGATGTTGATCACAGTCCCCAGTTCCGGGTAGGGTTGGTCTCCATCCATCAGGCCTGGGCTGGCTGTCTGGCTGCTCTGTCCCTTGGCAGACCCTGCTGGTCCCCCTGCATCTCAGGAGCTGTTCAGCCCCTTGTCTTCTCTTGTGAAGCACTCAGGGATGTAGTTTGTATGAAGGACAGAGCCTGAGTGTGTGTTGGATGGGGATTAGGGGTTTTGGTGCCGTCTCTTGGATGGCTTCTGGCTGGTGCTGGTGATGTAACCGGGGCTGGCACGGTGCTCATACAGCCTGCCAGGTGTCAGGGGGAAGGGCCTGGCTGAGCAGCCCAGGAGAGCTCAGAGAGGGTGAAGAAGGTTCTGCACAGTGTGATAGGAGTGGGTCGTCCATGGGAAAGTGATGTCTGCACGTGTCCTGAACAGGGTGTATCCTCAGCTTCCAGGTTTTGGCAAATACATTCTGTCCCATGCCAGGGTGGGGAGGAGTGGCAGAGAGCAAGGAGCCGTTCTTGCCTGGCTGTCTGCAGAGGCGTGAGGCTCGGCAGGGTGAATTCTTTGCTTCTTTGGAGCTCTTTTTATTTGACCGGATTAAAAAGCCTATTTGAGTTTCTTAAACCATTTAATCTGAAATCCCCAGGTAGATGCGCCATTGGATTCAGTTTTAAGCTTATAAACAAAATAGGTCTGTGTTTGTCTCTTCTTCATTTTGTTCTAAAGAAGTGAGGGTTTGACCTGTCCCTCCCTGGAGCCCGGGGGAGTTGGGCTCCTGGTGCTCAGGAATCCCCTTGAGCTTCCCCAGGGTGGGAGGTGTGGAGTCCAGGGTGCTGCTGTGACCTTCCTGCAGCTCCGGGTCAGGTGTGTGTGGCCTGGGCAGGTGATGGGAGGAGAGAGGAGGGGCCGGGCTCCGCTGGCTGGTTCCCAGGGTGCTGAGCACAGGTAAAATCCCATTGGGACCATTGCTCTGCAGTTAGTGTGGGGAGATGGGAAAGCAGAAGACCACAGAAAATTGGAGAAAATGGAAGGAAAGCATGGAATGGTCTGGGTATTTCTTTCCAGTTCCCAGTGTCCTTTGAGAGGAGCTAGTTCTTCTCTGCTCCCAGTTCCCTCCTCCTGTGTCCATCCTCTCCACCCACTCGAGGTTCTTCTGCTCTACAGTGCTGTGTGGCTTATTGCTGCTACTCTGTGCTTCAGAGGAGGTTTCCTGGGCATGAGACCAGTTGGGATTGCTCTCAGAGCAGCCCAAAATGGGGCAGTTGAGGATTTATGTTTGCAGGAGAGAGGTGCTAATGATGCCCACGGGAGCTGCAGGAATGTTGCAGCTCTGTGGCCCACGGGGCCACGTTTCTGACAGCAGCTGGTGCCAGATGCTCTGAAGGAAGGTACCAAACCCAGAGCAGGCAGATGTAAGATGACCTACCCCTGTGTCCCCTTGATGTCCTTTCCATGTGTCCACAGGGACCACCTCAAGTCAGTGCTGGCTGTGTGGGATGGCAGTGGCAGTGCTCAGACCAACCTCAGCAGCAGAAGTGTCCCTTGCAGGTGCTGTCCCCAGTGCGGGGAGCACAGCAGGAAGGCTCAGCTCCCTCGTGCAGCCCAGGGAAGGCTGGGCAGGCAGGCTGGGCTCATCCCTTGTGGTCTTGGCTGTGAGCAGAGAGGCCTCCTGTGTCCAGGGTGCTCCAGGAGATGCTTTATGAACGAGGATGGTGGGAACAAGACTGCATCCTCCCCCCTTCTTCTCCCAAGGAACTGGAGACAGACAGAGGGACAGGCATCTGTCCGATGGCAGCTGAATAGGAGGGAGCCTGTTGGCTTTGCCCAGGGAGCCTCTTTCTATATGGAAATGAAGAATTTAGGCTAATGGAGCTCAACCATCTCTAATTTTGCGATGGCAGGAGGATTTTGATTGAAAGTAATTAAGCAAGCTAGCTGTAAAATTAATTAAAGCAAAAGGGGGGGATTTTTTTATTGGATTGGATAGCGATATAGCGGCTGTCAAATGGGGGACGGATGGGGGTGACCTGAATTCTCTGCCCTCCCTCCTCCCACTCGGGACGTTTATGTCACTTTAATCTCCTTACAGCGGCTGGTGTGCATTTGTTTGAAATAATCAAGGAAATATGGTCAGAAATTGTCAGCTTTCAGATCTAATTTACCTGACAGCCCTGCGCGGACCAGTAAGCCTCTGTGTGCGTGTGTGAGAGCGGGTGTGTGTGGTGCATGTGACTGTGTGGCCATGGAGGACTCCTGGTCTCCCTCTCCCCTGTTTTTGTTCATTCTGTCTTGTGACTCCTAGCAAAAATACTTCTGGCACATCTGGGACCACCCAGCACCTTGCAGAAAAGAATAAGTTTGACAGTTCTCCTGCGGTTGCTTCTCCACCCCCACCTTCCCATCACTGCCTCCTCCCAACCTGCTGCCTCATCCTTGCACCATAACCAGCTTTAGGGTTTAGGCAATATAGGATTAGGGGAGGTGGCTGTAATTCTTTATTCCAGATGGCTGGCAACTGCTAAACCCACTGTCACAAGCACCGAGTTATAAAAATACTTAAATTAGGCCCTTTGTTTCAGCCCGTGTCCCTGGCAAGCAGCTCTGCCGGTGCCCTGCCGGGAGCTCAGCTTGCCCAGAACAGGTGGGGACTCTGAGTCCAGACTGTCATGATGCTGGGGAGAGGCTTCTCTGGACTCACACCTATCTGGATTCCCTTGCTCAGCTCCATCTGCTTCTGTTTGCCTTCAGCTCTTCAAGACAGATCCCGCAGTAGGAACGAGCGGGGATCGGTTGGTGTGTGTGTGAGTGCTCCCCTAGCAGGTGAAGGTCCCAGTCCAGGGTCACAGAAGGCTGCAGCTCCTACACATCTTGCTGATGGGAGTGCACACTCCTGACAGAGATCCCAGGGTTCCCCTCTGGACCAGACCCTGCAAGAACCCAACGACCTGAGTTTGCGTCAGAAACTGGCGAGGGAGGGCAACTACTGTAGGCGTGGTGTTTCCTCAGAGAGGTGCCTCACATCTGTCTCACTAGGTTGGCTCTTAGCATTACTATTTCTTATTTATTATTGTTCATTAGGTGCTGACAGAGCTGGGGCTTTTGTTTGTTTTGTTTGGGTCTCCATTTAGAGGCCTTTGCTGAGGCAGACTCTGGTGCCAAGACCTCCAGCACTTTTACAATTACAGCCCGTGATCCTATTGTATTGTTTATGTAATGACTCTCAGTCCCGAGGGATTCTGCAGCCTTTCTTAGACCAGAGCACCCAGTACCTGGCAGGGAGAGTGCAGGGCAAGAGCTGGCCCCTGGTGCCAAGGAAAATCTCTGGGCTTTACATCCCAGGGGATCATTAATACATAGACGGATCAGGCTGGACCCGCTGCGAGGATCCACATGCAGGGAAGTTGATTAAGCTGCTTCAGAAGGAGCAGATGATTCATCCCTGCCCGGTCTGTGTGGTCATGGGGGGTCTCCCAGTGGCTCAGACCTGAAGCTCTGCCTGTTGGGTGTCCGTAACCCACCAGTCTGGATACAGAGAGCTGAGTGACTGATCTTTGTGGGCAAGCTGATGTGGCCAGTCCCCGAGTGTCCCAGAGCACCCCAAAACATTTCAGATTCGGGACTGAAACTTTGACCCTGTTCAGCAGGCGTGTGCAGGGCTCCTCCCCAGCGCTGTAACCTGCAGGACCTGGCTGTGCTGAGGTGGGTGCTGAGCTCATCACCACGATTCCTGGGGTTCACTCCAGCTTTGCCACTGATTTGCTTTGTATCTGTAGTGAGAGCACAGCTTTGTGCCAGTGCTTCCTCATCAGTGTAATGGGCATAATTAGGCTTCCCTGATTGAAGATGGCGCCGAACACCGAGTGTGCTGGCAGATGGTTTTCTTTTGTTTAAAGGTCCTTTCCAAAAACAGGAGGTAAGACCCAATTTTAGAGTGCTGGTTCTTCTATCATATTTCAAACATTTGTGGGTTAAAGTCTGACAATATCAAACCGTTTCCTTCTGGGACAGACCAACTCTGAAGAGTTGGCTTCTCCTACACCTAACAGAACGGAGTTAGGTGAAGACTAAGTGTTTCTGAGCAGCCTCCTCTGTATTCAGCAAAATACAGGCCGTGGCACTGCTGATCTTCTGTGTTAATTACAAATATAACAGAATGTAACTTCAAGAATAGTCTAAATAATTTCATGGCCTGTTAACCAAGAGAGAGTTTGAGTTCTGGGATGTGGACCAGGCTACCACTGATAATGGTATCTGAAGTCAGTGGTGTCTGGAAGAAGGTTCATACTGTGCTGGCTGCTCCGATTTCCTTCTGTAGATTGCAAGACCAGATGATTAACAGTGCATTAGATAATTTTCTAACATAACATTCCCTACAGGCAGTTACTGGCATTGCTGTAGAGACATCCTGAACGCCGTGTTGGAAAAGGAAGTGCACAGGACAGTCTTTCTGCAATGTGAACATGTTTGAGACCCCCATGCAAAGCTGTGCTCTGTTCTGACTCCAAGTCTCCTCAGACATGGCCGAGGAAAATGCACGTGAGTGCTGACCTGGGGGCACCTTCTGTTGTTCTTTTTGCACCTGCTTGTACCTGTCCAACACCTCTCCCCTCTCAAGCACTGCCACTCTCTCTGCAGCTGAGTCTGGAGGCCCTGACTCCAGCACAGGCAGGAGCTGGGAGACATCCCGCAGCTGGTGAATGGGATGCAGAGTTCAGATTTGAGGGGCGTGTCTTCCGCTCTCAGTTTGGTGTGAGTGGCAGTGGAAAGGCATAATCTGCCTTCTCCTGGCCATGGTGCCAGCTGGGCAGGCATCCTGCTGAGCTGAGCAGTGCCACGAGCGTGGGAGCATCAGAGAGGGCTCATGCCCAGTGGCGTGGGGAGAGCTGAGTGTGAGGTGCGATGTGTTCATTTTGCTTGCCTGTGCTCACGACTGGAGATGAGCTGCCCATCCTCAGTCTGTGGGGCAGGAGAGTCCTTCCTGACAGGCAGCTCAGCTCACACCAGTTTGGAGAAGCCCTGGGACTGTGCAGGGAGACACCCCTTGCCTGCCTGTCCTGGGGAGGCAGCCCAGGCTGGGAGCTCACACACATCCTGCTCCGCGGCTGAGTCCTGGCTGCTGGCCCTGTGCATCCCCCTGGCTCGGGGCAGAAAGGGGGGAAAGCCAGGGCCAGTGGCTCAGCTGACTGGGGGGTTCAGGCAAGGTTGCCCTGCCTGACTTGCAATGGATTCAGGGGCTTTCTGTAGAAACTTCTCCAGGGCAAGCCTGAACAAGCCAGTTCCACTTAATTTCCCATGGAGGCAGAAAAGCCACCAAGAAAATAAAAATGTTGCAACAGAAGGTTTGGGGATAAGAGGACATAGTGTTGCTGGCCAAACAAAGCAGGGGGTGATGACATATCTGCCACCCCATTTACCATTTCCCCCAGGGACCCCAGGACCTCATGAGGCATCAGGAAGGCTTTTGTGAAGACAACCTGAGCAGGTTAGAGGAGTGTTGAGTGGGGCAGGGCAGTGAGGGGGGCATGGAGAGCTGTGTCACATTTACAGCTCAACTGCTGGGGCCCAGGTGAAACACAGGTCCAAAGGAAAAGGGCATCTCTGTGTCTTCAACTCAACCTCTCCCCCCTTCTTTTCCATCTCCTGTCCTCCCTGGAGCCCCATGCAAGTTTATAAATTTACACCTGAATGCAGTAAAATCACTGAGGTTTGACAGGGTCTTGGTTTCATTAATTCTGGACCCTGACATGCCAGCCCACCACCCTGGCACTCGTTTGCAGGGCTGTCATGGCGAGTGCAGGGCTTCCTCTTGGCTTATCAAATCAGCACCTTGGAAGTCAGTGCTCAATTCATGGAGTTATAGAATCTGTCAGGTTGGGAAAGACCTTTAAGGTCCTCAAATGCAGCCATTAACCTGGCACTGCCAAGCCCACCCCGAAATGGGGGTTAACCCCCAGGAGGTGGGAGCAGGCACCCAGTGTCCTCACTCGGTGACTTGGGCTGGTGTGGTACTGGGACTTCTGGGGACAGCTCTGGAGGTTTCCTCCTCCTGCACCCCACAGAGGAGGGAAGGGAGGCTGTGGCTGACTGGGAGCGGCTGGTGCTGGGGGGTCCCCACGTGTGTCCTCACAGCCCAGGTGAGTGAGGGCCACGGTGCTCCCCGACGAGGGTGCAAAGTCCTAGACCTGGGAGAGGCTGAAGGCAGCACTGCCTGAGTTCCCTCTGCTCAGGAGATACACCCTCACCGAGCTGTCTTTTTATTTGCAAACTGAGCAGTTGTACTGGAAGAGATTTAGCAAACATGGGACTGCACAATGCTGTGTGTACTGAGTCACACATCAGGGCTAGAGCCAACTAGTACTGTGAGCTACTGAGGCAAACACTGGAGAATAGTTACAATAGGCACCAAAAATATCTTCAAATGAGATCTTTCTGCATTACTGCATGTTGGGTAACAGGGAGGGCTGACAACCCAAGCTTGAATTGTACCCACATGCTCTAGAACTCATCCTGGGTAAGGCAGGCAACTGGGATGGGAAGGAAGCAGAAGAAAAGCAGGTTAGCTCCTGTAAAGGGAGCCCTGATTAGCCAACTTCACACAGATTGAGAAAGTCCTGGCTCTGGCAAGACTCTAAGGATTGACCCTCTGGTTCTGCCTCTGGCTGCATTTTGGGAGGGAATGACCCCAGATCTAGTAAGACACTGCTGGATCTGCAGCTCACACCAGGATTGGTCCCTGCAAGGTGTGTTCTGGCTGGGTTTAAAGCTCTTTTAAAGCTCCCAAGCAAGGGAGCTACTCCTGGGGTCTCTTGTAGAAGGTCTCCCTCTTGCAAGATGTTCTCAGGAGTTGGCTCTGTGGTTGCTCTTTCCTCTCCACCGCTCTTAAAAAGGAGCCACTTCCCCAAAGCCCAGCTCTGGTTTCAGAGGCACAACTCCCCAAACTCAGATTCTGGAGGCTTGTCCAGGCCATCTCAGCAGAATGGGAGAACACGCTGAGTGCAGGGCTCAGTCTCGTGCCAGGTGACCCTTCAGCATCCTTCCCCCAGTCCCCAAACCCTTCCTTCCCATCCTGCTGCTCTCCACACCTTCGTGCTGGGGCTGGGATCACTCCTCAGCCTCTGCACAGCCCCTTCCTGCCTTCCAGTTCACCCTCTCTCCCACTGGTTTTGCAGCCGTTTTTTCTGCCAGCACAGGGCACTGAAAAGTGCTGGCACTGCCAAAAACCCTGTGTGCACTACGACTCCCCAAACATCCCTTTATTTTTATTGTTCTGTTAATTACTGTTTAAACTTTAATAAGTCACTTCGTCAGGAGGGGGGACCTGCAGTGAGGTTTCTGTGCAAACACTGGGCCCGGCAGTGACTCTGGTGTAACATAACCCTTTATACAATGTGGGAATGTTTAGACTGTAACAGAAACTTGTTATTTTAATGACAGTTAAAGGGGGAAAAAAAAGAAAGGAGCGAATGAAAAAGGGAAGCAAGTTTGTTGGGGAAATGGCTCATCTCAATCTCTCTGTCTGGCCTCTTTTCTCTGGGCTTTAATGATAGCTGGGTAAGGAGGCTTTATGGCTTCTGTTGAGGCAAGTCTTGTTCCCAGAGATGCCCTATACGAGGCTGTGTGTGATCCCCTCAGTTGTGTGGGGTGAGGCCAACAGCAGAGAGATGCTGATGGAAGCAGCATGGCTTGATTTTGCTCAGAGGCAGCAGCAGATGCCTAAAGCCAATTTGAGCTCAGTCTAATTATTCTGACCCACACAAGAGACTTTCCCCTTCTATCCAGAGCTTCTTCCACTGGTGAAGGTTTTAAGTAGCTGTGCTGAAACAGATGCTGGCATGTCATAGATAAGAGGGTCCAACATCCCATGGAGAAATGGACCTTGAAGCAATAAAATGATGCCCGATTTTGACTCTTCAAAAGGAGGAATTGTGGAGACCTGAGAGAGGGAAAGGGAGAGAACCTGGCTCACTGTCTTGGCAGTGGGAGCAGAGGTTCGGAGGCATCCTTGGTTTTGGGCCGTGACTGTTGACAGCCGTATTGCTCTGAGGTAGTGGAGGTGCCTGTGCAGTGGCTGCTGTCCCTGCATCACAGCACTGAAGTCACCTCCAGGTTTGGCTTGGCTATATTTAGCACTCGCTATAGACAACACCATATAGAGTGATATATATGATCTGAAAACCTTCAACTCCTGCTGACCTCTGCTGCTGCAGTGCAATCCCCCAAATCCGTGCAGTCTGCCCGAGGAGTGACACGGGGCCAGGACAAGGGAGAGCTCCTGAGTTTCCCCCGGCAGGTTCCATGTTCCCCCTCCCCATGTTGGTCACCGGTCCCTGGCAGTGCTGGTGCCCTGGGCAGCCCAGCTTTTTCTGCCAGACCTGGATGTCAGGCCCACAGGAATGAGGGCAGAGGGGTGTACAGAGGGTGTGGGGTGTGCACTGGGGCACCCGAGCTTTGGTAGGAGATGCTGGGGAGGAGGAAGGTGGAATGCTATTGGGAATGGTTGAGGGAAGAGGAAGAGCACCCTAAGGCTGAGGCTGGCAACTGGGAGGGGAGGGGGGCACCAAGGCCAACATTTTGGAGGGGAGGTTAGGAGGGTGTGGGGTGTAAGGAGCACATTGCTGGAAGACAGAACCTTTCTCGGGCACCAACTCATTGCCAGGAGTACAGTTCCTCTGTTCAGGGTCCCTCTCCCCTCTTTGCTGAGTTCCTGACCAGAAGAGGAGCCCGGGGACTTGCACTCCATAAAGCTCTTTGGTGAGGGTGAATGTGGGTGGAGCAGGAGGGGATGAAATCCCGGGCCTCAGGGAGTGTGCTTTGCCCAGTGGGTGAGCGTGCAGGGAGCAGCCCCAGCAGTTCACGCTCTCCCCGCCCGCTGCCGGCCTTGTGATTGTTATTGATTGGCTTTGCTGTTCTCGGCACTTTGTGTTTTTCCAGCTGAGCATTGGCTGCCCCTTGAATTTTATTTTATTTTTTATTATTTGTCTTTTACTTCTGCTTTGGTTCAGATACCCACAGCCATGGCAGATGGGGCAGGTGTGTGCCCAGCCCCGTGCCAGTCAGCACTGCGGGGCTCTGTGTAAGGTGCCAGGGATGGGCAAATCTGCCATCAGTGGGATTGAACCTATAGGTCCGTGTTACCTCTGGACGTGTGTCATGCAAAATGGTAAAGAAATCTGCTCTTGTAGAAAAACCAGTGTCAGGACTTCATGTTGGAGCAGATAACAGGAGCATGCACAGGGATTTCCACACGTAGGCACTCATAATGTATAGCTGGCTTGGGATGCATGAGCTTCAACCCCAAAGCCGAAGGGCCAGGAGAATTCCTAGCTGGAGAAACGGTTTTGTTTCATTTCCAAGGTGTGGTCGTGACTTGCAGACCCTGCCAAGCCCCTGGTGCTGGGCTGCCCTCCCTCCAGCCCAGCGCTCTGTCCGTCCTCAGCAGAGCTGTGCCTCGAGCCGTCCCTTCAGGAATGGCATTTTCCAGGTCCCTCTGTGAGGCTGAACATGTCCCAGCTGCAAAAATAACTATCCTATATACCCTGTGGAAACAGGAGCAGCAGCGACACATCTGTCTGGTCTGGGCAGAGCCAGCTTGTAAGTAATGCCCCAGAGGGGCATCGAGCGGCTGCGAGCCGTGCGGGAACCCGGAATAGAGACCTTTGGGGAGGACTGGCCCGACGCAGGGTGAGGCTCTGCAGTGGGCAGAGCAGGAGATCCCTCTGGGCCTCTCGCAGGACCAGTGGGTTCCAGCGAGACGTTAATATTGCCTGGCTGCCCTGGCCCAGCTCGGGGCCTGCTGGCACTGCCGGGCACCCGCATCCCCCCCAGCACCCCCGGCCGCTCCCCCCGGCGCCGTGGGGTCACTTTGGCTGGAGAGCACAAGCAGAGCTCAAGGATAGAGCCCCCTGGACGGAGCCAAGGAGCCACCGAGTGAAAACGCTGAGGTTTTCCTTTTCTGTACAGCGCGTTTCCCTAAATTGCCTTTGACTGTGTGCATCGCTAATGAAAGTTTATGCCCTTGTTAGAAGGACAGGCAGGTCCGTTCCAGTTAGGGCTGGGTCTATCCTTCTGCCAACTGCCCTCCCCACACACACACACTCCCGCTCGCTCTCCCTGGTGAATAAGTGGAGGCTGTTATTAAAAAAAAAAAAAAAAAAAAAAAAAAAAAAAAAAAAAAAAGAGGAGGGGAAAAAAATTTCCATATTTGTGTAAGTTGCTTTAAAAGCATTTTATCATGTCGTAAAAAAAAAAGGAAAGTACTCTCGGAAATTGATCCTGCACACGAGCCCATTGGACAGAAGGACGTTGGGATGTTAATGGCTATTTTGCTCCAGGGTGGCTTATTAAAAAATTTATACATAAATGCTTAAAATTGCATAAATTATTTAAAAAAAAAACATAGTAAGCAATTTGCAATCCTGATCCACTTTTCCTCTTTTTCTTTCCCTTGTCATTCGTTTCTTCCCTTCTTTCTTATAAAAAACCAAATTCCTTCCCCTCCTCTCACCCTTGTCCCCTCCCTGTCTGAAAATGTGATGCGTCCAAAACTGTACATTGTGTGTGGGTAAAATAAATAAGATTTTAAATGGTCCCCGCCACTGGCCAGCAGAGCTTGCTACAAGGGGCAAATAAAAAAAAAAATTAAAAAAAAAGAGGGAAGAAGAAAAAAGAAAAGAAAGAAAGAAGTTTGGATATGATGAGTGTTTCTCGCAGGCGTGGAATGTCACCCACATATCCTGGAGATTGTACTGGGGAGGTTTATGATGGTTTCCCATTGATTTGTTTCCCCGACGCAGCTGCCGACCTCTATTGAGGGACAAACATAATCAGCACTGACGCAAATTAGATGGTTATTCGTTTTGAAAATTGACAGAAAAACAATAAAAAAGATGAAATGCTCCCAAATCAATAGATATAATGAAATTCAAATAATCCGAGAGATGAGGTCTCCATGGCAACTGATAATGTGGAAAAGAAAACAATTTAATAAAGGACAGACACACTTTGAAAACAGATTGGGCAAAGGGAAGGCGGGGGGGGTGAGGGAGCAAGGGGGGCCGTGGGCTGGGTGGTGGTGGGAGGGGGCAGCGGGAGGAGGAGGAGGTGGTGGGAGCCCGAGCCGCTGCCTCTCCGGTTGGTTAGCGGTGCTGTAGTGAAGGATCACTGTCCATCCCAAGGACGCTTGCCATAATTAAGAGAGGCTTTCGGTCCAGAAAGTGCAGATTCAGGTTTTAATACACAAAATTATTTCAGGAGCACTGAATCGGAAAGTCGTTTGTTATGACCTTCCTGAGAGGCCTGGAGCAGGGCATGTTGGAGGCGCGGCGGCTGAGCCAGCTGAGTTATGGCATATTTGTGTTTTTATAGTGCCGAGGGGAGGGGGGAAGGGGGGAAGAAGGTTAAACAGTATTTACAGCTCAGTTGTTTTCAGAAAGGAAAGAGAAATAGAGTTCATGAAAAGATGCAAGTGGAAGAGAGAGAGGGAGAGATCCCCTGCCCAGCACACACACTCGGCTGGGACGCTCCAGTGAGACACTCACTCCTGTCTGTTTGCCTTCAGGGGTGAGGTGCAGATGGGCTGGGGGCACAGAGGGGCCTGTGGTGGGATGGGGAGAGTGTCTGTCCCTGCTGCCCAGTCTGTCTGCAGGGTCCAGCTGAGAGCCCACTGTCTTCTCACTCCAAGCTGCAGAATAAACCACTCCTGGCATGCTGAGAGCATGTGTGTGAGCACTGGCACCTGCCTGTGTGGGTGCTGGTGGGTTCTGGCGGGCTCTGTGTGGGTTCTGGTGGCTCTCTGTGGGTGCTGGTGGCCCTGTGTGGTGCTGGCTGTGTGTGTGGGGCTGAGCAGAGCCGGGTGCATGCAGGCTCTGTGTGTGTGTCTGTACATACGTGTGTGGATGTGACACATGCACAGTCACAGCTGTTTGTGCACTGGCACATGCTCTGCGTGCGCCCCGTGTCACAAGCACACGTGTGTGTGTGTGTGTGTGTGTGTGTGTGTGTGTGTGTGTGTGTGTGTGTGTGTGTGTGTGTGTGTGTGTGGCTCACGCGTGTCTCTGCGTGTGGCACTGCCCCTGCACGGCCACGTTTCAGGGCACGTGTGTGCCCGCACCGAGGGGCTGTGCAGGCAGCGAGAGCACGAGCACGGCCGGGCTCACGAGGACGGGGCAGATAAGGAGATGAGCCCTCCTGAGCAGAAGGAAGAGCAGCAGAAGGCCGGGCAGGGGATTAGGGAGGTGTGAGTGCCCACATGGCCCGGGCGAGGGGCTGCTCTGACAGCACTGCTGAGCCGACAGCTCTGGGCTGAGCCGACAGCTCTGGGCTGAGCCACTGCTCCCACCGCAGAGCTCCCCGTGCTCTGGCCCAGCATGTGCCACACGAGCGTCTCCCCAGGTCACACTGCGCGGTGTGTGCGGGTCCCAGACGTCTCCGAGAGCCCCTGAGCTCCCGGTGCTGTGTGATGGGTGCCTGCTCTCCGGGTTCACAGAAGACTCCCAGCCCTTCTTGGGGATCACAGAAGCCTCTAAGGGATCTGAGTGCCCCCTTTGCGTCCCCAGCCCAGAGCAGTTCCTGCTCACACCCAGCTCAGGCAGTGCCCAGGGGCTCTGGGGAGGACACAAGGCTGAGGTGCTCTGCTCCACTCTCTGTCTGCAGCTCTTGCTGAGCTCTCACCCACCTCCCTCGGGCTGACACACTGATTTACTTTGCAGGACCTTGAAAGACCACAATAATGAACTTTCTCTGGGCCTGTGTTTCTCAGTGATGCAACAAGCATTCAGGCTCCCAACTCCCATTCAGCTCCCAACTTCCCTCTGCAATTAATTAGGAGTCTTCATTCTTTGTTGGGTCTGAGCTTAATAGTGCTGAAAGGGATTGCAAATTGCTCTTAAACTGCCGGCCAACTACCAGCAGGGTCTGAGGGACCCTATTTTAAGAGGTGGTTCACTTAACCCCTGCCCTCAGGGATGAGCCCAGCCTGACACCGGGGAGCTGCTCTCCACTGACTTGAGTTGTGGTGGCTTTGGATTCTCTGTAAAGGCACTCGTTAAAGACAGACACCAAGAGGGACTGATGAAACTTGGAGCAATTCCCTTCCAAATTGGTGTACTTTAAGAGACCTATTGTCTCTCTCAGGTCCTTTCTATTCCTACCAGGTATTTGCAGTTAAGTAAGTCTGATCTCCCTCTTGATCCCACCCCCATGATTCCCTGCACCCCTTGCCTGGACTCCTTCAGCGTTTACAGAGGTGTCTGTGTTTCAGAGGTGTCTCAGTGTTTCCAGGAGGCCTTTCCCCCGTTTCTTTGGGGCTGGTTCCCCCAGGCTTCCTGCTCGGGAGGCTCTCCCATCGCTGTGCTCCGACAGCCTTTCCCTCACAGTGTGTCCCTGTGTGTGCCATACCTGTGTGTGCCATCCCTGTGTGTGCCATCCCTGTGTGTGTCCCTGTGTGTGCCATCCCTGTGTGTGTCCCTGTGTGCTGTCCCTCTGTGTGTCCCTGTGTGTCCCTGTGTGTCCCTGTGTGTGCCATCCCTGTGTGTGTCCCTGTGTGCTGTCCCTCTGTGTGTCCCTGTGTGTCCCTCTGTGTGTCCCTCTGTGTGCCATCCCTGTGTGTGCCATCCCTGTGTGTCCCTGTGTGTCCCTCTGTGTGTCCCCCTGTGTGTCCCTGTGTGTGCCATCCCTGTGTGTGTCCCTGTGTGTGTCCCTCTGTGTCCCTGCGTGTCCCTGTGTGTCCCTGTGTGTGCCATCCCTGTGTGTGTCCCTGTGTCCCCCTGTGTGTCCCTGTGTGCTGTGAGGGCTGAACCTCAGCCCCCTGTTTGCAGTGAGTTGCCCTGACAACATGTCTGGCTTCACAGGGAGTTTTCCCAGGGCCACCGCCGGCCTGCAGGGACCCGAGGGTGAGGAGCTATTACTCTTCACTCTCCCTTTTGCATCTTTCCCCTTGGTTTTCTTCACAACCTGTAGAGAGATTGATGGCAGGATTGTGATGTAGATGTTAGCAGTTCTGCTTGATTTATAGAGTTACTTAGGCTGAGTGAGGCCACTTATGCTCCTCTGGATAGTAAACCTTTTAACTGGACGAAAGAATTAATAATAAATAAATAAGGCATGGAGGAGAAACTGGATCAGAAAAGCTGATCCTCTTGGCTTTATGTTATCTGAAAGAAAGACTCTGAGGACAGAAGGCTCCCAGGGAGCTGCTGCTCGGTCTAGGGAGCCCAAGACCCCACTCACTGTGTTGGGCTGGAGCTCTGAGAGCAGCTTTTCGTGAGGAGGAAACTGTTGAAATGTCTTATCAAAGATCCTGCACTGACAGATGAAGTAGGAAGTTGGCTGCAGGACACGGGGACTTCTGAGCTTCAATCTGTCCTGTATCACTGCTTTTCCTCTGCTGTTACTTGAATTGCAGTGGAACTAAAATTGCAAAGGCACTGAGCCCACTATGCTGGGCAAGAAATCCTTGTCCAGTGGGTGACCATCTGAAGGGACCCAGCAGGTCAAGGGCAGAAGGGAAGCCTGTGTGATGTCCTTTGCCCAGAGAGACGGGGCAGGTCAGTAGCAGAGCAGGGAGCAGAATCAGAGTTCTTCACTCCGTTTACCACATTTCCCCTCTTCTTTACATTCAGCTCCTTTTGTTACTTCTGGAAGTTCCCTGTGTTACTTGTATGCAGAATGGAACTTATTTCTTGCCCTTTGGGGGTTTGGGGCACATGAATACAGAGCAGGGAAGGGCAGAGATGAGGAGCTTGCCTTGGCACTTGGGGGTGACCAGTGGGTTCTTGGGAGTTCTCCCAGCGAGGAAGCCAGGGGGGTAGACAAGATCAAAGCACATTTAGGATCATTTTTGAGATCTGCCTAGGAAAAGGTTCAGACGTGCGTTACTAAAGGGCTGTGAAGAAGGATTAGTCCTGTCCTTGCTCGCAGTTGAACCACTTTCCCCACCAGCTGTGCCAAATGCCTGTGAAGAGCCGGTGGAGCGGCAGCAGAGCAGGTCAGCGGCAGGTGAGGAGGGAGCGTGGCAGAGGCAGCCCCGGCGAGGCAGAGGGGCCGGGGAGGCTGGAGGAGGGCCCGGCGTGGGGCAGGGCCGTGGGGGGCTGCAGGGGCAGGCGAGGGGGCCGCCGTGGGGCAGGGTGAGCTCCGCAGGTGCCCGTCGTGCTCGGCGCCGCAGGGCGCTGCGCGCACGGGAGCGCCCCGAGGTGCAGCCCACTGCAGCACTGCAGCACGAGGGGCTGTGCGAGGGCCAGGCTGGGAGGTCTGCGCTGCCTTCCTCTCCCTGGCCAGTGATATATGGCATAAATTAGGCCTCTGAAGGGGGATACTGCATCCTTAAGAAGAAATATGTCCTCATTTTTCTTAAACACCGTTTGCACTGAGTGAAATGTTTAGAAGGGACGCTGAGGGATAACTTTATTTCTTACTAGGGAGTTCAGAGCCGTTCAGTTAAACCCATAAAACACTGGGAGTAGGGAAGCTGACAGCCTGCCCGTGCATTAGAAAAGCCATTACTCATCTAGGGGAAATTCACCCCATGCTGGAGCCTCACGTTACCAATGGGGTGGTCCAGGGGAGGACACGGGATCATCTCCCTCAGCCATCTGAGGGGTCAGTAGGATGCTCAGAGGTGAAAAGGACTCTGTAACAATCCAACACAGTGATGGAGTGCTGACACAGAGGTCTCAAAGCACTGAGTAAAGTTCACTGGTGGGTAATCATCCTCATTCCTGCTCCTCTGCATGGGGAAACTAATGCAGAGAAAGCTGGAGGGACTGATGGTTACACCGTGGTTGGAAACCAGGCTGGAAGCCAGCCCTCCTGGCTCTTAACCCCCAACCTAAATAACCAAGACCAAATTCCCTTCCAGAGGCAAGGAGTGAAAGTCAGGAGCCCTGACTCTGCACGAGTCTGTGTTCCCTGGTGGAGCCAGGAGTCCTGGCCCCACCTCCATTTGTCCAGCATTCAGCCCTTTCTTCCCAGTGGGATTTAGAAAATCTGCTGGAAGACGAAGGCAAGGTCTTGCAGGTGATGGCAGTGGGAGTTCCTGTCTCAGATGGTGGTTGGTGGTGCGATGGGCTGCACTGTAGGTGTGTCTGGGTGGGCTCTCATCGCTCACCTGGCCAGGGCAGGTTGCCAGAGCTCCCCCAGGGAGGGGCTGTCCGAGGGGACAGGGCCACCCAGGGCACCCGGAGTCATGGCAGACTAGACATTGGCCACCAAGAGGGTGGTGACTTTATCGCTGATATTTTATTTTGGAGGCTTGACACCAAAAGATTTAATATTTGTTTGAAATGAGAAACAGTTCTCAAATGAATTTGGAGAGCCTGGGAATTAATGTCAGCCCCCCCTCCCTTCCCTAAACACCCCTCCTCCCCTTCAGCTCAGTCCCCCCCCTTTCAATTTCTGAAGCCTGCTGATTTGAATATTTATAAATATCAGTAAATTATTTATTGTAGCAATCTGCTGTGCCATTTCACCAATCGCCGTTAACACTTTAGGGCTCGCTCGTGAGGAGGACGCGACTGCAGGAGACGGGCACTGGGGAGGGGTCCTGCCTGCTGGGTGATGCTGGGAGGGGTTCCCTGGGTGGGTGGCACTGGCAGGGTTGGAATGTTTGCAGGAGAGGACCAGGACCAGGGGTCAGTGGGGGAGGACATGGCTGGGCAGCAAGGGGATGGCCTGGCAGGGTGGGCTGTTTGCTGCAGCGTGGGGGGACCTGGCTCTGGCTTAGAGCTCAGCACTCACCCTCTTTACTTGTAGTTTCTGTTCCTTTGAGGAGGAAAGTTCCTCTTGGTTTCCCCTGTCCCGTTCCCTCACACTCCTGCACTGGGAATACACAGCACTCAGAGATGATTTGGCTATTTTCTCTTCGGGGAAAGGAGGGGCTCCCCGAGTTCATGAGGTGTTCTCCTGGAGGAGCCTTGTCTGGCACCACTGGAGCAGCCAAGTGGTCAGGTGGGAATCAGGAGCAGCCTGGTGGGCTGGCAGCCCAAGTGCAGGGCACCAGCACCTCCGGAGCCCACCCCCTGCCCCCGGGGTGTGTGTCACCCACTGCCCAGCGCCGGTTCCTGTGCACCACCAGAAAACTACAGCTGAACTCTGCAGCCGAGGAGGGGGAGCAAAGGGGAGCAGGACAGGGCACTGCTCCCTGCCCCTTTGGAGCAGGGCTGAACCAGGCTCCGGGAGGAAAGTGGCCCCTGGTGTGGCTGGAGATGGTGTGTGACAGGGGAAGGCCAAGCAGGAGCGCAGGCAGGCTGCCCTGCTGTGGGCACCGAGGCAGCCCCCGGGCTGTTCCTCTCCGGGCTGGGCTGTGTGGGGAGAGCCCTCACAGCTGTGGGAACGCAGGGAGTGTAGCTGGCAGTGCTTCAGGAAGGACACCCTGGCTGCTTGCTTCGCTTCTCCCACGTCTCTGATTCTGCTTGTCCTCCTGCCCGGTGCTGAGCTGCAGCCTGTCAGGTCCCACTCTCAGCCGGGGCTTCCCCGGCCCCACACACCCAGGCAGGAGCTGTGCGGGGCAGAGGAGGTTGTTCAAGAGCTGCTGTGAACTCCCCAAGGTCATGCAGAAGAGACAGCATCCACTAATCCAAGGTCATTTCCTGGGCTAAAAGCAATAAAATGTTTTATTGATAAACTGAAGAGGGGAAAACACACACTAAATCCTCTCTCACACGATGTGGGCCGTGCCTGGGGTGTTGTGCCTTTGCCCTGGCCCTGCCTGGGGTAACGCAGAGTCTCGGTGCTGGAGGGGAAGTGTGTTGTGGAAGGGGCAGGGTGTTTGGCTGGCTGCCCTGCCTCCTCCCGGCGTGTGGCTGGGCAGTGCCAGGGCATTGCTCCTGGGAAGCGTGTTCCCGGTGCCCCAGTGGCCTTCAGCTGTGAAGCTTTGGCTCCATTTTAGGGACCTCAGCTCAAGTGTGAAGAGGCTCCCACGTGCAGCATCCTCACCCCAGCGAGGGCCGTGCTGCCCTCGTGTTTGGGGCTGCTGGGCAGACCGGAGCCTCTCCAGTCGAGCTTGCAGCACAGTGGTTAAAAAGAAAAGGACTGTGCAGCATGTCGGCCCTCCTTTCCTCCCCCTCCCCGCCCCAAATAATGCTGTTAATAATTAATCGAATGAGAGCTTGCAGCTCCTGGAAAGCTGGCACTGGGACCTCCCTCCTGAACGGAGCTGCTCAGCTGGGCTTAAAACTCTTCAATAGGAATATGAAAGCTCCATCTGTTCCACGTACCCGGTCCTCTGAAGTGACAGTGCTGTCCCTCCCCAGCCAGCACCCCTCTCCCCCCAGCACGGGCCCTCCTGCCCCTCCTCTCCTGCCCCTCCTCAGCCCCTGCCCCATCACAGGGGTCCCTGCTGCACCCCTGGCTCTTCCCACACCAGTAAGTTCCTGCTGTTACCCTCCACCCCTGCCAGCTGCTTCATCCGGCTCCCATACACTCCTTTTCCACAGCTGGGACCTTTTCTCCCCTCTACCAGGGTGTGTTTTCATTGACCCCAAACTAAAGCCAGAGTCGGGCTCTCTCCTCCTCTCCCTGCAGAGCCAGACTTCTCTCTGCAGCAGTTTGCCCTGTGGCTGGGATGGCCCGTCTCTGCCCAAGCTGCAGATCCTTTCATTCCTGCACATGGTGTGCCCCCCAGAGCCCCTCTGCTCTCTTGGGGGAGGCAGGGCCGAGCTGTGCCCACCTTGGCAGCACCTGACCGTGGAGTTCTTGGCTGAGCAGGTGCTGCTTTGGGGGCTGTGTGGAGGGAGAGAGCCAGGGGCTGCACATGGGGTGCTGCCAGCACATGGCACCCGGGGGGCAGTGGGGGCAGCAAGGGCCAGGGGTGGTGACAAGGCAGTGAAATGTTGGGGTTTGTGCCCCTCCTTGCCAGCCCTGGTCGCAACAAGCTGTGCCTTCCCTTCCCCGGGAGGGTTGCTGCGGAGGTGGCACGGGGATGGGTGCGGTGGGGAGGGGGCAGGAGCAGCAAACTCCCGGTGGCATTGTTTTCAGAGGAAGTGCTCAGTGTAAATAGAGCATGTGGGAGAGTTTGTCCTGGGCAGAGATGAAAAGTCCGTGTGACAGGCTCAGGTTATAAACGGCTTCCTCGGATTGATGTGAAATCAAAACATTTCTATTTAGACGAAGAAAATGAAGGGGGATGTTTACTTAGGCTGGAATCTTTAAACAGTGCGGTGGAGACACGGGGTGATTTGGGGTGGGGAGCTCAGCCCGGGGGG
>VXAU01006031.1:22736-70924 GCA_013399695.1 Formicarius rufipectus
GCTCAGCCCGGGGGGAGGGAGGGAGGGAGGGAGCCTCTGCCTGGCTTTGGGGGTCCATCAGTCCTGACCTTGGGCAGATATGGGGATCCCTCATGCAGCAGCTCAGCCCCTCTCCCTCTGCCTGAGAGAAGGCAACACAGGTGTCCTGGTCCCCCCAGCATGGCCATCTGCAGCCATCCTTTGTGAGGAGGGTTTCCCTTCTGCCTGTGGACTTGACAGCCTGAAAGAGGGGACAGGAATGGTGACACAGGTAATGTCCCTCCTATCCCATAGGCGAGGAAATAAGGCAATGGAAAGATAAAATGATGTGTCCAGACTTGTGGAGAGGTGGTTGCAAGGTTGGCAGGAGAAACTGGGAGTTCTGATTTCCAACCATACAGGAAAGGTGGGATGGAGGTGCACCAGACCCCCAATATTACAGGAGCAAATCCCACCCCAGGGAGGTCTCTGGGAGGATTAGTTTTGTAGATCAGGGAAATGGTATGCTTTCAGAACTTGCTTTATTTTTAACTTAAACTTCAGGAAAAGATTCTCAAAATGTTAAAGAGAAAAAAACAATCCCAAACACAAGGAGAAGAGACAGGAGAGATGCCGAGGGGCAGAGCAGGAGCTGGCGGGGAGAAGCTGTGGAGGGAAAGCCAGGGTGTGTGAGATGGAAGGAGGCAGAACAGGAGTGGAAGACAAGTTGCAGGCTCCCTGGAGTTGCTGCGTACGCGGCAAGTGCAGCCTCGGGAACGTCTGTTCCTCTCTTCCTTTGAATAAATATTTATATATTCATTTGCCGGCTGGTGCACACACTTGGCTGCTCACCTCCAGACCAGAATAATGGGACCTGCCCTCCCGCGGGAGCAGGGAGGGCCCGGGGGTTCGGGCTGCTCGTCTGCTGCCTCCCAGCTCTCTCCAGCTGCGAGCTGTGCTGGTCCCTCCCGGTCCGCAGGGCTGGCAGTCCTCAAACGGGGAGGCACGGGCAGCTCAGGAGAGCCTGGTGCTGCCCCAGTGCCCTGCTGGGCAGCCCCCAGGACAGTCCTGAGAACTGGGGGTGACCGGCAGCTCAGGAGAGGCTGGTGCTGCCACGCTGACCCTGTGCCCTGCCGGGCAGCCCCTGCCACAGCCACCTGCCCCACCAGGGCTCCTCTGGCCCCTCGCCCGAGGTGTCCTGGCCACGCTCCAGCCGCAGCTCACAGCAGCCTCCTGAGATTCCCTGTGGGGTCCCAGTTGAGCACGGGCTCGGCCTTCCTTTCTGCCCTAAATAGAGCGGGGATGCGGCAGGACGGGGAGGTGCCAGCTCACGGACTGCCTGTGCCCCTCGGTGTGCCAGGGCCGTGCGAGGGGGATGCGTGGGGAGCCACGGGGGGCTGTCCTGGGGACATGGGGCTTCTCCTGCCACCCGTGTAGCACTGTGCGTGCCAGCACACCACACCGACCCCTGCAGCTCTGATTCCATGGGGAGGGGGTGTGCTCCCCCCGTGACACCACGGCGCTCGTGGGGGTGGGTGCTGAGAGTGCCCCTGCACGGCGCAGCAGGATGCTCTGCCTCCCTTCGTGTGGGGGGCTGACACGTTTGTCAGGGGGTATTCTTCTTGCACTCCTTGACAGGGAAGTGTGTCTGAAGCTGTCAGGAGTTTACGCTAAGCAGCCATTCTCTGGCTCTTGGACAACAGGTCTAAAGTTTCAGTCTGTTTGTATTGGGCTGTCATGTTATGGGATTAGGGGCTGTCACGGTGGCTTCTGGATGCATTGTAGGGGGTCTGATTAATCTCACTGTGCTTCTGTGGAGCAGCACCTCTGTGCTGGTGACAGGGAGGAGTGGGCCGAGCTGCCAGGAGGGACTCCTGTGCAGTGGAGTCTCACCATCCGAGGCCTGGAGACAGTGCTGTTTGCTCTCCGTGTGACTGACCCCTCTTTCAGCATGACATAAAGTCCAAGAGCCTATTTTGGGGGGGCCTCCAGCAATGTCCCCACAGTAACTCTAGTGGTGTGTGTGACCAGCAGCTGTTTTACTGGGTGCTCTTCCTGAGCCCTGGGACAGGGCAGCGTTTGCCCTGGCTCTGCACTGGGTGAAGAGCCAGGCTGTGTGCCCATGGCAGCCTTGGGACCTCTAACCCTGCTTAGTCTGGGCATCTCTCAGGGTTATCAGAAATGGAGAGCGAAATGAGAAAATCAGCTGCTTTAGCATCAGTTTTTTGCTTTTATTTGTGATTGAATCTTGTTAATTGTTGGTGCAATAATCATGCAAGTGACTCTGATAGGGACCATTTAGTTCAAGATTCTCTGTGACCTTGAAGTTAAGACCTTACCTTCATCTCTCCCCCCACCTTCTCTTTACCCCTCCTTTACTAGCTGTCACATATGAATAAACTACATTAAAATAACAAACTCACTCTAATTAGCTGATTGTGCTGGGAAGTCAGAGAGCAGAATTTCCTGTGTGTGAGAACAAGCAGGCAAAGGATACCAACCCACAGCAGTTCTCTCCCATGCAACTGTCCCACCCCAGTCTGCTGCTGGTGCTCCAGCACACGGTCCTGCCAGGCTCCTGTCCTTCCTGCTGGTTCTTTTTGGTGCATGCTGGCTCTGTTTCCTGAGACTAAGCCCAAACCCCATTAGGTGAAACCCTCCCTAGGGCTGCTCTTGGCAAGCTGTTCTTCCTGCTAGAGGTGATTGGGTGCAGTCACTGGCTGGGGTGGGTTTGGCACCCAGCACATGTGCCACGGAGCTGGGGACCTAAAGCAGGTGGTGCTGCAGTCTGAGGGAGAAAGCGAGTTGGGCTTTTAGCAGACCTCCTGTCTTGCCTCAGCCATGAGCAAAGGCTGGTCTGTACCACACTCACCTGCCTGAGGTGTCTGGGCCCTTTTGTGCCCAGTTGTGCCCAGCATACTTACGTGCCTCTTTCTTGAGGGCACTGCCATTCTTTGGTCCCAGCATGTTCAGAGCGTGCTTGTCACTGAGCTCTCGTAGCTGGGCTTCCATTGTTGCTCAGGAAACAATGGCAGCTCCCCCTTCCCGAGGATGGCACTGGCCTGGCCCGAGTGCCCCTTGGGTTGGCACCGGCCGTTTGCTGTTTGGGTCCAAGGTGTCTGACCCCACTAATGCCCTTCCTTGCCTCTTTGCCCTCTCTCTTTCCAGCTGAAAGAACTATATGCACTGACGCAGCCTCAGGAAAACCCACGATGGCTGCCAAGCGCAAAGGCGGCCTGAAGCTCAATGCCATCTGTGCCAAGCTGAGCCGCCAGGTGGTCTTCGACCACGGGGGAGCGGAGGCGGCGCGCGCGGACAGGGCCCCGCAGCGGGACCCCGGCCCCAAGGAGCTGCCCCAGCCCGGCCCCAAGGAGCTGGGCACGGGGGCTGCAGATGGACTCAGCCGCGTGCAGAAGATCGAGGAGGACAAGAGGAGGGAGGTGATCGAGAAGTGGGTGAACGGGGAGTACAACGAGGAGCCCTTGCCGGGGCGAGCGGAGGGCAAGGAGTGTAAGGGCGCCGAGGGCGCGGAGCTGCCCCCAGAAGGGGTTTACATGGTGCAGCCCAAGGGCTGCAGCGACGAGGAGGACAACGGGGACGAGGCGGACGCGCTGAGGGGCTCGCAGGACGGCAGCTTCTTGGATGACAGGGATTCAGATGGGCCAGCCCTGAAGGACGATGCCTACCGGTCCTCCAGTGGCGAGCCGGGCTCCAAGCTGGGCGCAGGAACCACCTCAGGTAAGCCTTGCCTTCCCTTCCCTGCAGGGGCGGCTGCAGAGTCACTGCTGCTGTGTGCCCGTGCCCAGGTCCTGCAGCACCAGGCAGCCGAGGGGCAGCCTGACAGCCCTGGTGACCTTGCAGAGGCCTGGCATTTTGCACCTGGAACCACAGGGGTGTTTGGCTCAGCCTCCCCGTCCCAAGAGGGGCGTTGTGAGGGTGGACGTGCCTGGATGGTTTTTGCCAGACCGCAGCAGATCTCCAGCCTCCATCCCAGCCCTGGATGGCCACAGCTGCCGTGGGGTGGTGGGTTGTGTTCCCCCCCTCGGGGCCCCTGCCATGGGCGGGGACACGGCCCGGCCCGGCCCCTGCACCTGCACCTGCAGCTGCGGGGGCTCCGGGCACACCTGGGCGGGGGAAGGTTCTGGAAGCAGCGCGGGGTGGGCGGGGGTCGCGGAGCTCCCGAGGGGAATGGAATGGAATGGAATGGAACAGAACGGAACGGAACAGCCCAGCCCGGCCCGGGGGACCCGCGGAAGGATGAGGTAGGGCAGGGCAGAGCAGGGCAGGGCAGCCCTGGGCGAGCTCCGGCTCGGCCCCTGTGCGGGTCGCAGCCCCTGCAGAGCCCCCCGGCCCCAGGACAGCCCGCTGTGCCCCCTCTGCTCGGGGCAGGACACCGGCCCTGGGCACGCACAGGGTGCCCTCCCCTGCCTGCCTTTGCGTTTCCTATTTTTACATAGTTTCTGACGTGTTTTTGTGGTTCGCTCAAAAGCTGCATTCAGCAAGAGTTGTTGGGAAAAGCCCCAAAGGAATTTCTTCCTCCCTTTGTGATGCGCGTGTTTCCCCCCCC
The DNA here is from genome assembly GCA_013399695.1 of Formicarius rufipectus. Classification (NCBI taxonomy): domain Eukaryota; kingdom Metazoa; phylum Chordata; class Aves; order Passeriformes; family Formicariidae; genus Formicarius; species Formicarius rufipectus. Next base: position 27,262 of record VXAU01006031.1, read on the forward strand.
CCTCCCACGATTGATTTTGGGAGGCGTACGAGTGCTAAGTCTTGGTAAAAGCTTTGGGTAAATTGAATTCTCTCCATCAGGGCAGAGCAGCTCCCTCCCCCAATTTGTCACTCAGCTGTGCTGAATCTGTAATTGAAAGATCTCCCCTAATCTGCTCCACCTGCACGCACCCCTCCCCTGATCTCAGCGCTTTGTGAATCCATCAAACTTTGCTCCTTTTGTGTGCGCGTGTTTTCCTCCTCCTGTTAATAATGCAGCCGAAACTCATCTCCGTCTGTCCGTTCCCCTTCTGGAGAGGCACATTCTCCAGTCTTCACGAGTTCAGTGGCAGCACACATAATTATGCATATAAGATATAAACAGAGCTGTTTAATTATCCTTCGCCACATCAGTGACAGAGTAATTAACAAACATTGCAAGATCAATGAGGAAAAGTGTGACCTTCAGTTTCCTTTGATAGGAAAGCCCTTGTCGTTCCCAGACACAAGGTGATTGTGCCTGGACTCTGTTTTTAGTTTGTTTTAATTCACACCACCCCCCGCCATTTGCAGCTTTTATTTGCCAGGAAAACTAAAAGGAGGGGAACTTAAATGTAAAAAAAATGTTACCAAACTGGGGGAAATGAGAAGGAGCTCAGGTTTCTTACTGGGATAGGAGATCTTGGTTAAGTGCCTTTCAGGACTGTGTTGTCAAAGGATGATGCAAAAATGTGTGAGTGTTAGGGGGGCTGAAGCCTCATTTGTGTCCGAGGCAGGTAATGGCACACTCGGGGTCCCATTTACATTTGCAGCCCTACGGGATTTGACTTGCAAACAGACGTGCTGCTCCTCTGGGTGTCTGTCTCCAGAACCCTGTCGTAAATGCCATTTGCAACATTTCCCTGAAAAGCACAAACTGAAACACCCCTTGCTTTGGAAAGGACAGTTATTTCTGGATTTATTCTGTCAGTCTTTGGTAAATTAATTTGAAGGTGTTCATCACCGAGTCCTCTCAGACCTGGTGTTACGGGGTGTGAGTTAAGTTTATTCCACTGAGAGCTGGAACTGCTTATGCAAAAATGAAGGGGTTTTTCCCTGGGGCTTGGGGGGTGGCAGGAGTGAGATGAAAGGAGAGGTGCACAGCTCTGCCCTCCCAGTCAGTGTGGCTTTGGGGGAGCCGCTGCCGAAACCTGGGTCTGGAGCTTCTGAGCCCCAGTTGTCCCTCCGAGGACACAGAGGGCACAGGGCTGGCTGTGCTCATTTAAATTTAAAATTGAGCCCATACTTTGATCAGCTGGAAACTTGGGTGGGTAGCTGGGGCCACGCAGGAGACCAAATTCTACATCTAACTGGCTTTCTTGGTCAGTGGGGAAAGTGATCCTGATTATATGGGGCTGAGAAGGGTTCCTGCTTGCCGGAGTTATGGTGGTGTGTGCACACCTTGTGCACTTTATGGGGCTTCAGCTACTGCCCCTGTCCTCCACCAGCACCTGATGCCAAGTCCTGGCCACCTTTGTCTCCTTCCAGGCTCAGACAGGCTGGTTGTGCGTCAGGGACTTGGTCCACGCTCTTCAAGCCTCATGCTTTGAAACAAGATGGGGAACGTCCTGTAGGGCATCCCTGTTTCTTTCTGAGCCTCCCCTTGGATACAGAGGGCTCAGGGGTTGGTGTTCAGTCCTGCCCTGTGTCCCTGGTCCAGCTGGGAACCCCTGAGGGCTCACAGAGCTGGTGTGTGTCGGGGGCTGCTCTGGCCATGCAGATGTGTCTCCATTCCCTGAGCACCCTGCCCTGCTCACTGGCCCACCCACACTCCCTGGGCACAGTTCTGTGTGTCCAGCCCTGAGGATTCTCAGCGTGGTCAGTCCCTCAGGGCCCATTCCACAGTCACTCCTGTCCCATGCCCAGGGAGATGTTCCTGCACAGCCCCGTGCTCTTTACTGTGCCTGTAACATTTGGCTGAAGTAGTCACCAGGAGCTTCCCCCTGTACGAGCTGTCAGGTTTGCCTTTCTTTTCTTAGTCTCTTGGCCAAGGCTGTTGGAATATTCTGTATGCCTTTTTTTTTACCAGAGGGGTTTTCTCTTCATGATTTCCTGAGGAGACACCACTTGGGAGAACGTGCATGACCAGTGCCAGTTTTTTGCTCATCATCCTTTATGCCCCAAAGTCAACGTGTTTTTCCCTCCCGAGCAGGATAAAGGACAGGCCCTGGCTGGGATATCCCATCCCCCAGGACCCAGCCCGTGCACTCCATTTGGGCTGTTTTGCTTTTCCTTCCATATATAGTGTGCTGCTGCAGGCTATTTTTAGCGGCTTTTTTGCTAGCTTGGGATCCTTTGTGATACGATAGCTGCTCTGAGACACACAGATCTCCGCTCTTTGGCAATGCCCACAAATGGAGAGCGGCAGCAAGGGGAGAAGGAGCCCTTTTATTATCACATAGGAAAGGAGACAAAAATGCAGTGCAGGGAAGGGGGAGGAAAACACAGGGGCAGTGCTCACAGGGATGTGTTTCCCAGCTGCTGTCCTGCTCTGTTTTTATCTTTGTGTGGGTATGAGGAGGGTTTTCTGATGATTAGGTAATGATAATTACCTCTTCATTGTTGGTGAAAGTGTACATGAAGTGAGCTGACTGGTCTGATGCCATCCTCCTGGTGAGCCGGCTCCCTGCTCTAAGGAGCCTCCACTGGAAGAGCCTCTGTCCTTCAGGTTGGGTGCCTGAGCACTTAAGTGCAGGTTGTCTTGACTTTGGAGGATGTGTTGGGCTCATAGGATGAGTGATTTTAGAGGTATTTTCCGGTTTAAATGATTCTGTCATTCTGAGTGAAGCTGCACTTCCCAGGCAGTGAGGAGTGGGAACTGGCCAGGGTTTCATCTCGTGTCTGGATGAGGAAAGACTGAGCAGCACCAACCAGCAAAGCTGTTGTTCAGGGAGGGTGTTGAGGTCATTTGGAACCAAATCTGAGCAAAGGAAAGACAGAATACAAGGTGGTTTGGGGGATTAAATCCAGTGCAGCAAAACTCGAACTCAAGCTCAGACTTTGCAAAGCTCAAAAAAAGATGTGAATCACTCCCCCCACCATTTTCCTGTAGGCGTAGGGTTTGCATCTAATTGCACAAATTGAGGTGTAGCCTTTAGTACCAAAGATGAGACCCACTGACTGACTTAATAGTTTAATTTCATATCAGAGCCTGTCTGTGCTGTTCTTTCTTTGCAGTTTGGCACAGGTTGGCTGGAGTTTTTCTGTGCACTGCTTGGAAGTCAGGATGTTGTGAGGGAGCCTGGGACTTGTGTCACAGGTCCAAAAAGAGAGGAAAAGCCAGAACAGGGAGAGCAGATTTAACAGAAGCAGGGAAGTGTGTTAGACCCAGTAGGAATTTCATGGGTTTATTCACTTGTTGGGTCATAGGGTTACACTGAAATGGAGGTAGGGAGGAGGGAAAAAGAGGTAAAAAGGAGAACTTCTTTAAAGCAGGATGAAATCATTTAATGTGCCTGTGTATGAAAAATAGAATTGCCCTTCAGGCAGGTCTTGTTACTGGACACTGTGGGCATGTTTCTGCATTTAACATCCTCTGAGATTAATACCAACCCATAAAGTTGTGCTACAACCTGAGCCTGACACTGCAGGAGCATTGTCTAACAGGGTGTTTATTCTGAACTCAGGCATCCCAAATCCTATGCAGAATCCTGGGCTTAAGGGCCCAGGACTGGAAGGTCATTCTGGGCTAGACCAGCTCCCAGCACTCAGCAGGTGTGGCTTTGTCCTTCTCCTTGCAGGGACGTTGTTCCCCCTTCCTTCCCTCCAGGCCCACGTACACAGACGCCCAGCACAGCAGCACTTGTGCTGCAGCAGCACAGCCTCTCTGGGCAGTCCTGGAGCAGGAATGTGACCTTCATGGTCTTGCCCATGGAGTGCCCATTGCAGGCAGTCTCTTCCTCTGCAGAGTCCCGTGCAAGCTGATGTGTGGAGCTCATGGCTCTTGAGCCTGGACTCTGCTCACTGACAGGCTGGCACAGGAGTGGAAATGCTCTGGTGGATGTGACTGACATCACTGGCTGTCAGACCCCCCAAAATCTAGGGGTCTTTTGGATCTGCTGGCCTGTCCTGGGGCTGTCTCGGTGGTTTCCTTTTCCCCTGTTTCGAGGTGCTGGTTTGGTTTGAGCTGGACCCAGTGACCGGCTCCACTGTGCTGCTGGTGTCCCTGCCTGTGCTGGCTCCCTGGGAAGGAGTGTGCCTGCCCAGGAGAGCCACGGCAAGTGTTTGGAAAAGATGACGAGGGAGGTTTGAAGGACTCCTGCACACAGTAAATCTTTACTCTGCAGGAGAAAGCAAGAGGGAGAGGAGGAGGAGCGCTGTGTCAGGCTGAAGCCTAAATGAGTCCAAGCTGGCACGTCAGAGCAATCTTTATTTCCTCCTTTACACTGATATTGGGTGACCTCCAGATGTGTGTTCTTCCCATCCCGGTGGCCTGTGAAACTGCCTGAGGGAGTAGGGGAGGGAGGAAGGGAGGGAGAGACTCAAGGAAGGGCAGCTTTTGCTCATCCTTCCTCCCTGTGAGCAGGCTCAGGTAGACTAACCCCTTCCTGCCCCTTCCCCAACCCACATGCCAGAGAACAGGCATTCTCCCCGTTTTTGGAGCCCAGGACAACAGCTCTGTCTCTTCTCAGTCCAAATCCTGATGGAGAGGAGGCTGTAGCTTACCTGTTTTTTCACCTCTGTGGACTTTCCTCTTTCCTGGTCTTACTGGAAGCTGTTCCTGACTGCTCAGGAGCCTGCCTGTAGGTTCCACAGCCCTCACTGTGGCCCCCTTTCAAGGGGAAAGTAGTAGCTGTCCAGTCATTAGGATTGAGAAGGAAGGGAGCGGGTTGGGTGAATCCTTCTGAAATGCTCAGGGAAGGGAAGGACTGCAGCAGCTCTGGGAGCTGTCCTGTCTCTGTCTTGCCTCTTCTTCTCCATTCCCCTCTCCCCACTCCTCCCTCCCAAGCTTCTCATGCACAGCCTTTGCTGCTCTTCCCCTGCCTTAATTCATCTCCACCTCTGCTGCTCTGCAGGGTTCCATCCTGCCCTCCTCCTGCTCCACCCCAGGCATTGCCTTGCCCACCTCCCGTGCCCGTTTCACACTGCTCTGCCCTCAGCCCTGCTCTTGCCCAGCACACTCAGCATTTCCACGTGGTTTGCCCCCCTTACACACGCAGGCACTCTGTGCTCTGTGCACCTCCCTGCAGATACAAACACACACAAGGACAGGTCTGTACAAAGCTCTGCATATTGGCATTGGTCTCACTTCCAGTAAAATTACTTTTTCTTCATATTAGGCCAAGGCAAGAGTGCAGAGACATTTATGAAACTTTGTTTAATGTACTGAAAAGCCATCGGCTAGAACATTTAGGAAATTGATTTTCCTGGCATTGATGAACTCTTTTTATTTTACCCCAGTATTAATTACTTTTTTTTTTTTAAAACAAATTAATTTAAGAGTCGTAAAACCTAACAAGTGAGCCAAACGTCAGTAGATCATGTAGGACTGTCGCCTCCCCCTCGTGCCTGCTGCTGGAGCTGGGGTGGGAGAGGGGTGTGCCACGCTGACTGACCGTGTGCCACGCTGACCATGTGCTGCACTGACACGTGTGCCACGCTGACTGACGGTGCACCATGGTGACCATGTGCCACGCTGACCATGTGACTGTGTGCCTGACCACGTGCTGACCATGTGCCATGCTGTGTGCCTCACTGAGTGACCGTGTGCTGCGCTGACTGACCGTGTGCTGACCGTGTGCTGCACTGACGCGTGTGCCGTGCTGACCGTGTGCTGACACGTGTGCTGACACATGTGCTGCACTGACACGTGTGCCGTGCTGACCATGTGCTGACCATGTGCTGACACGTGTGCCACACTGACACATGTGCCATGCTGACCGTGTGCCACCCCTCTCGCAGGGGAGGCCTCGGCGCTGCGCGACTACGCCGCCACCACCATGAACGAGTTCCTGGGCATGTTCGGCTACGACGACCAGAACATGCGTGACGAGCTGGCCCGTAAGATCAGCTTCGACAAGCTGAACGCCGCTCCCTGTGAGGCGGCCGCGGCCGCGGCGCTGCCCGGCGAGGACGGCGGCACCAAGCGCGCCCGCTTCTCCAAGTACGAGGAGTACATCCGCAAGCTGAAGGCCGGGGAGCAGCTCTCGTGGCCCGTGCACCTGGCCAAGTCCGAGGAGCTGAGCGCCAAGCTGGGCAAAGAGCCGTCCTCGGTGCTGGCGCAGCCCGTGCGGCTGCCGGGCCCCGAGGCCTCCATGCTGACCGAGACCAAAGCCACCATCCTGCCGCTGCCCTCCCCCGGCAGCTCCCAGATGCAGGGCCTCATGTCGCGGGCCTCCAAGTACGACTTCTTCATTCAGAAGCTGAAGACGGGTGAGAGCATCAGGCCACAGAATGGCAACACTTACAAGAAGGCCTCCAAGTATGACCTCGAAAACGTCAAGTACCTGCACCTTTTCAAGCCTGGAGAAGGAAGCCCAGACATGGGAGGAGCCATCGCCTTCAAGACAGGCAAGGTAGGCCGGCCTTCCAAGTACGATGTGAGGAACATTCAGAAGCTGACTCCAGTGAAGGCTCCGGCTCCCAGCCTGGCCCCCGCTCCCCTCGCCAGTACCCCCAGCAGCACGCCCGTGGCCGGGCCAGAGCAGTCTGTCTCATTGCCATTCAACACTCCCGAGTACCTGAAATCCACCTTCTCCAAGACAGACTCCATCACAACTGGAACAGTCTCGACAGTAAAGTAAGTGCCCTCCTGCTTTTCTTATCTTGGTGTCAGTGGGGGCTCGAGGCTGGAGTCTGTGTGTGGGTCCGGGGTGTCCCGGTTCTTGGGGTGATGACTCCTGCACTGTGTGATGTTTATTCTGCTCTCTGTTGAGGTACCTGCCCCTCTGTTACCACCTTACATCTCTGTGTACTTACATCTTGCACTAAGGAGCTGAACTGTCAGCAGCAGTCACAGTCAAGAGCCCAGAGCACTGGCTCCTGCGTTCAAATGTTGAAACAAAAGAAGGGGGCACGTGGTACTGTCAGCACTGTAAGGTCAAGGTTGGAACTGCTTTACTTCCTCCTGTTCCCTGGACATCCAGAGGTGTCTGTAGGAGAACCTGATTCTTGCTTCCGTTTAACAAAATGGCAAGACTCTGCTGACTTTACTGTTGGTAAGATGGGGCTTTTTGTTTGCCCCAGAACTCAGAAGACATTTTGGTGCCTAATTCCCATCAATTTTCATAGAAGTTGGGCATATACATACTTCTGTGGGGCCAGGCCTGTGTCTTCTCAATTTGCTTGTTCCTTGCACAAATAGAGGTGATTCAATTACCCCTCAGACTGGGCAAACTCATTAGCCCAATTACCACTAATAACCTCCTACACACACGTTGCCAGCAATCTCTGCAGCGATGCAGTTGACTGAATGGAGATATCTCAAGGCCTTGCCAAACCTGGATTATGTTTTAATGTGGCTTCCAGAGGTGGGAGCTGTAGAAGAGATACATATGCACATGAAGCTGCAAACAGGGGTAAGGGAGGGCCTTCTCTGCTTGCTTGTTTCTAATCCCCTTGTTTCTCACTGTGGAGCTGGGACTGTTGTGAACTGTGAATCCTTTGGGGTCATTTGTTATAAGCCCAGGACCTCTGTCCTGCACTTCTGTGGCAAGTGCCATCACACACTCCCTCCTTGGCCCTCTGGTAAGGAGGAAGGCTGTTTTGTGTTTGACATGCGGACTCAGGAGGCCTTGGGCTGAATCATCTCTGCAGTCTCAGGCAAGTGTGCATCCCCCACATTCCACATTCCCCACCTGGAAGGCAGAGCTGTGTAATGCTGCCTGGCTTCAGTGGGGACCTGTCGTTCATCAGCTGCCTGCAGACAGATTCGGGAGCTCCATGGTTAAGGTGTATGGGAAAGGGCAGAGGATTAGTAACATTTGCATCTGGCTCCTGCTCAGGATGAACCTGTACGTGCTCCAGATGGCAGGCAGGGACTCCTGTTACTAAAAAACACTGGGCTGTAAATATTCCTGTAGGCACAGTGCCTTGTTGTGATGGGGGACTTGGCCAGGCACTCTGTGCCTGAATTGTCTTCAGAAAGCTCAGCTGCCTGGAGTTCAGTGGCCATCCCAGAGCCCAGCCCGTGCTGGTGCTGCACTGGGCTCCCAGTTTGCTTTCCTTTCTCTGGCTCATTCCCTGCCTCTTGCATGGGTGGGTTTGCAGCACCCTGGTGGTCCCTCCTCTGGCCATGGCACTGCCTTGGCTGGGGCATCATGATGGGGCAGCAGCAGGAGTGGAGGTGACCAGGGCCTTCAGCCTGGCACTTCCCATGTCCTGAGCACATCCTGGGCTCTGGCCCTTCTCCTTCAGGCTGATTGCCAGATACAGGCTGCCACTATAAAAGACAGCAGCCCATTAATGGTGCTGGTGGTGGAAGTGCTGACCGTGGTATCTGGGCCCTGCCTTTCCATTCTCAGTCCCCACTGGGTGCAGATAACCTGGCAGGAACCACCGTCTACTCTCACACATAGGCACCCCCCCCCTTGCCATGGGTGTAAACTCTCTAACATCTAATGTCATTAACCTGCCCTGAACTAATCTGCCTTCAAGTGAACTCTGTGCCAAAGTGTCCCCGTTTAAACCAGACTGTCACGAGCAGTGGAGGAGGAGGAGGATGGTGTGCAGCCTGTCTGGGGTGGCCTTGGTATGCCCCTGTCTCTTGGGTAGGCTGGAACCTGGCCCTGTATCTTGTTTTCTCTCTTGCTGAACTCACTGAGGATGTTATTTTTGTCTGCTTCCTAATGATGTAAAATAACCCAGGCTTATGTGACAGTTTTCTCCTTGATTAAGATACGTAAATACCTTTGCTGCCCCAGGTGCCTCTTGGGGTTTTGGGCTGTCTGTGGAACAGAGGGGCAGTTGCAGCCCTGTCCAGGAGCTGGAGCCACTGTGCCAGTGCTGGTCACAGCACAGGGTGTCTGCTGGCCACAGGAGATGGGCAGGAGCTCCCAGCTGCAGCAGAGACTCTCCTCCCTCAGCTGAACAGGGGCAGAGCTGCTGTGCACACAAGGGCAGCGTTGCCAGGTGCTCCAAGGAGGTGTTTGTTTTCACGTGGCCATCACTTGTTTGTATAGTGGGTTTTAGTTTTTTTCTGTAGAAACAGGTTTTTATCATTGATCTTCCTGGTTTCTCCAGCAAACTGCACTGGGTCCTGCAGAGGAGGAACATACAGGAGGGGTGGTGGGTAGACCGTGTGGAAAAGGAGGTCCAGGGTTTGAAGGGGAAGGGAGCTTAACCTGTGGGTGTCTTTGCTGGTGCTCTTCCTGGTCCCTCCGTGCTGATGTGTCAGTGGTGTGTGAGCTGAGGCTGTGCCTGCTGACCAGCTCTGCCCTGTGTGCTTCCCTTTAGGAATGGATTGCCCACGGACAAACCAGCCGTCAGCGAAGATGTCAATATTTACCAGAAGTATATTGCCAGGTAGGCAAAACCTCTGACTTGCTTGGGGAGAGGGCTGCAAGTAAGAGGGTGGAGTGGTGGTGGGAGAGAGGAGGTCTCGTCCATCTGGATCAAGTGTTTAAACCAGTCTCTGGCACTTCCATTTCCCTTGGCATCTGCACTTGCTCTGTTGCCCTGCTTGGGAGAGCAGTAGCTGTGAGAGGTGTTCGGGCATGCCAAGAGCACGCTCAGCTCCCTGGAGCTGTTTGACTCTGTGACAAATAGTGGAAAATGGTTTCACTGCAGAAGCCCAGGATTTAAATGGGAATGCTGTTGTTCTTTCTGCCCATTGCTGTGCAGTCTCCAGCCTTTTCCCCCTGCTGTGTCCAGTGCCTGCAGGAGGCAAGCAGAGAACATCTCACCTCTGAGAATCTAGGCTGGAGGAATCCACGGGTGACCTGAGCTTAGGCAGCTCTTGGCATCCGTGTGGGATTTTTATCCTAGGAAGTGTTACAGCTCATGTGTGTGAGGAGCCCTCCCCGAATGAGGTGCAGAGCAGGGCACCTGATCACAGCTGTGGGCGAGCTCAGGCCAGGGCTGAGTGATGCTGAGGGGGAGCCCAGGGCTGCTGTGGTGAGACAGAGTGAGCAGTGCCATAGGAGCCAGAGGAACAGAGGTTATTGCTTAACTCCAGCCTGGTTTAGAGCTCTTGGTGTAAAGGGTCCAGCAGCCTTTGCCCCCAGCTGGTGGAACCCTCATCTGTGCTGTGGGAGCTCACCAGGAAGCCCCTTGTGTCCAGACACAGCAGTCAGGGTAATGAGCAAACACTTCTCTCCAGAGACAGAGCTGAGGGTTTGCTCCCACCAGCACCTGGGCACTTACTGTCAGGAGGGGAGGGGAATGTGTATTGTGGCTTCCCACCTTGCCAGAGTCTACAGGGAGTCTCCCTGCAGGAGACAATCAGCTGCTGGGGAGGTGCAAGGGAAGATCTTGGCACATCAGCGAGGTGAGAGAGTTGGAGCAGCACTCTCTGTAGCTGGAGAGTGGAACAAGAGCTGGTTTCCTTGGCTGCTTTGCCCAAATCCCAGAGGTAGGAGAAGGGAGCAGAAGACCCCATGGGAAGAGGACGGTTGCACCACCACTGGGCTCCTGCAGCAGCAATGCCTCAATGCGTGTGGCACCTCACTGCCCTGGCAGAGAGCACGGTCTGGGGGCAGAGGGAGCAGCCCCTTTTCATTTCTGAGACTTTAGGAATGGGCAGGGGCTGCAGTGGGAGAGGAGGTGGCACCTTTCTGTGCCCCGTTCCCCCCTCAGGCACAGAGCTGTGTGAACACTCCCATGCAGTGCCCGTGGTGCTCTGAGCCCCTTCCCTGGGCCGGGCAGGAGCTGGGGAGGCTCTGAGGTACCTCAGGGACACCACATCCTGCTCAGAAGGCTCCCTGAGCCACCCTTGGCTGCGCAGCCACTTCCCTTCAATTTACACACATTTTTAAAACCAGTTTAAAGCCTTAAAATCAAGGGGTGGGGGGAGAGAGACTCGACACTCTTATGTCTGTACTGCATAATTAGCTTAATGAGTTTGCCAAAGCCACTGCCAAAAGCTGCCCAGGGATAATCCATTCTCTCACACAACAAAACAAAACCTCTTACTTAGCTAGTTTGGGTTGGGTTGTTTTTTCCCCCCCAACTCCCCCCCTGTATATTTATAATTAAAAAAAAAAAAAGACCACAGAAAAAAATTATTATTATTATTATTAGTGCCTCAGCAGATGGTGCTTCTGGCAGCACTTGCTTAAATATTTATTTCTGTGTGGGTTTCCTCCCCCCTTGTAATTGGGGTGGGTTTTTTTTTTTCTTTCACATCATCGTTACAGAGTAATGAGTCTGTAAACACTCTCTAAGCATGCTGACTTCTTTATTTATTATTTTTATTATTATTTATTTATCAACTCTTGCCAGATCAAGACTACTTCTTTCTGGCCAAAAAAAAATAAAAAGAAAAGTGAATGGATTACAGTAGGGGAAGAGGGAGTGGGTTGTTCCTGTGCAATTGAAGCTACAATATGGACAGTTCAGGAGTTGGGATTTGTGTGTCAGTGTGGTGAGACGGTCTGTGAGTTTCCTTGTTTCAGGTGTGTTGTGTCTGTTTGTGTGCACGGAAATTGTGGGTACATGTGGGTACATTTACTCATGTAGATTCAGAGGGGTGTTGATGCACCTGAGTCTGTGCATGTAAATGTGAGTGTGTGGTGTGTAAGCTTTCCTGTTGTGAAAAAGCTAAACAGATGCTGTGCTTTAAAAATTCATAGCTTTGAACTGTTTCAAGTGTCAGAAGAAACACAGGATAAATATAACCCTTTAGGAGCCCAACCTTATGGACTGAAGGAGCAGAATTTCCCCTTTGTGCTGTGTTTGCTGCTTCCCTCCCTCCCCAAGCACACGGTCTGGTGGAACATTTGCCTCTCCCTTCCTGTGCTGGAGACCCCACACAACCTTCCTGTGGCACGTGGAGGGGAGGGCAGGAGCTGCTGGGGGCTTGTTTAGCTGGTGTTCTTCAAACTGAGGTGCTTCAAGTAACTCATTTCACAGTGAGATCTCTTCAGTGTCTTGCCCTTCTTTTACTCCAGTTGGCATCTCTGGTCGTTTTGCATCCTCTTTTTTGTTAATATTTGGGCCTGCATTGCTTCAAAGGTGTGTATTTGCCAGGAAGGTCTTTTATCTTCCTCTTGCCCCTGCACGTGCAGCTCTCCAGCCCTGCACAGCCCTTTGCTCTCTCTTGTGAAGTGTGTCTGGGCTCTGCTGCTGGTGGTGCTGACACAGCCTGGCCTGGCAGGAGCAGCAGGTCCCCCGTGCAGTGGAGCTGCGTGTCCCTGCCCAGAGCCAGGGGCAGTGTGCTGCTCCCTGGACAGCCCCCAGCTGCCCCTGCTCTGGGCTCCACACCTTGGTTTGGGCAGCCAGCCCTGCTCTCTGCCTCGTGGTTTGTTTCTTCTCCGCTGCCGAGGTTTGTTCCAGTTTCTCAATCACCTGTTCTGACGTGATCCTGATTTCCTGCAGTATTTCTTCTCCTTCCCCAGGGAAAGGCATGTCTGCTCCTGGCATCTGTCCCTGTCTCCCTTTGTGAATGCTGAGGCAAAGAAGTCATTTAATTTTTTAGCAATGTCTATCTTTTCTGTCAATTAAGTCCCCTTTCCATCTCCTGGAGGCCCTGCTGTCTCCACAGTTGACCTCCTCTTCCTTACTGTGCTTCAGAAGTGCCGTATTTAGTCTTGCTTTTCATCCTGAATTTGTCTGTCCTGTAGCCTGGCGTTACCTCACCTTACAATGATCCGTAATCTTCTGTCCTCCTGCCCCATTCCTCAGTTTCTCCAGGACACCCTCACTCCTCTCATTTTCCCTCTCCATCCTTCACCCTTCCTTGTTTCTTTCCCATGCCCTTTATCATGTGCACTCCTGCTGTGTTTAGCACTAAGTGACGGGAGGAACCTTTGAGCAGATGGTACTTTATCTTTGAATGTTTCCCCTCTGAGTCCCCTTCTCTCCACTGCTTTTCCCTTTCAAGCTCTCCGGCTTTTCCATGGTCCTCTAGAATATACATGAGAGAGTTCATTACACTGATTACCCCATTACTGGATCATCCCCCTGTGCCAGTTCCTGGTGTATCTGTCAGCCAGTACAGTCTCTATACTGACTGTTTGTCTGTAGGTATTACATGGCACTTCTGGTCTTTTTTCCCCCCCTGGACGTCAGGAGTTTTCAAATTTGCTGTGTACAACTTTTCTGGCATCCTACTAGAAGGGCTTATACTTGAAATTTCAAATCCCTATTTACCCAATGTTTGTCTGTCTCCTTCTGTCATGGGAGATCTCTGACACTTGCTGCTGTGGTGTCTAAACTCACACGTGAGAATTCTAGAATTGTGTGAGAGTTGGTTCAAGGACCCCTCCTTCCTTAGGCATCCCCAAGTAAGCCACTTAGATAACAAAGATGAATTTCAAGGGGAAAAACAGATTATGGGATGTACAGGACCTGAATGATCCGGCTCAAGAAGCACCTTTAAATAGTGACAAATAAGCAAGGGAAGGCGGGAGGGTCACCATCCCTGGGGGGATAAAGGGGATGGGGTTTAATGCCATAAACATGTGGGATGAAAACAGGAACAGGCCTTTATTTGTGCCTTGTTTCCAGGCCTGGTGCCAGGACAGAGTTTTACTGTCTCTCGTGCTCTGGTGTCCACAGGTTCTCGGGCAGCCAGCACTGTGGGCACATCCACTGTGCCTACCAGTACCGGGAGCATTACCACTGCCTCGACCCCGAGTGCAACTACCAGGTGAGGCTCTGCCAGGGTGGGCACACAGGGCAGCTCCGTGTCCTCCTGCGCCTTCCTCCCCGTGCATGCACAACCCTCCTCACGTTCCTGCTCTGAAAGAGGACAGGATGTATTCTGAATTTAATAGAACTCTATTTTGCTCCCATTTAACTCAATCTAATACCATTTAACCAAACCCAGACCGCTACAACGAAGAGCAGAATATAGATCTGCTCGAGTCAGTGGGAACTACTCCAGATTTATATCAGAGAGACCGAGAGCATAAATCGTGCTGTGTTACACACTGTGCCTGACCCAGGCACCGCTGCTGTGCCCGTGTGTGTCTCTCCCTCCTGCTGCCCCGGTGCCCCTGTGGCAGCAGCTTGTGCAAGCAAAGAGCCCTCGAGAGCTGCCCGGGGAGGGCGCGGGGGCGACGCTGTCACTGCTGGGAGAGCAGCCAGGACATGCAGGGCAGGCCGGGCTCACGTGCTGGCTGTGCTGCCCCTCGTCCCCCAGCACACCGGGACACTGTGGGCAGCCCGGTGCCAACCCCGGCGCTGGGCACCAGGCTCAGCCCTGCCCCGGGACACCGCCGGGGCTCCGAGGGACGAGTCTGACCACAGCAGAGCAAGCTGATCTGGAGCTCTGGGCTCGGCTGTGGGTTTCTATTGATCAAAGGGGAGTTTCTCTCGGGGATGCACGTGGTGTCCTCCTGCCCAGCGTCGAGTAGTGGAGATGAGTCTGTCCCAGCTGTGCCATGGATATCCCCACACCAGAAAGAGAGAAACACAAAGCATGGAAAAACAGAAAAACCTATTATTATGATTGGCCTCATGATTATTTCCTAAGGAGTCTGGAAGCTGCTTGCAAAGGAGCTGTCTGGTCTCATAGGGAATAAGGATTTAGGCTGCTTTTTAAAATGCAAATTATTTTATGGCTGAGATATATTTTAGAATAAGTAATGCTCTGTAATAAGTGGGCACAAATTAACAATGATTGGCAATAGCAATCCTGTATGTACGCCCTGGGAAATCATCCCTCCAGCCTCCAAGGGATTTCTGTTGAAATCTATATCCCTGTATTCCTGTGCCAATACCAAAGAGATTGATCAGGATTGATATTATAGGAGGAAAGAGTGGAAGTGATAATCATTTGTTTCCTATGAGGGAGACTAGAAAAGTTGTTAAACATTAGAATACAGACCTTTTCAATTACTCCTCAAAATAGATGGATATTGATTTCTTTTAAAAAAATCAGATTTACTTTCCCACCTTCAGTGTTAAATATTGATGTCTGTGGGAAATAGAAATGAAAAGCTTCATTTTAAAGGCACTTAGCTTGCTCTGACAGTGGGGTACCCCTTTGCTCCTTCAAGCAGGTAGAGGATTAGAAGGATATTCTGTTCATACAGATTTAGCTCTGAGCTCTCCTGCCATCTTTTTCTGTGGCTGGAAGAAAGTTACATGTCTCTGCTTTCCTAATAAAGCCATCCTACCTTGTGGGGGAGGCAGGAGACTTAGAATAGGAAGCTAGTGTGAGAGAGCAGAGTGCTTTTCCCAGTTTCTAGTCTGACATGAATGTGGCAGTCAGTGTCTTGCTAACCACTACAGTGAGTGGTTTGGAAGCTTGGGTTACCCCCTTGTAGCCTGTTTAGTTCCCTGGTTTGCTTTCTAACTATAGCTCTTCTTGAGATAGTAGCAGCTAAAATTACGTTAGAAGGATTGCATTCTTCAAGCCGCAGGGAGCCGGTTCTGGGCATCACCCCAGGGGCACGTTCACCCTCCCCTCACCACCGAGTTCCTCCTCGGCGTGGCTCTCCTGGGGTGATGACACCCAGCTTTGGGCCCCGTCCCTGGGTGTGCTCAGGGGAGCAGAGCCCCCGTGCCACGGTGACGCCGTCCGTGTGTCTCCCGCAGAGGTTCACCAGTAAGCAGGACGTGATCCGGCACTACAACATGCACAAGAAGCGGGACAACTCCCTGCAGCACGGCTTCATGCGCTTCAGCCCCCTGGACGACTGCAGCGTCTACTACCACGGCTGCCACCTCAACGGCAAGAGCACCCACTACCACTGCATGCAGGTGAGGGGGGACCCCCACGGCCCCCCGGGCCCCGTCCCACCCGGGCCCCGTCCCAGCCGGGCTGCTGCCACCCCCGGCGCTCCCCTGTCCTGTGCCCAGGGGCACGGTCGGAGCCTGTCTTGCTCGTTCGTGATTCGGGAACCTCTCTGAAGCCCTCTCCTCGCTGCACTCGCCCTGCCGGGTGTTGGAGGGGTGAAGGGGAGCCCCGCTCTCTGTTTCAGGAGCCTTGGCTGTGCAGTGAGGCAAAGCGGGTCTTCAGGTTTTCTTGCAGTCCTGGACTTCACTGGTTTGAGCAGGTCCCACTCTCTGACATTGAGGGCCCTCTGCAATGCCACCGCCTCCACTCAAGTCTGAGCTGTCCCTCCCTTTGCAACCAGACGTTTCTGTGACACATCTGCCCTTTAACACTGGGTTAATTTCCTCCATAATCAGTTTCTAAAGCAATTAAACCTTCCTGTCACATACCTAGACATAACTGCCCCAGTCCTCCACCTCCCTCACCAGTGGTACTGGTGTGGTGCACACTGGGAGCCACGTTCCAGGAGCACAGCCCGAGCTGGAGCTGCTGCACAGATGTCTCTGTGCTGCCTCCACTGTTCTGGACAAGGACAGAGCAGATTGTTGGGGTCTTACCCTGCTCGTTCCTCAGACTGAGGGCTCTGACATGTACTCTTCGTTAGAATGGTGGCCTGAACCACTGCCCTGAGAATGTGCTGTGGTTACAAACAGGGTGACCAGGCAACCCTCGGTGGCAGCTTTTCTGTGCTGAAAACTCCCTGCCCCGTCCCAGCAATTCAAGACCCCAGTTAAAGTCACAAGGCCTTAATCACATGCTTAAATGCTTTGCTGGGATAGACTTGAGCATATGTTTAACTTGAAGTCAGGTAAGCTTTCTGAAGTCAATGGGGCTTAAGCACATACTTAAATGTTAGGCATGCACTCAAGTTCTGTCCTGAATAGGGGCTGGTTGAAGCATGTGCTTACAGCATTTGATAAATTGGGAACTTCATGTGACTTGCTCTTGAGGACATTTTCTGTTACACTTCCATAATATTGATTGTTTAGTTTCTTCAAATGACAGGATGGGATTTGTTTAATTTTTTTTTTTTTTAGAGTACAGTGAGTGTTTCACAGCTTTAAGTCACTCCGAGTTCAAATAGAGACCCTCATTTACACACCTATATATGGCTAATTCCACCCTGTGCCCACTGTCTTCCAGTAAAATCATGCCCATGTAAGCAGTGTCTTACAGGAAAGGTGTCTGAATATAAACTCCCAATTAAAGAAAATACTGCTTAAATGGCAGAATTTGTGCCATCCATCTCATGGGATTTTTTTTCTTTATGTCCATAATTGGTGTGGATAAAATTCAGTTAGTTGTTTATATAAACTGACATTTTTTTTAGGCTTTAGCACCAAGAGCTGCGTTGCAAATTATTCCTAAGGAGGTTTTTGTTTAATTCTTTTCTTTAATGCTGTGCAGGGCCTGTCTTTTTTCAAGGTGTCAGTGCAGAGAGAGAGAGGCTCTTTTATATTGGAAATAGCTGGAGATCCTTTTTTTTTTTTTTTTCCTGAGTATTTGTCATGGGTTTTGTTATTGCCTGTTTGAATCAACCTGGGCCGAACTGAGGGTGGTGTTTTCGTTCTCTTCAGTTCTGAGATGGTGCAGGCATTGGCACACGTTGTGCTGGAAGAAAAGGAAAAAAGCCCTCCCTCAGCAGGGCCGAGGACGTTTTCAGATTCCAGGGTTTTTTTACTCAATATGGCAAAGTTGCCCGCTTTGCCCAGAGGAAGGCAGGTTTTCAGCATTCCCTCCCTGTCACAAGTTTGCTGCACAAGTTTAAAATAATTGGTGTAGGAGTCTTGAGCGGTGACAGGGGAGAAAAGTCACCAGTTAGCTAAGATCAGCTGAACGTTGGGTTAAGCTTTGCTAGAATTAAACTGCCTATTACAACCCCAAAAGATTGGTTTGCCTCATGTTGCACCACCCTGCCTTACTTCTCAGAAGGACTAAAGAAGTATATAACTTACTCTCCCCCAGTTCTGTATTCTGTATTTCTGTATTTCCCAGATACCTGAAAGTCCTTCTTCATTCAGTATCACTCCAAGATAACAAAAAGTAACAGAATCTCTTCATTTCCCTTCTCCTTACAAGAAAAACTCTGCTTACTCCCTCCCTAAGCAGGCATGATTATCCAGAGCTGGTCTCTTACCCCTTTGATCCTTTTTTCTTACTGTTCCATACCCAGAGAGTTGGTTTGGGGTTTTCTTTCCACAACTGCTCTATCAGTCTTTAGATTGAGAATTAAAGTGATGACTTAATACTCCAAGGAGCAGCACACCAGTGGAACTAAAAAGTGCGTGTGCTGCTCGTGTGTTTGTTACTGCGGGTGGTGATGGCAGGCTGTTGAACCACTGTGCTGATGACTCCTGTTTTGGCCTGGGCTAGGTGGGCTGTAACAAGGTCTATACAAGCACCTCTGACGTGATGACTCACGAGAACTTCCACAAGAAGAACACGCAGCTCATCAACGACGGGTTCCAGCGGTTCCGTGCCACGGAGGACTGTGGCACTGTGGAGTGCCAGTTCTATGGGCAGAAAACCACTCACTTTCACTGCAGGTGAGACAGGGAGGGGGAGGAATCCTGCCTCAGAGCTGCGGGCTCTGTTTGCATCCTCCTGCCAAGTCCTAATCTCAGGAGTGTGCTCAGAGACTTGGTTTTCCCTGCTGTGACCTTCTCAGTCCTGGTCCTGAGATAATTCATGCTCCGGGGCAGATGGGATCTCCAGGATGTTGCCACAGACCACTCTGAAGGCAGGAGTGTGATCTGAGGAGAGGATACCCACTAGAAAATACATCCCAGGATCATTTGGGAGAGAGATCACAGTGCTCTTCAGAGTGCAGCTGAAGTAGACCCTTAATATCCTGCTGTTGTCACTTCCGTGGTAGGGTTGTCTCCAGTCAGCTCATCCCTTTTGGGGCCAGACTGGGCCCTCTGTGCACAGCTGCTCTGCTGTTGATTTCTCATGCTTTCAGGAAGAGTAGGAAAGCCCAGTTTGTACCTTAGTCCCCTTTAGCTGCTGTTTCAGTTGGAACTTTCAGTGGAGGGTGCCTGTATGTTACTGTGGCTGTCCCTCAGAGTGGAAAGAGCGTTCCAGCTCTCCACGTGGCAGCGTTTCTGCTGGCCTTGGTGTCACAGCTCCTCAGCCCCCCTGCAGCCAGGCCGTTGTCTCATCCCAGCCCTTGTCCCAGAGGGAGGCAGGGGACAGCAGCTGGGCTGTGCTCCTGCCCACACAGCCAACCACCCTCTCCTCCTCGATGCCCTTGCAGGAGACCTGGCTGCACATTCACCTTCAAGAACAAGTGTGACATCGAGAAGCACAAGAGTTACCACATCAAAGATGATGCCTATGCCAAGGATGGCTTCAAGAAGTTCTACAAGTATGAGGAATGCAAGTATGAGGGCTGTGTCTACAGCAAGGCCACCAACCACTTCCACTGCATAAGGGCAGGCTGTGGCTTCACCTTCACCTCCACCAGCCAGATGACGTCCCACAAGCGCAAACACGAGCGCCGGCACATCCGGAGCTCGGGCGTGCTGGGCCTGCCCGCCTCTCTGCTGGGCTCCAAGGACAACGAGCAAGAGGAGTCCAGCAACGATGACCTCATTGACTTCTCTGCCATGAGCTCCAAGAACTCCAGCCTGAGTGCCTCCCCGACCAGCCAACAGTCTTCCGTGTCTCTGATCGTGCCGGCCGCGCCCTCCTCTGCGGCCGAGCTCGCCTCCTCCCAGGCCGGCAAGGCTGCCGGCACCATGCCACCAGCCACCAAGATCTCTGGCCTGCTCTCCCAGGCCCTTCCCAGCAATATACCCTTGGCCCTGGCGCTCTCCAACTCGGCACTTCCCGGGACAGCTGGATCCTTCTTCCCCATCATCCCCAGCCGGGTCTCCACGCCGCTCCCTGCCAGCTCTGCCAATCTGATGGCTGCTGGTGCTGCTGGCACCAACCCAGCATCGGCTGCTCCTGCAGATTCCTCATCCCAGGCAGCCTCAGGATCTGGTGAGCCACCAGCTACTTCCTCTCCAGCTCCAGCAGCATCTATAATGGAAAGGATCTCTGCTAGCAAGGGATTAATCTCTCCCATGATGGCCAGGCTGGCAGCAGCTGCACTCAAACCCTCCGTGGCACTTGAAGCAGGTGAGTTACCTCATCAGTCGTGGGAGGCAGGGCAGTGACTTGGAGAAGGGTGAACAAGAAGCCACCCACTTGTCCATGGGACTGGAGGTGGGGAGGAGGCGGTAGAAGAACATCAATGGGAGAATGAATTTGGTTGTGTCTAGTTAACCCTGGGAGAGGGCAGTCTTGGCATGGGTTCCTGTGGATCCTGGCAACACCCACGTGGCCAGAGGAGAGGCAGGAAGCACAGCTTTGCCCAGAGATGGAGCATGGCTCTTAGCAGAGCTGAAGGCAGGGGGTTGCCATGCTCAGTTTGCTGTAGGCTGGAAAGAGAGAGGCACTGTATTGAAAATGGAAGGGAAGAAAAGCTGGGCCAGGACTTGCAGAGATTGTATGAGCTGTAGCTGGGCCCAGTGGTGACAATCCTATAGCCCATGGTCAGTTGTGTTTCTGATCTGAGGGGCTGGTTCTCTGCCCCAGCTCTCTTGTCCCAGCTGTGGGTTGGGGATAGTGCTGGAGCAGCCCACAAGCAGGACCTTTCTGCTGGTCAGCCCTTGCAGACTGTGCTTCCCTGTCCCTGCAGCTCCCCGAGGGGAAGGAGAAGGGAATGAGAACTCCCCTGGGGCAGGGTGAAGCTCCTCCAGCTGCCACCTAGACCTGATGCGGGTCACAGCTCGTGGCCAGCCCTTCCAGAGGGACGTGGGGCTCCCACGAGAGCACAGGAACCTCCACAGTCTGCTGGGCACAGTCAGCTCCTGGTGGGCAGTGAGGGGCCGTGGGCAGGCGGTGCCAGGCAGCCCCCTGGGGCTGGGTATGGGAGTGCTGAGCCAACGAGGCAGGGGACCAAGGGTTCTGATTAAAGGGAGGGGAACTCTGACATACTTCTAAAATTATTGTTTGAAGAATTGTTTCCTAAAGCAGAGAAAGGTCATTGAGGAAACTATTTTCCTTTATTTTTTAATAAAATGCCACTTGCTGTCTGAGAAGCAGCTCGCCGTCAGCTGTACTGCCGGAGGGCAAATTAATATTTCAGTCACTTGGGGATTGTGGAAAAAGGCTCTGCAGAACACGTTCATGTCAGCAACTTTTTTTCCCTCCTTTTTTCTTTGTTGTTTTTCCTAATTTTTTTTCTTTAATTTCTTCTCTTTTTTCCTCTCCTCCTCTCCCCTATTTCTCTCTTCCTTTATTTTGAAGGTTCCTCTCTCAAACATCCCCCGAGAGCAGCAGTGATGGTGGCAGAGTGGCAGAGGAGGGTGGTGGTGGCAATTTCAGGGTGGCAGTGGCAGGGTCTGTGTGAGTGGGTCCTTCACTGCCAGCACCCCCCGCCCCAGTGGGGCAGATGTTCCTGGGGGGCAGATGCTCCTGTGGGGCAGGCACAGAGTGGGGCCGGCGCTGTCTCCACGACAACGGTGGGCTGGGGGCCGGGGCAGGGGCTCCACGAGCAGTCGAGAGCTGCCACTTTGCCTCAGCATTAACAGAGTCTTTAATAAACGCTTAAGAGGCAGCCCCGCAAATTAGTTATGACAGTTTGTGCAGGGAATCAGGTCTCCCCCACGCTCCTTCCGCCCTTCTCCTTTAAAGGGCCCATAGCCTGGACAACTTTGACATAATTTTGCAATAATTATCACTTGAAGAATTTCCACGCTGGAGTGGACGTCAGAACCCATCATGTCAACTTGGCAATAAACGCTGACCAGCAATCCCAGCACTTCCCTCCCCCCACACTTTTTCTGTGCTTTTTCCATTTAGGCACTGGTGCCAGGGATTTAAGTTACTTATTTGCCATTGTAACCTCATTTTAGACCTACATTTCCATTTGATTTTTGCACTTAATTTGGGTGTCTTTCTGGAGCAGGGAATGGCCAAGCAGCAGCTCCCGGGCGGTTCAATCCGGTGCAGGTGAAGCAGGAACCTGCAGAGGCCATGGGATCATCCTCTGCCACCAGCCAGGAGTCCCTGCAGGAGCACAGCCTGGACCTGAGTGTGAAGGACCACGGGTGAGACAAGGGGCAGGCACCCTCGGCCCTTCCCAGCATCCAGCTCTGGGAAGTTTCCCTCCCTGCAGTACCAGGACACAGCATGTTGGTGAAGGGCAGTTTCAGTGGCCGAGTTGGACACTCACAAACTAGGGGCAGTCATTATACTCCCCCTCAAGTGCATGTTCTCCAGATGTTTTTTGGGGCTCACAAACACCTCCTGATTGACAAGAACCTCACTTCTTGTCCTCCCCTCTGAAAAAGGAGCCTGTGGCAGAGCAGCTTTCACTCAGTGATGAGCTCTGGTGGTGCTGAACTGATGGAGGGCTGCCCCTGCAGCACTGCTCAGCACACTCTCAGCAGCAGCATTTGCACTGCTGGCTCTGCTGAAGCACATCCAAGGGAAGCACCTCCTGGAGAACCTGGCCACACAAGAGGACTCAGTGTCAGGATGACTCAGGTCTGGGTTGGGCATGACCCATGGTTATGTGCAGATGTGAGTGCACCTCTCTCAAGGCGTGTGTCCCACTGGCCTGGCATATCTGCTGGGAACAGGAGTGTTTGGGATCATTCTGTGTGGGGAAAAGGCAGAGGAATTGATCTGGGGATGAGTGAGCTCCACTTTGGCCTTCGCATGCATTCCTGTCCGTGCCTTGTTTAAACAAGTCTCCATCTGGGATTGCAGCACTTGAAGCTGTTGCTGATGGTGTGAGATCCCACTTGGCCATTGTCTTGCCTTCCCCTCTGCTGCTCAGGGGCCCCGTGTCCCTGGCAGGGCAAGTCTTCATCAACATCCCCCTTGCTTTTGTGGGATGTATTTGTGGGAAGGTTCTAACAGGAAGAAGGAGCAGAACATGGGGGAGGTTGTGAGTCAGCTCATGAAGTGTGGCGGGTGGACACCGGAGTAGAGTCTGGGCTGTTCAGTAGCTGAAAGAACTAAACCCTGCAGACCTGGGGCCCTCCTCCTCCCCGTGTTGGCTGTCCCAGGTGAGCCAGGGTGGGCATCCCTCAGCCCGCGGGTGCAGCAGGTGAGCAGAGAGGCAGCTGGAAGGGAGGAGGGTTAATCTGAGCGCTGCAGTCCCCGTGCACATCTTAACTAAACCCTCTTGGTTTGTGTGTTCCAGTAATGAATCAAATGGCCACACAGTCTCAGCAAATTCATCTCTTTTATCCTCGCTTATGAATAAGGTAAGAGCCATCCATCACACGCCTTCCCTGCCCCTGCGCGAGGAGCTGCGGGCGCCGTGCTGGGGAGGGGGGAGAGGCGCGGTTGTTTTTTAATGTTTTGCCTCTAATAAGATGAGTTTGTACCATTTAAATTTTGAGACCATTTTTCATCGGGTATAATTTCAGAGCCACTGCTTACGAATTAATTTAATGAACTGGCTGAAGAAATATATTGCAGCCTCTGACACCTTTTTTTTCCCATCCTTTCTAGACAGAGCAGGATTCCGAAAGGTTTCTTTCCCCTTTTTTAATTTTTATTTCCAGAACCTGGCAACTTCTCTCTCGCTCTCCTTTCATAGTTATTCATTTTGTTTATTTACTTAAAAACGTTTTCTTTCAGTGGGGGAGGGGGAGAATAATTTGTTTTTATGGAAGAGAAGGAAAAAAAAAATCAGAAGTTTTGAACCAAAATCATCAATTTCTGTCTTTCTGGTCTGAGTAATTGTGTCCAACAGAATCCCCTTTACTGTGTCCTAGAATATTTATTTTAAATAATGTACAGTTTCTTTTTCCTTAATTTTTTCTTAAATTATACATCATCTCAAATATATATTTCCCTTTCACATGATAAATTCTACTGTACCAAGATTGATTTTGCTGCCATGGAGATCAGAGCCATACTTTAATATTGTGCTGTGCGATGGTGCTACAGGCATAACTATTGCCCTCCCCTTGGCATTACAAGCATCAAGGCCACATAACCCCCAAGAGGGGGCAAAGTGACTTTGCCTCATAATCTCCCACTTCCTTTCTCTGCCGTTTCATCACTGGTTTCACTGTGTTGTTTAATTTCTGTGTTTAGCCTTCATGCCACTTTTTCTCCTTTAAAACTCAGTTTCTTATTTGTTCCTGTGCGTTGTCCCTTTAGTGGTTCCAAATAGGCAGCTTTTTCTCTAGTGAGAAGTGGGTAATAAGTTTGCTCTCTGGGGTCCTGAGTCATTCTGAGGGCCCCAAGTCAGGGAAATTCTCCTTCAGTGGACACTTCTTTGAAAGTCTCAAGGATAATATGGGATTTAAGCATATGCTTAGAAGTCGACAATTGTGTGTGTGCAGCCTGACACAGGATTCTGTATGTTGTGCAAAACCAGCGTAGCACAGGTGCAAACGATGAGTTCTTTAGGTTTGTTGTTTTTTAAAAAGAACGGGATGAACCAATGACATAAAGGAGCAAAGAGTAGAACCCACTGCTTGAAGGAGCTGCCTGCAAGAGCAGGGATTGCAGAGTGGGGCTGTGTGTGCTCAGGAACCCCCCCCAGCTGGTGTCCGTGGGGGCTCCTTCAGAGCAGCTCTGCAGGGGTGGGATGCTCAGCACCCCCTCGAACAGGCGACCTCGATTTCGGGCTGCAGCCAGAAGGAGTTGCAGGGGCTTTACCTTCAGGGGGCATTAAGAGAGCCTCAAATAGCCAGAATTCCTGTAGCCTGTTGCAGTTTATTTAGGGGGCTGTCAGGCTTAATTAACTGATATTTATAAAGGGCTTTGAGATCCTCAAGTGGGTGGAGTTTCCAGTGCAATATTGGGCCCAATCCTGCATTTTATTCATGCTGTGAAATTCACTGTTGTTGCTGGAGGTAATTGAGAGCAAAGCAGAGCAACAAAGGGTCTGGGAAATTGTGGATTTATTCTGAAAGAAAATTTTCCCTCTAATCCCTCTTGAGTAACTTCTTTTTTCTATCCTGCACATGATATATCGGGCCCTCTAAACTTTCTCTGTGTAGTCTTTTTGAAGCCTTTCACACAGTGCAGGTTGTGAGTCTGAGTCCCGCTTTGTGGGGATGTGTCCCTTTAGCACAGAAAGTGACATCATTTCATTACTGAAGTTAATCAGAATTTTCCAGAGACTGAAGTAGAGCCAGATTTTTTTCCCAGTTGAATGACATTTTCCTCCTTCCATCCTCACACATACCTGATACTCACTTTAAAGGAGGCATCCTTGGGGCTGGGACAGGATGACTCTAAATAAACTCAAGCTTACCAGCAGAGATCAGCAGTTGCAGGGCCTGCACACCTTTTCCACAGTCACCTCTCCTCACCTCACTTCCCCCACGTTTAAAACAGACGTGATGCTTCATTACTTTAACAAGAGCCATGAATATTCCATGGGCACCCGAGCGCTTTGTGATAGTTGGGTGGAGGATGCAGCAGAGTGAGGAGTCAGTAAGTGCTGCTGATGCAGTTGGGGCAGCCTGTGCAGACTTCTTGTCTCGTGGCAACCTTTGGAGCCGCGGCGCGTTTGGGGCAGCACTGGGGCTGTGCTGGGCCTGATGCGGTGTCTGTGCTCTCCTTCCAGATGTCCAAGACCAGTGCCAGCCTTGGCAATCTGCTGAACATTAAGACAGAAGGTGATGGCAGCCAGGCTGGGTCTGGGGAGCCAACCCAGTACTTGGGCAAGGCAGTGAAGGCACTTGTCCAGGAGAAGCTCTCTGAGCCGTGGAAGATGTACCTGCGCCGGTAAGGAGAGCACGGAGCTGGGAGCACAGGAGAGGGAAAAGTGCTTCCTTTGCAAAGTGTCTGCCTCGTTGGGTCAGCCCTGAGTGCAGAGTTGTGCTGAGTGTGAAGGCCTGACTGTCACCCTGGTCAGCCCTCAGTCCCTGCTGCCTCCACCAGGTGTTAATGTCCCATAAGGAGTGTCTGCCCACACAGAACCATCTTGAGAACCAAATGTGAGCACATCTTCACAAAGCTCTGTTGGCCTGGACTTCATCTGAGGCTCCTCCTTATGTCCCTGGTGTGTGAGTCCTGGGGACCCACTGCAGTGACCCCCAGCACGGACTGTGTTCAGTCCCCGCACACGGGTCACTGGAGCCCTCCTGTGCTTCCTGAGCCATGTCCTCTCATCAGGGGCAGGCCACTGAAACAGAGAAACTTTGGGGCACGCAGGGACACGGGAGTAAGTATAAAGGATGTGGGAACTGGGATGGTTCCTGCTGGATTTGTTGTGGAAAGGAGGCTCAAAAAGCAAATGGAGCAGAGCCAAACCTCCCCCACACGCAGACACACACACATACATGCCCAGACAGACACAGGCTTTGAGCACACACAGAGACACCCAGGCAGACACATGGCTTTGCTCTGGCACAGATGAATCACCTGCAAATGCCTGTGGACACTTTGTAAATCACAGGCTTTAATGGGGAAGACTAGAAGGTCTTGTAGTCCATCTGCCCCTGGCCAGTGTGAGATCCTTCCCTGCAGTCCATTTGCATTTGGTCCAGCCTGGTTGTAATTATGCCATGTGGCTATTTTCTTGTCTCTGGGAGCATTCTTCTACCACCTGATAAGTTTCAGTGCCACATTTTTTTCCGTGTTTGCTGCCTAAATTTCCCTTTTTGTAATTTTGTTGCAGCTCTGGTTGTGTCCCCTTGAACCACAGCAGGTAATTCCTCTGTGCAGTTGGAGTTCACCCCCTTCAGATGGTCACAGACTTCCAGCATTCCATTTAACCAGCCTTATTTCCTTCCTTCAGTCTGACTCTGCCCAGCTGGGCTGCCCTTCCTCTGCCACCACCCAGACAGGAGGAGCTTTGTGCCCTGGTGCAGGCAGCTCCCTGTGCATGGGCCATGTTTGCCATCCCCTGTGACACAGGAGGGGCTTTCATGTTGCTCTGGGGAGTCCCTGGCTAGGAAAGCACCCCCAGGTGTATCAACTGTGTGTTCCCAAACACAG
The DNA here is from genome assembly GCA_013399695.1 of Formicarius rufipectus. Lineage (NCBI taxonomy): Eukaryota > Metazoa > Chordata > Aves > Passeriformes > Formicariidae > Formicarius > Formicarius rufipectus. The sequence goes on from VXAU01006031.1 coordinate 54,133, forward strand.
CTCTGGTGTTCTGAACCTTCTCCCTTCTCTTGCCAGGCCTTTCTTTTTCTCCCCTTGCACTGGTGTTGCCAACTCCTCCCAGTTTAGTCTCTTCTGTGAATTCCATTATCGTGCTGTTTACTCCTAGATTGCTAATGAAGATGTTAAATAAGCTCAGCCTAAGCCAGGTCCCCCTCTCAGCACTCACAGACGCCTCCTCCCAGCTCAGTGTGGTGCTGCTTGTCATCAGCCTTTGTTTACGGTCCCTCAGCCAGTTCCAAGCCATGAGGTGGCATCACATCCAGGCCAGTTGGAATTAATTCTGAGCATATGCGAGACTGTATCAAAATGCTTTACTAAAATCCAAATATATTGCATCCCTTCATCCACTAATTTTGTAATTCTATCAAAAAAAGCAATTAAATTTGTCTGGCAAGATTTATTCTGTATAATCCTGATGCTGTTTATTGCTCATGGTTCCTTTATCCTCTAGATGTTTAATGATTTTCTCCTCCCTCTTAATATTTGTTCCATTACTTTACTGGAAGGAGAAGTTAAGGCCAGAGGTGTGATAATTGCCAAAGATGACTTGACTTTTTTTTTTTTTCCCCCCGAACCAGTACCTTGAGTGTTTTGGTGGTTTTTTTCCCCCTCTTCTCTATAGCTTAAAAACCAGCAAATAGAAATGCAGTCAGTTTGAGAATTAATTCCATTGCACTTCAAGACATACATCATCCAGACTGGCTGATTTGTGCATATTTATGTTTTTCCAACCGGTTTCTCTATCTGCTCTTCTAGAAGGTCATTTTATCCCTAATTCTCTGCTTTGTCTTTAGTTTTCTCATCCAAAGCAAATGTTATAATGCCACCATTTTTGACTCATCACCTCCCATTTTCATTGGACCTTCTTTCTGAGTTCAGCACCTCTTGTCCCTGGGAAAACAACCCCTTGAGTCTGCAATAATTTGGTTTCTTCTCTCTTGTCAAACCATTACTTTCCTTCCTCTTCTCCCTGCAGCCCTGACAGCCTGTGCTGTATTTCCAGGCCTTCTCCAGCCCCAGTTTTGCTTTTCCCTCTGCCCTCCCCATGGTGAGAGGTCCCTCCTGGGACCACAGAGCTGCCGTTTGTTTCTTGCTTTCCTGCTCATCAGAGCAACTCTAGTTTGTTGTATCTTAATTATGCACGATTCCCTTGTTAAGTTTCAAATCCTTCCTGCCAGTGTTTCTTACCTGATTTTCAGATTCCCTGTGATTCTGGGGTTTCCTGAAGTCACGGGTATTTGTGCTGCCCTTACTGAGACAGGGGATCTCAGCAGTGGGTGAGCAGTGACGCCCCACTGAGCTGCTTTTGCCCTCTTAGCATTTGCTCCCAGGTGCCAGAGAGCACACCTGGGGTGGTGTTTGCATGGTGTGGCTGTGCTGTCCCTCAGGGTGCTGCTCTGCAGTGTTGCTGCAGTCCAGGCTGGGGTTGCCACCCAGGGGATGCCTCCTGTCTCCTGCCTCTGGGATTGCTGCTGCTCCAAGGCAGGGGGTGGATGCTGGACCCGGATTCCCTTGAACGACTGGTGGTGGTGGGAGGGCTGGTAGAGCTGAGAAACAAAGGAAATACTTCTGCTCCACCCCTGCTTCTCTCCTGGGGCCTTCCCTAAGATGTCTGCTTGCGTGCTTGGGCAGGTTTGGCACCAAGGATTTCTGTGATGCCCAGTGTGACTTCCTGCACAAGGTGCATTTCCACTGCGTGGTGGAGGAGTGTGGGGCCCTGTTCAGCACCCTGGATGGAGCCATCAAACACGCCAAGTAAGTGGGAGAGCAGCAGTCTGGGCAGAGCTCTGCAGCACACACCCTGCAGCCTGGCAGAGACCAGCTCAAGACCACCCCAGGTTCCTTTCAAAGGCGGGGGAATGTCCAAGTAAAGACTGAGTCAGGCCTTGGGCAGCTGGCCCCGTGCCTCAGCCTCAAGGGGCTAATGGGAAGGAGATGCTGCAAACTTGAAGACAGCTCTGTTGGTGTGTCCTGTTGGATGGTGCCCTGTGCTTCTCTCCAGCACACTGCTGGCTTCTCTCCCCAGCCCTGGGAGCTGCCCACGGGCACACTGAGCCCCTCACTGGGCCATCTCTGATTTCACACTCCTGATTTCTCTACCCTTCTTAAGGAATTCCTTTCTCTTCATAGATGGTCTGGGAGGGCCCTAAATCTTTCCACAGAGTTTGCAGAGCCCCTTTTAGGATTTATCCTCAGCTAATTTGTTTGCAGGCTCCTGCCCCATTCTTGTTGATGTTTAATCAAATCACATGCAATGGCCAAGCACTGATGTCTGCATTAACACTGTCCTCCTGCAGTTTTCACTTCCGAACTGAGGGTGGAACTGTGAAAAGTAACTCCGAGTCTCCCTTCTCAACCACTGCTGAGAGTAAAGCTTCACTGGCCCCTTCTTCACCATCTGCTACTTCTGCCACGATGGCCAGTGCTCCTGCCCTCGACGTGCCCACTCCAAGTCCAGCTGCTGTGCCCTCTGCCCCCACGCTGCTGGCTTGGAAGCAGCTGGCTTCAACTATCCCCCAGATGCCTCAGATCCCAGCAGCAGTGCCTAACCTGGCAGCTTCACCCTTGGCAACGACTTCCCTGGAGAATGCCAAGCCTCAGGTCAAACCCGGATTTCTCCAGTTCCAGGAAAAGTAAGTTGGAGCTGCCCCTTGTCTCCTCTGTCCCCTCACCCTCTGGACCACTCCTCAGAGCTGCAGTATTGCCCCTCTCTTACCCCTGAGACCTTCTGGCCAGGAGCACTCTGGGTTTCACCTCACAGGAAATGTGCCTCTGTAAAGTCTAGGAAATACTTTGGGTTATCCCAGGAAGAACCCAAGATTTTCGAGTACATGTGAGTGCACTTTTAGGCACAAATTTAGAGAAGAAACAAACTTGCCGATACATCATTGATTCCTGTTCCATCTCTTACGAGGGCTGTCCAGAAATACAGGTGTCTTTGCAGTATTTTTGACACTGAAGGGTTATTGGACCAGAAATCAAATGAATGAGTCAGAGGTACCAAATCCATTTAGCTGATGAGAGAGGCCAGTGCTGGTTTTGTCTGATCAGGGGAAGCCCTGGCATCCTGCAGTGGGATTGCTCAGCACTTTAGTTTCAGAGGCAGAGTGGCCCTCAAAGGCTCCAGAACCCACTGCTTGCACTGCTGTGTTCTAATAATGTCCATCAGCAGGGTGGCCTGGCTGGGTGGAATTGCAGGAGTTGCCAGCTTTGATTTCCCTAAAGAGGAAGGTGGCTGTGGGAAGTCTGCGGGCCACGTTTGGAACAGAGGCTTCAGCTGGGCTCCCCTTGAATTAAATTTTGGCAAAGAAACAGAAGTGTGAAATGAGTGAAGGTGATGATGGGGTTTTGGGTGTGTTCCAGCGATCCCTGCCTGGCAACAGACTGCAAGTACGCCAACAAATTCCACTTCCACTGTCTCTTTGGGAACTGCAAGTACGTGTGCAAGACCTCTGGCAAAGCAGAATCCCACTGCCTGGACCACATCAACCCCAACAACAACCTGGTGAACGTGCGAGACCAGTTTGCTTATTACTCCCTGCAGTGTCTCTGTCCAAACCAGGTAAGAGCCATTGCAGAGCAGTGCTCTGGCTGGAATGAGGGGCTGGGAGAAGGGGCAGGAGGCTCAGGCAGACTGACTCCCCTGCAGGAACTGAGCCTGAGCGTGGCATTCCTGCTCTGAACTACGGGACCGGGCAAGGGTCATAATTACATGGTCTTGAAAAACGTTTGGTTTCCATCAAATGGGAAATTGCAGTGCCTTTGTGTTTATTTGACTTGGGTGGAGCAGACAGGGGCACCAGAGTGATCTGAGAGACACAGGATGAGTAAAACTCTGTGATGACTCCAGGCAAAGCCATGAGTTGGGTTTGGGATATTTCAACAGAGTGTAGTGCGGGACAAAGAGGAGAGGGAACGGGGTGCACTGCAGGCTGTGGAAGATGAACCAGGGGGGATGTGGAGCATCAGTTGCACCTCCCCGGCCTCAGGAGGGACACAGGAGGGCGGGCAGGGGAGGGGTGTGTGCTGCAGACGTGCCTCAGCCCGGGGCCTGTTTGCCCCCCCAGCACTGTGAGTTCCGCATGCGGGGCCATTACCACTGTCTGCGCCCCGGCTGCTACTTCGTCACCAACATCACCACCAAGCTGCCCTGGCACGTCAAGAAGCACGAGAAGGCAGAGAGGAGGGCAGCCAACGGCTTCAAGTACTTCACCAAGAGGGAAGAATGTGGCAGATTAGGTGAGTTTTGTTCTCTTTCTCATGTGGTCTGTCTGTCTGTCCCGTGCCCGGGCCAAGAATGAATGCCGTGAGTTAGAACCTGTGAATTTTGCTTAAGAGGTGTTTGGTCATTAAATCACTAAACAAGAAAGGCAACAAAACACAAAGCAGTTCCTGATGGGCCTGGGTTGAAGTGTGTTTTCCCAAATAGACCCCAGGTAAATGGATAGAAACTGTGATGGAGAGCACAGTATATGTGTATTTGTCTGGACACACAGCTTCCCTTTGTTTTGCCCTTTTATCTAATTATCAAAGCCTCTTTTTTGCTGTTTTTGTTTTTATACTTTGTAGTCTTTTAGACCTACTGCCTGTGTTGGGTGAAGTTTAAAAATGCTTAGGAGGATTTTTTTTAGCCATTGCCAGAGCAGCTGCATATTGAAAGTCAAAGGGCAAATAACCAGAGAGGGGTGGAGAAGAACATTCAATAAATTACTCCCTTCTCCAAACCCATTCTCCACAACCCCTGTGAGCAGCAGAGTGTGTGTCCTGATGCCTCCCACCCAGGAGTGGTGCAGCCTCAGACCGGCCCACTTGCCAGAGCTGTCAGCAGCACTGCAGCAGTTTCTAAATCCAGGTGCCTCCAGTGCAAAGCTGGGAAAACAAACAACAGCAGAAAGTAGAATGAGTTCTGGGGAGGTACCTGGAGCTGAAATCCAGGACTCTGAATGGGGGGGGGTCCCCAGAGACAGCTCCACAGAGCCCCGTCCTCAGCTCCTGTGATTCTCACTGTGGTTTGGCTTAACAGTGTCACAGACCCAAGTCGTCCCTATCACTCCTGGCTGGCACAAAGGCTGGAACAAAGCAAGGTTCAGAATAACACCTCTGGGTGCTGTTCCCTCCAATTGCAGGGAAACAGCCACAGCAACAGAACCAAAACTTCCAGCTTTGAATACATGCAGAATTTGTACCCAAGTGGAAGCTCGTTTGTGGTAACCAGGGTAATGTGTCCACACACCACGGCCAGAACCTGCCTGGGCCTCACTGGCACATGGCAGCAGATTCAGCAGTTGTGTTATTTACTCACCTTTGGGTGTTTCAGGTGATAGCAGGGGCCAGACAAAGCAGGCCAGGGAGAGATGACACCCAGCCCACAGGGTGCCCTGGCAGCAGGCGAGCCCTCACCTGCCCCGTGCTGTGTTCCATCCCCAGCACTGCCTGTTCCCAGTGCCAGAGCACGGGGGGGCACCACAGGGCTGGGAGGGCAGCAGAGGTGGGGCCGTGGGGAGAGTGGTGTCTAAACAAACAGGCTCTTGGCATGGACACGAAGTGCTGGCTGTGAGCTCCTCAGGGCTGGGTGGTCAGGAGCTCAGGGCGTGGGGCAGCTCCGGGCTGGGTGGGGGTTTATCTGGGGCAGGCATGGGGTCCTGCAGCCCCCACTGTGCAGGAAACCCCCAGTCAGCACCCTGAGTGTGCCTGCACAGAGACAGGCAGTGTGGTGGGACGGGCTGTGTGGTTGTACCAACATGTGAACCCATCGCTGTCTCTGTAGGTCTCTGCTTTTCATGTTGTGTGTGTAGGGATACATGCAGAAAGCACTGGCCTGCTGTAAGGGCTGTGAATGTTTCTGAACAAACACACAGGATAGATTGTTTTTTTAAATGTGTGTTTCTGTGTGTATAAATATAGACATGTGTATGATTGCAGAGAGATGAAAAACTCCTTGTGTAAGTGAAGGTGGATGGGTGCAGACAGAGGAGTAAAAGTGATCCTGGCTCTACCTCTGTACAGGGCAGGATGAACAGCAGAACCTGGGTATTGATACAGCTGTGTTTGAACTATACCAAGCCATTGCTTATCAGCCATGGGAAGTGGCTGTTTGGGATTGTTAATGGCACACACACACACACTCCTGGCACACGTGGCTGCAGGCACAGGAGCAGAATGTGTGAAGTGCCCTATGCCAGAACCCAGTGAATTGCTTGTTGTTCAGTAGCTGCCCCTATTATACAACAAATTTGGAGTGGCAATGAACACTTCCCTGTCTGACCAGAGAGCACACATGTCCAGAGCTAGAGCTGGTAGGAGACTGCTTTTCTGAGAACACAGTTGAAGGGGGGGGGAAAAAAAACCCAGAATTTTTCATTTCTAATCTAATGATGAGCATGTATTTTTGATGTAACTTCTGTGATACAGCTAAATGTCGTGGGTTTGTTCTCTTTGTAAAAGAAGAGGCACTGGCTGAGACTGGAGAGCATTAGGCACGACTAGATGGAATGGTAATGTTCCTTTCTAATGAAAGCACGAGGGATGGGACCAGGCTCGGGCTCTCCCATCAGGGTGCACTCTAATCCTCCCTTGCTGTGGCTCAGCAGGGAGGGGACTGTGGGTTTGTTTCTTCGCACTCAGGACTCTTCCTGAAGAACCCACGGCCACTGATAATGGTCATTCTGCACAAGTCCCCGTGGCAGCAGCTTTGCCCTGTCAGTGCCCTTCCCCCAGTGCCTTCATTGCCACACAGAGTGGGTTTTGTGTCTGCAGGTTGCAAATACAACCAGGTGAACAGCCACTTCCACTGCATCCGGGAGGGCTGCCAGTTCTCCTTCCTGCTGAAGCACCAGATGACATCCCACGCCAGGAAGCACATGAGGAGGATGCTGGGGAAGAACTTTGACCGTGTCCCTGCTCAGGTACCTCCTGGTCACTGGAGCTGTAGGTCCACATGCAGAGCTGCTCAGAGCCAGGACACTCGTACCCACAGTGCTGAGGATGTGTGTCTGCACGGGGGGATCCCACTGGGATGTGGGGGAGCACCCGAGGTGGTGTCACCTGGCTGGACTTAGACAATATGAGGGAAGATGATGAAGCACAGATAGCAAAGCACTGCTTAGTGTAAACAGCTTCTCCTTGTGAATTATGGAGAAAAACATTGGGAAGGATAACACTAAAATAATCATATTTACAACTTGCACTCTCTCCCAGCTCTCTCAATATACACAATTGGCTTATTAAAATTAAAGTGCTTAGGATGTGGAGGAATTGAACGTGCTGGTTAAAGCAAACATTTCCTGTTGCACATAAAGAATTATTTTCTGCTTCCACCTAAGATAGGAGAAACACCAGTCTTGAAATTTCTCTTCCTTATTGATGTGGAGTTAGCTGAGGCACTCAGTGTGCTCTCTCAGGAAGTAGCAGTGATGCAGTTGCTGCTTTTCCAACACATTACTGAGAGCAACTGGCAGAGTAGCTTTGTCTGTTCCTGAATAAATGGCAGAGTTTCAGCTTGAGCCCTGAGCTGCTGCTCCGAGGGACAGCATTCCTGCCACCTCCTGCTTGTTCTTACTCCTAAGTTGCTTTAAAGCTTCCACTGACCTGGGAGATGAAACAAACTGGCTTTATTTAAACGCCTGTGGCTGATCTGACCATAAGAACATCATCTGGTGAATGGAAAACAAAAGGGGCCATCTGTAGAAGCAGGATGGAAACCTCCTCCAGTCCGTGACATGGGAATGAGAGCTCCCTGTTAGTTATAAACTACTGTCAGTAAGGGAACTGTTCAAGCCTAGTGCTGTTGGATTTAATGAGTTCACAGAAGCCAAGGAACTGCTGTTGCTGTTGTGGCAGCTTTTGGTCTTAACACAAAAAGCTTAGGTACAAGAATCAACTCAGGATTTAACAAATAGATTTGTGTTCACTACTCTTGTAGCACATGCTGAGTTTAGCCCTGGGAATTTTAGTGCATGCTGGGCAGGACATGCTGGGTTTGACCTCCCTCTCCTTTCCCTGGCAGGCCTGTGGCAGTGGAGAGGTGGCAGTGGTGGCCTGAGCAGTCCTGTGGGCACACAGCACTGGTCCTGCTCTGCTGCTGGGCTCAGCCCACGGAGCAGTCCAGCAAACAACCAGACAGGGATCAAACCCCAGCTCGGGGCACGAGGCAGAGCTGCCCACATTGCTGGGCTGCCACTGCCTCCAGTTCTTCCTGTGCCTTAGTGCTCCATAAGCAGTTAGCAGAGTGTTTGGATATCCTGTGGGTACCAATCCAGGGACTATCCCGAGACAGCCAGGCCCCTCTGACCAAGCACACACGTGTGGCCCTGGTGTGTCAGCACTGACAGTCACGTTCCAGGTCTCTGACTGCAGCAGGACCTACACAGTGAGGCAGCAGTGCCAAGATTAACACCACCTGCTTGTGAATGCCTCAGAATCCACACACCAGGACGTGGTGCCAGGATTAACACTCCAGCCTCTGAGTGCATCACAATGCACATACCAAGGTGCCAAGTTTAATGCTCTGAGCTCCCAGTGCAGGAGACTTCACTCTCCTGGCCCCAGTGCCATGGGTTCCACTCACAAGCATGTTCCAGCTATCCCTCATGAACTGGAGAGAGATAAACGTGCAGACAGATGGTTTTGGTCTTGGCATTTCTCTTTTGGCGTGAAAGTCCCCGTCCTGTTTCCTCGCTGCAGGTTATTGGCCACACTCCAAGAAATGAAAATCTCCCCCAGGTTGGCAGCATGGCACCCAGCCCAGCCTCATCAGGAACCCCAGCCTCCTTCCAGGGCCCCCCCAGCATGATGGACACTGAAACAGATGAGTACATGGATTACACTGGCTGCAGCCCTGGGGGGATCTCCTCTGAATCTTCCAACATGGACCGCAGCTGCTCCAGCACTCCAGTGGGCAATGAGAGTACCTCGGCAGGTAAGGGAGGAGGGGGGTGGGGCAGCACTCACCTGCTCTCCTGGCAGAGAACCTCATGAAGAGAGGCCAAGGGACAGTTGCACCTTAAACTGCAAACTGTGCCGAGCTCATGGTGGTGCCTCACACTAACACAGCACTTGGGAGAGAGGTCCATCCAAATGTGCACCTCAGGTGTCCAGAAACTAACTGTGTGGCTTTTTTCTCTCCCGGAGAGAGGCTTTTATCCTGGGCCTTAGAGTTGGGTCTATTTTAATAGCTGATTTTAAAAGAAAATAGAAAAAAGGAGCTGTGGGCCTGTTCTGTACTTGGCATTTCCCCTGGTACCTTTCTGTGTTTCCTGGAGCAGCATCTGAAGTCAGGCACTTTGCTGTACTGGTGGGGTCCAGAAGGACTGTACAGCAGCAGATGTCATCTACACAGGGGAGAAACCCTACCTGTCTTCAGAAAGCAACACATAAAGCAGCTCAGTGAGCTCCCTTCCTCACACAGAAACTCTTGTTTCACTTTGTGCAGTGTTGCACCGAGGAGACCCCCATCTTTTGGGAAGCCTTACTCTTTTGGGAAGTAAGTTCCTGCCCTTGTTTCCTGTTTGCCAGGATAACGTGCAGCCATCTCCCACTGCTCTGTGTTACAGGGTCAGCTTGCCAGGAATTCTGTTAGCATCCAGTGGTGTTAGGGGTCTCTTAGCTGTCCTTCTCAGGGTTAACTGTGATGTTCTGCACAGGCTGCCTCAGTTTGCTTTAATTCCATACACGTTTTCCTACTTTTCTTTCCCACACTGGATAAAGGCCATGTGTCACTGCTGGGTCACGACAGTGGTTGCCCCATGGCACTGTGGCTCCTCCAGAGGGTTCTGGTAGGCAGTGGTTCCTGGCACTCTCTCCTGTGTCAGTGGTGGCCCAAGTCACACTTCCAAGGAAATGCCCCCCTGCTCTCCAGGCCGGCAGCAGCTTCCCCCACCGGAGTGTCAGAGCTGCCAGCTGGGACAGGCAGGACCACAGACATGAACAAGGACCAGTCAGTCAGGAGTTCCTGCCTGAAAGCCTGTGGCTCTTCCCCCGTGCCATAAAGCCACCCTACCTCCTGCAGAGACAACCCTCCTCTTCCTGGTGCTGTCAGCTCCTCACCTTCTGTTCCTTCTCTGTTACAGTTCTGTTTCATACATTTGTGAATGTATTTTCCATTTTTCATCATATTGCTTCTGCTCTTGGGTTCTCATTTCAGTTCTTTTGTTTTTTGTTTTGTTTTGGTTTTTGTTTTGTTGTGTTTTTTCTTTTTTTCTTTCTTTTTTTCTTTTTTGTTTTCTGCTTTGTTTCTCTCCACATTCTCCAGGCTGCCTGGTGCCTTCTACCGCCACTGCTGCTGCCGACGATGCCCACACTGCACCACAACCTCCACCACCATCTCTGCCTCCATCTTTCTCCCAAGCCCTGCTTAGGTCTCCCCTGCCCACCCTGCCCTATCTCTTCTCTCCCTCTTGTCTCTCGTACTCCCTGCTCAGTGCCACTCTGGGAGCCAGCAGAGGCATTGTCATGCCTGCCGCCAGCAGCGCTGGGTTCTCGCCCATCATTGCCACTCCAACTCCAGTAAAAAGTGACGTTCCCTTAGTGCAGGATGCAGCAGGTAACACTTCTTTGCTTTCTCTCCGTGTCCTGTGCCCACCTCCTTCCCCACTCACCCTGCCCACGTTTTTTCTCTGCACCTTTGGGTCAGTAGAGCAGCAAACGTCACTCGGTGCCTTATCTAACGTTCCCCAGGGCCCCCCGTGCCTGCTCCTCGTCCCTGCTCACACAGTAACCACAGCTAAAGGACCCAAAACCACAGCAGGTCATTCACAGACATTGGGGTACCTGAGAGCAATTCCCACCAGTTCCTAACTGTGAGAGAAACCTAACAAAACCCACAGCTAAAACGCACCTTCAGCCTCCTGGTAACGTCAAGAGCAAACTTTAGCTCATGTGGTGTTAATGGGCCTTGGAATTCTTGGTTAGATCTTGCTGGCCACGCAGCCCAGTGCCTGTCAAACTCTGCTGCACGTGTGTCTTGGCAGGTGAATGTCTGAGGAGGTGCCCAAGTCCTGTGTTTCTGTCTGGTGAGCTTCGTGTGCAGCCCAGAATTCAGGGCTGCCTTCCCCGTGAGGTGCAGGCAGTGTCACACACCACCTCACCAGGCAGCTCAGGCTGTTTCTCACACTCACTGTTATTTATATCCACTCTAACCAGCTGCAGAGAATACAGCTAGAGGTTTTAGTTTCAAGCTGCCATGTGTGACTAAGATCAGAGATGTCTCAGGCTGGGATTCTCATTCCAGCTGGGATTGGTTTTTAGGGTGTGTCTCAGTTTTGGCTTCTTTTCCCAACTCCCAGCTCTTTTCTAGTTAATTAAGGGCATATTTGTGCTTAAAGTTCACACTTAAGAGGCTTCTGGCAGCCTACAAATGTCCCAGTCGTTCTTCCTGCCAGTTTTAGTAATGTGTAAATGCAAGGTCAGTGGTGGGGACTGTGGCTGGAGGACCAACATACTTGGAAGTTCGTGGGGTTTTGTAAAGCGACTTGGCAGGAGAAGGATCCTTGCCCTGTCCAGAGGAGTGTGTGCCAATTAACAAAATCCACAAGAAACTCTATTTCTGCTTCTTTTTAAAATCATTTGCATGCAACCTGAAATATCTTAACCCTGTGGTGTGCTCCCTCTAATCAAAGATTTGTACCTTTGGTTGTGGCCTCGGAGGGGTTTGGTGAACACTCTCATTGCTGGTGGTTGCAGAGATGAGCTCATGGCCAGTGTTCCTGCTGAGCTCTGCTGGCATCACATCCTGAGGGTGTCTGTTCATGGGGGGCAGAGGAGGGGAGTGCACCCAGGTGTTGTGTCTCTCCATCACGCCTTCCCTCTGCCTGTATGAGGAAACAGTTGCTTTTTTACTAAAGTTTTAAGCACATTTGTTCAGCTGTTGTAAAAGCTGAGTGGTGGATACATTGAGTTTTAAACGGGTACAGTTTAAATTAAACTTATGTCCCATCCAGTCTTTCCCCAAAGATGACTTTTCCCATAGTCCCATCTGAAGGCAGGCAATTTGAGCATTCACACTAATTAATGCTAAAGGACTTGGCTATATTTTTTTTAAATCAGGAGTTATCTGGACATCAGGAGCTGGTCCAGGCACCAGTGCACTTAGACGAGTTGGCTGGGAGTGGCGGGCTGAATTTTACAGTACCAGATGTTCAGGGGGGAGCAGGGAGTAAATTGGTCCCAGCTCCTGCAGTTCAGAGCCTGCCAGTTTGCAGTGCACAGTTATTCTTTCTCTGGGGGCTGCTGAGATCAGCCTGAGCCTGCACTTTGCACCAGCCCCTGGCACTCTGAGGGTCTCCCTGTGGCTGCCCCGAGCTGTGCCCTGATCTGCAGCCTGGGCACAAGTGCCAGTAAATAATGGCTGTGGGAAACCTTTTGTTCTTTGCTCCTCCTGCAGCCTCAGGAGCCCAGCCACGGGGGAGAGGAGGGTCCTGCTCCCCACCCAGCAGTGCCAGGCTGACCTGGATGCTCCCTCGGGGGGCACCACCTTCTCTGGAAGGGTTGTCCCTGAAGGGCCACCAGGGCAGCAATAGCATTTATCACCTCAAGTGCCTGCACATCGGCCAGAAAGGAGAGAGCTCCTTCCACACCAGCCAAACTGATGACTGTTCTTCAGTCTCCCAGACAGGGATTCAAGCTGCTCTGGGTTCTCAGGCCCCAGGCACTGTGTGTCACAAATGGTGCCTCTTTTCAAGAGGATGGCAGTTTCAGCAGGAAGAGAGGCAAAAAAAAAGGAGTATGTTTTAGTTGGAAGCTAGAATTTCCAATTACACTCACAGTTCTGCACCTGGTGAGAAATTCTTGCCTCCAACGTTGTCTGTGCTGCATGTTGATACTGGAGATTGTGGTTTGATTGTGGAACTAGCAAGCAGAGAAGGAAAAGAAGTTCATAGATCCAATGAGGTCGAGTCCGTGATGTCAGGGTGATCCTGGGGCACAGGAGCAGTGGCCAGATACACTGGCCCTGTGAATGAAAGGGAAGATAAATGAGGTGTCTTTATTTACTAGGGGCATCATGTGATTTTTGAGACCCAAGGGAAAGCTGCAGAACTGGTATTTTCTCTCAGAGTCCACTGGCTAGTGATGATGAGAATTAGCCCCATTGAACATCTGTCCACCTGTCTTTCTAAGTGCACTCCTCGTAATCTGTGGGCTCATTACAGTGAGGGATGGTGCAGTCTCCTGGCCAAAGTCCATCCTGTTTCTATCAATCCCCCCCCTTGCAGTTGCAGTCACACATGGGATCTTCCTGCACTTCCTGCCTGTCCTTGGCAATTGCAGTGGATGACAAGAGCCTGAACAGGGAGAACAGTGCACTCATAGTGGCTTTTAGCACCTGAAACTCCTCTCCCACTCCAGTGAACCGCAGTAACACACCTCAGTCCTTGGACTGGGACAGGCCAGCTCCTCCCCGTGGAAGCCTCATTTGAGGAAAACAGGACTCGGGATTAATTAAGCAGCAGGAGAAGCTGTGAGAGTATCAAACCAGAGAAGCAACCGTTAGCATTTGGGCAGGATGAGCTTCACCAGCTGAGGCAAGGCAGGATGTGCTGGCAGTGGAAGGGTGTCCAGCAGGCAGGGCTGGATCTGGGGTTCAGGCTCACCTGGAGCTCCAGACCGAGCCGTGGGGTGGGAGCTCCGTGTCCTGCAAACACGGCGCGTGCCGGGAGGGCTGTGGCAGGAGGGGCCCGGCCGTCAGCAGCGTCCCTTTGTGTCCGCAGGGAACACCATCACGATGCCGACCGCCTCGGGGGCCAAGAAGCGCTTCTGGATCATCGAGGACATGTCCCCGTTCGGGAAGCGCCGCAAGACGGCGGCGTCGCGCAAGATGCTGGACGAGGGGATGATGCTGGAGGGGTTCCGGCGCTACGACCTGTACGAGGACTGCAAGGACTCCAGCTGCCAGTTCTCCCTCAAGGTCACCCACTACCACTGCACGCGGGAGAACTGCGGCTACAAGTTCTGCGGCCGCACCCACATGTACAAGCACGCGCAGCACCACGACCGCGTCGACAACCTGGTGCTCGACGACTTCAAGCGCTTCAAGTCCTCGCTGAGCTGCAACTTCCCGGACTGTCAGTTCTCTGGCAACAGCACACACTTCCACTGTCTGCGCTGCGGCTTCCGCTGCACCGACAGCACCAAGGTGACGGCCCACCGCAAGCACCACGGCAAGCAGGACGTCATCAGCGCCGCGGGCTTCTGCCAGTTCAGCTCCAGCGTGGACTGCGAGGTGCCCGACTGCAAGTACAAACTCAAGTGCTCCCACTTCCACTGCACCTACCCCGGCTGCAAACACACCGTGGTGGGGATGTCGCAGATGGACTCGCACAAGCGCAAACACGAGAAGCAGGAGCGAGGGGAGCTGCCTGCCATCTCCCCCGGCCCCGAGGGCCTCGCCCACTCCTCCCTGGAGTACGACATCCAGAACTCTTCCATCAACCTGGACAGCTCCCTCAACCTCAGCACTGACAACAACAGCTCCCTCTTCTTCCTGCAGAACGCGGCCGGCGTGGGCCTCGGCGACTCCCTGGACCTCAGCAAGAAGCAGGCGGAGGCCGCCGAGGGCCCGTCCCCCAGCAGGGCCGGGGCCGCCCCCCAGGAGAGGGGCCCGGGGGCACCGGGCTCGGGGGACGTGGAGGACGAGGAGGACTCTTCCCAAGAGGACGAAGAGGATGATGAGGAGGAGATGAATGAAGACGAGGAGGACGACGAAGAGGAGGATGACGATGATGACGATGAGGAGGATGACGAAGAGGAAGACCTGAACACAGATTCTGAAGAATCGCTGCCTGACCCTGAAGGCCTGGCCGCTAAAGAAGATGGAGAACCAGAGGAAGCTGCTTCTTCCACAGACCATGGCGATGCTTCCAGGCCCCAGGGCGAGCCAGCCCCCACTCCAGCCCCCACTCCAGCCCCAGCTGCTGCCCCAGCCTCCACCGCTGCCCCAGCAGCTTCTCCTTAATCTTAGAGACAGCAACGGCAGTGGTTTGGTTTTGCTCTTACACAGAATTACTAAGAGGACCCCATATGAGGCGAGAACAAAGATTGGGATGGCAAATGAAAAACAAACTGCGTGCCACACACACGAGAGAGAGGAAGGAAGGAAAGCTCTGCTCCTCCCCAGGCCCCAAAAGAGATCAGTTTGCAGCAGGACTGGTGCTGCCTCATCCATTCTGCAGATCCAGAAACGGGGCAGGATGCAGCAGAAAACACCCTGTATATGGACACGAACCTTGAGGGTACCTGCTGCTTTTCCCTGCTCCTTGCATGGTGCGTGGGGCCTGTGCCCATCTGGGGACCCTTTGTTATGGGTGGGGCTCTATCCCCCCAGTTTTCTTTCTGGGTTTTATTTTTCCATGTTTTCAGTTGTACGATAATAATAATAATCTCCACTTCTTGGAGGGGGGTGGGTGGGAACAACAGGTAATGAATTTTAGAGCTATATATTTGTGTGTGTGTCTCTCTATATATAATGTACACACACACACACATATATAAATTCAAGGAATTGGTGTCACAGAGACAAGTAGCTCAGCTTTTGCCAGTGGGAAGGAGGGGTGAGGGGTGTGCTCTCTCTCCACCCCTCCCCCTTCTGTCTCCAGCATTAAATGAATGGCATCAGACAGCCAGGGTGGGAGTGGGTATTTATTGTCACATAAATGAGGACGCATTAGTGAATGAGCAGGGGTGGGAATGGGACACTCCTCTGTTCTTCCAGATCCTTTTTACTGTTAATGATAATTTTGAATGCTATTTATATTGTAAAACTTTCTCAGTCTACACTTTCTCTGTAGGCCACCTCTCCTCATCCCTGCTGCTCTGCCCGTAGGGGTTTAGCTGAAGTGACCTGGGAAGAGCACAGCGGGCAGTCAAAGGGTCTGTCACACTGGAGGACTGGGGTAAATCTGCCATCCAGTTCCATCTCATCCCCCCCAGGTGCTTCCTCTCTGCTGAGGGGGAGGCGTTTTTGTGGTGCTTCAGTATCCCCATCTCAGGAGGTTGTGAGCTGCCCTGTCCCCCGGGAGCACCGAGCCCAGCGGCGCGTCCTGCCTCGAGCAGGAGGAGGAGGAGGAGGCAGGACACGGGAGGGCCCCGGGGGCAGCCCCTGTTGTGCTGCCCCGGGTGTCCCTCCCCTGCTCCCTCCCCCGGGCCCGGCCTGGGGACACACACACTACAGGACACGGTCCCAGAGCCCGGCCCGGGACACAGAGGGGCTCTGGGACCCCAAATCCCTGCCTGAACCTCAGAGGGTTTGTCTGCACACACCGGGGCTCCAGGAGGACTAGTATGAACTAATTCTGATAGTAGTTATTTTGGTGCCAGTTTTAAGTATACCAGCCTAGTCTGAGATTTGTCCCTTTTTTAAAAAGCCTAATTATTTTTTTCTAATACCATGCCGGCGCCCTCTCCCCTCTCAGCTCTACGAGCACTTCAGCTCCAAGGGATCCCCGGGATTTGTTTTCACTCTGAACAGATAAAGGCCTCAAGAAGTTTAGGTTGCTTTTTTTTTTTTTAATTATTTCCCTAAGGAACTGGTGCAGATCAGGTCTGATTTATAAACAAGCAGCTCAGCTGTGTAAATGTGGGGACAGAATGTTCAGATAATGTTTCAAAAGGAAAGGCAAAAAAAAAAAAAGTTGTACAGTATTTTTCCTGTAAAGGTTATTACTATATATAGAACAAAGAGAAACCACCAATGCCAGGGGGATGAGGGGGGGTCACCTGCCTTCTGGATAGCCCTTAGATATGGTTAATTGTGTGCAATTTTTTTTTCTCCTTTTTTTTT
>VXAU01006053.1:0-38698 GCA_013399695.1 Formicarius rufipectus
CTAAAGAAAAAATAAATACAACATACCAGTAAAACATATTAATGTTTCTCAAAGTCAGGGCATGATTTTCCATTTTACAGATATAAGATTTTTTAACAACCCAAAATTATTTGAAATCTCATCTTAAGGAATATTTTTAAGTATTTGCTTATTTTTGTTTTCCCATAGGAACATAGGACTTGAAAGAACCTCTCAAGTAGTAGCCATAAGTCATAAGTGACAAAATATGAACCAAGATATTTATTCCATTACTTCAGATTCTGTCAGAATTAGAGCATATTTTCTGTATTTATTATAAACTTGCTTTTACTCTTTGGCTAAATTTTATTCAGGATTTCCTTGTACCTAGTTTCTATTGCACCTGCACCATTATCAGACTATGTTTCTGGTAGGGACAGGAAAGCAGAGCAAAGTTTAATTAAAAAAAGAAAGGTATTCAGTATTTTAAAAAGTATTTAGAATAAAGATTAAATGTTCTATAGATGTACATCAATCAGGAAGAGTAAAAGGACTATATGAAGAGCTGAAAGAAAATCTTGAAGAAGTGAGGATGTCCCCAATGATTAGCCAAGTGACATTGAATGATAAAATTTAAACTACTATCAGCTGCTTTTCACAAACAAGGTGGTTGTTTCTAAAAGTTTTGCTTTATTTTTTCTTTTATTGAAACAAATAATTACAGCTTCCACCAAAGTTTTCAATATCTGTAGAAGTAAAAGTCTCATAACATTTATTCTTTTTTCTTTCTGAAAAGATCAAACAATAACGGGAGACCCAACAACCTGCTCATCCATTGTAGGAGTCTCAGATGACTGTGTTGATGGCTGTGGCATTTCTTGGACTGAAATTCATTATATTGTCACAACAGTTCAATAAATCAAAAGAAACACGTAGACCCCAAATGGGAGAGGAGGTCCTTTGAGCACTGTTCCACCTGTACTCTATGCATTAGAGCCAAAGGTCTTGGATTCTTTGACACTTTGAGTTCAAGGCCAGAGAAAAAGCTACACATTTTTCTCCAAGAAAGTTTTTTTTTTTAATTTGGTGAGAAAAAAGGCATTTTGGTAAAAAGGGTTTTACAGTAACAGCGTGCAACTTCACAAAAGCATTACAACAGATTATCGAGACTAGCAAATATTGCTGTAGAGTAGGAAACCTTTGTTGCACCCAGAAAACACAAACCCCTATGACTTAGTGAGATACCCACAACTTACAGACAATAAGCATTTAAGTTACCAATAAGATGAAGGAAAGAATAAAGAAAGAGAAATCAAGAGTAGAATAATCATATAAAGACAGGAGTTAACCAGATTTAGACAGATTTTTAAGGCAACTGGATTGTTCATTCTTTACAGTTCTATCAAGTATATTAAAAAAAAAGGTGGTAGAATTTCCTAACTATAGGCTTGTCAGACATAATCTCCCTACTCCTGTGTTTGGAAACAAACCTATCCCAGAAATTAAAAAAAAAAATAAAAAAAATAAACCTGAGGCAAACACCTGACACAACATAAGATTAAAACTTGACAAAGATATAAGCAACTTAATACAAGATTTTGTAATGAGAAGTATCAGTCAAGTTTAATTATGTGTTGCTATCAGTTCCACCTACAATTAACAATATTTCACTATGTTGTTCAGCTACATATTCTTTTCCCACATTTATCTAGAATGAGTCATATGGAAATAATCATGCATTAATATTCTCAAAGCAGAGAGTTGATATCTCTGTATTTCCCCAGACTGAAAGACTTGATTTTGGCAGGCAATGAATACTTGCTCAGCAGTTTCTACTGGCAATATCTAATGCCATTTGACCCTTAGGGCTGGTCTGAAATGTATATAACCTTTAAGGCAGGAATTAAAATACTTTTCTGAACTTTCCTTGAGGGCATGAAGCAGCACCCTACATGTACATACTGCATTAGACAGAAGCTGTTGTATATTACGTAGAACAACTAATAATAAATTAAAAGAGTCATAAATTTCAGCTAGTTATCTGAACCTTGCATCTAGGAGAGGTGCAAGACTTTATGATTGCTGTCATTGAACCTCATGATGTTTTAGTTTCCTCACCACTTCAACCTGTCTTCTACACATGCAAACAAATGGAAACAAGGAATTCATTCACTGTTTTCCATGGACAGGCAGGGGCTCAGCCATATCCAGGAAAGCAGGGCCCCATCACACATAACGATGACTTGGGAAGACAAATGCCATCACTCCAAATGTCCCCCTCTTCCTCCTTCTTCCCCCCACTTTTTATACAGTCCATGATGTCATATGATCTGGCAGATCACTTTGGTCTGTTGGGGGTCACCTGTCCCAGCTGTGTTTCCTCCCAGCTTCCCACATATCTGCAGTCTCCTCACCAGGGTGGCAGTACAAAAAGCCTTGGCTCTGTGCATGATAAAAGAAACCTCCCCATCTTATCAAGCCTGTATTCAGCACAAATACAAAACACAGCCCATACCAGCCATTGTGAAGAAAATTAACTCTACCCCAGCCAAAACCAGCACATTCTGTCATGAATAAACTCCTGTATATATCCTCTCTTTAATTACCTAGAGACACCGGAGGGCTGAAGAAATGGACTTCTCTCCACTGAGTAAGCCTGACCTATGTATGTATTTGTCACTTGCAAAATCATTCATGATTAGGTAGTCTGATGTCCAGTATTTTTTCTTCTATACCATTAAAAACTGTAAGACTTAAGGTAATATTCAGCTCTCTTTTGCAAAGGATTTAGGAATTATGTAGGACCTAAGTCACTGTACTATTGTTATATTTAATATTTTTCTCCATATTTTGTTTCTGGCTGAATCTAGAACTGTAATTTGTGATTTAAAAACAAATTCTTTGCAATATACTAAAATACTATGTTTTGAAACTTGCAAGTAGATGTTTCTGTTCATATCATCTTTCTCCATCATTGCTTTTAGTCAAAATTATGTTGATTTTCTCTGAATACATTTGTCTGGAAACTTTAATTATGCTTTTCCATATTACCTTTGGGGAAGGCATAAATCTACATCATATACTCTGTTGGAATTATGCTACTAACTTGGTTATTTAAGAGGACTCAGGACAGCTGTTACATAAACACAAAACTAAAGTGTAATACATTTTGAGTTTCTAGGAATTTTTGTGACATCATCACAAATTCTAATGATGTGATTATACATCATATACTATAGTCATAATTACATTCTAATTCTACAAGGAGAAGTATTTATACTAAAACAGGCAATTAGGTGTAATTACACTAATGATGTAATTGTGCAACAATTAACTGAAATTGATTTGAAAAGGAACTAGAGAAATGTATACAAATAAAACACAGTTGATGGCTAAAAAATAGCAAACCTCTTTGTTAAACATGGAGGCTTAGTCTTGTATTGGGAACATCATGCAAGGAAATGTCCCAAGGCTGTTTTAGCTCCCAGAGTTCCTACTAAATGTTGCTATTCTCTGTCCTTTTGTTGTCTAAAATCAAGGAAAGTGACAGATTATTTTTTTTCCCCAGATCTTTTTAAGCAGATGGAGAGGGAGTCTCTTAGGAATGCTCTCCAAAAAGAGGATCTGTGGCTGCCTATGTGTCTAGTTATTGCATAGTGTAACTAAATGACACCTATGCTTTTCATGAGCTTAGATTTGCTGCACACAGGTACCTCGAATATAATTTCTTATTTTGTTTGCCCGTATTTAATTTTCTTTCTTATTCTGGAATTCCTGTCTTATGCCCTTCCTTTTATGTTTAACACAGGACACTAGATAAATCAAAATTATGTTTTAAGAAAATCCTACTATTGAGTGCCTCCCAGGAGGCTTATGTAAAATGCTTATTAAGAAACCAAATGAATTCCCTCTTCAACATCATAAAAAGAGTCTATAAAATAAAGTAAATTATTTCAAACCTGAAAACAACAGATGCACTATGGTAGATGGATGGCTGACCCCTCTTCTGCACCATTGTATTTCTCTTTTAAGTCAGTACTGCATCATACTGTTTTACAGCTTGTAACTGTAATGCAACCTTTATTCTGGATAGGTATTTTGCAAGACCTCATGGGTGACCAGACCTTTCAAGTCAAAGCTTTTCTCCAGTACTTAAAATGCAAGACTTTGTAAAGTGGTAAATTGTTATGCACATAACATAATAGCATTGGTTGCAAAAAGTATCTGAACTTGGGCTCAACAAGAGTTGTTGAAAATTAGAAGTCCAGTTTCTTAAGGAACTTGTCTATTCATTGACTATCTGTGAGCCTTTTCCCCTCTACCCACCTCTGAGCACAGTAATGAATTTCAGTTAAATGTGAAAATAGATAAGAAATTACAAAGCTAATTAAATTATCTCTAAAGTTCTCTCATTTATGCTGATGCAAAACTCAAACTTTGTCTCATTGAAATACAGACAGTAAACTTTTCTGTTAAGTAATTATATATGAGAATAAACATTCTCAGAATAAATATCTTTATGCTGCCCTTAAAAATAAAAGAGGTAGGCCAAGTGGCAAAAGGTTTAAATCTATAGAGGGCCAGGCTTCCTCAATGCCTGTAGAGTTTCACTACTGCTTGTATTATTCATTATTGAATTTACTGTTACCTGTTCCACAGAATTCTACAGTTTCAAGTGTCAGATGTGCAAACCTATGTCTCTAGGGTAAGGTTTCTATTCCAGGGCAACAGTCTTTCTATGTGCATAAGAAAGTTGTAGCTAAGTCTACAGATGAAACATTACAGACTGAAGCAATTTGTTTAATGGTGTAAGTTAAAACACATAAGGGAATACACATCATGACAGGCAAACAGAATTCCCAAACAATATAAAAGTGACACAGTTTAAACTGATGCGGAGATTTTTTATTTATTTATTTATTGGCTTTTGCTTTTGTTTTTGTTTTGGTTTTGTGGGGTTTTTGTTTGTTTGTTTGTTTTTTGTTTTTGTTTTTTTGGGGTTTTTTTGTTTGTTTTTTTTTCTTGTTTTTTGTTTTCTTTTTTCCAGTCAAAATTATGATTAGGAAAAGGGTTCTTATGTATCTCTGCTTCACTAATCAACAGCAATTTTATGTTTGTTAGAAGTCACTTCCTAGGAGAAGAAAAGACCAAATATTTTCTCAAGTGTTTCTCTTATTTAAATCTCTTTAATTAAGGAATAATACTTAGTAGTAGAAAATTGAGCAGTGGGTGTTGGCCAGGTGGTGTAAGTCCCCGCTATGGAGCCGGCTCCTCCTCTGAGGACGCCGGTTCAAATCCCGAGGAACTCGCTGTCACCGTCCGAACGTGCTCGGCTGTGGCAAAATGAACCTCAGGAGTAAAGGGGGTGGGGCCAGTTCCACTCACACTGTGCCTCACCTAAAAAATCCATTGCGCAGGCCTATCCCAATAAATCTTCGTTCACGAAGTCTAGCCAACAACAGACAATTGAGAAGCAATTTTGAAAACAGAAACTGAAAATAAAGAAAATTACTGCATAAATGTAAGTGTATTTGAAATAACTCTGTTATGGCTGTGACACAATTGATAGGAGGATGGACTTTAAACATTAAGGTTAGAATCTATCCTTTATTATTTTCCAGTCAGAGCATAGTGCTGCCCTCTGACCTCCAAGCACAATTTAAAATATAGTTGGTAAAAAATAGATTTAGTCCATAAATTGAGAGTAAAATCACTGCTCTGGTTCTTAGATGTATGAAAGTTCTTATTCTATCCTACTTTTATCTCATGGGCTGAATTATCTAGTAGGTGAATTTCAAGTTAAGTTGGTATAAAGTGTACTTTATATTTCTGACTATCATAGAAACATAGAATATCCAGAGCTGGAAGGGACTCACAAGGATCACCGAAGTCCAACTCTTGGCCCTGCATAAGACACCCCAAGAACCACATCATTTGCATTGTCCAAACAATTCTTGAACTCTGTCAGGCTTGGTGCTCTGACCACTTCCCTGCACAATCTGTTCCGGTGCCTCTGAGTGAAAAGCCTTTTCCTATTATCCAGCTTAAACCTCCCCTGACACAGCTTCATGCCATTCCCTTGGGTCCCATCACTGGTAACCAGGGTATTTCTGTGACTCCTGGTCACTTCCTTGTGTTTCAAGAAGTTACAAATATTGGTACTTCAATGACTAGAAGAACTAGCTGGCTTGTTACTTTGTGCTGCAGTTGGCTTAAACATGAGGTTTTATTTCAACAGTCACTTTTGGATCCCAGTATCATGCTACAGTTTTGAAGTGTATATTTAGGAAAAAAAAAAAAAAAAAAAAGGCAGCATAAAGGAATATTAATTAGTGCATTAACTTTATGTAAAGGCCAGTACAAAAGAAAACCATAAGTCTAATTGAAACATTAAAGTATTATATTTTCAACACTTAACTACAAGTAATTATGAAACAATAAGTTTTATAAGGCAACAAGAAAGCTTTGCTATTTCTAAGAAATTACCTTGAAGTTCCTCCTGCCCCTTAACAACCCAAGTCCTGCATGGAAATCACATGTGACTTCATTCAGTTACAAGGACATATTACTCATGGTTGGCCAGTGCTGTATTACACAGTAATTGTCAGTATTTGCACTTTAAAATACTTATGGCAATTCAAACATTAGAGTTTCTGCTACATTTTTGAAAGAACAGGTTGGAGCCTGCAACCCAACAAATACAAGCCAAGGACTTAAAAATACACATTCTTTTCCTCTTTAAGTGCCATTAATTTCACTTCAAGCAAAAAGACAGTTAAAACATCATTACTTATGCTTTCAGTTTTTAATAGAATACATGTCTCAGCCTTGTCAAGACAGATATAAAATTGACATTAAACCAGAGACAGTGAGGGATGATACTGATGATACATAAAGTTAGATCATATTACAAATGATCAATAGTCCTGGATAAAGTTCTTTTTCTAGTATGTTCAATTTCCTTAATATTCTTTTCCGAATGAATGCTCCGCAAAGATTTTATCAGAGAAAGAACAAGCAGAAGGCAGTTGCTTCCTTTAGGCTTTGCAAAACCTCGATCTAATGTATAGTATCCTGTGGAATTCTTTACTACTTACAATGTTCGCAATCTTTCAACTCTAAGGAATTCACTACTATGATGTTGGCAGGAAGTAAGGTATGGAAACAAAATGGTAACAACATCTTCATTTGAACAAAAGCTGTTTGGGAGCAGTGTGATTCATTAGCTGATTAATTAG
This sequence comes from Formicarius rufipectus, assembly GCA_013399695.1. Taxonomy (NCBI): domain Eukaryota; kingdom Metazoa; phylum Chordata; class Aves; order Passeriformes; family Formicariidae; genus Formicarius; species Formicarius rufipectus. The sequence goes on from VXAU01006053.1 coordinate 7,197, forward strand.
GATGGCTTTCTGGGAGGTTAGATTACTTTGTTTTCTGGTTTGTTTTTGGTTTTTTTTTCAGTGATTGATCAGGTGATAGATTACTTCATGACTTCTGTCAAAACCTCATAAACTCAGATATCTAAGACTGAGAAAAAGCCTGAGTTGAAATCACATCTGTCCCAGGAACTTTTTATGTATGCTTGAGTAAAGTGAGAAAGAGAAGCAGAAACCTCTCTCAGAATTTCATTTTTGAATGAAAGTGTGTCATGCAGAGGGCATCTACAGCTATTATTCTGAAGTAGAGGTGGAGTTTCATCTATCTTTTAACCAATTGCTTGTAATGTTTTTGTGGAGTGCGGTTATAGCATAATTTTTCCTTAGAATTTTTATGGGGTAGCTTATGAGAATTGTTTCTGTCAATCTAGTGTATGATGTTTTCAGTCTGAAGTGGCTTGTTTCCTGGTCATGTGGGGATCTCAAAATCTAACACTGGATGCTGCAGGATTCCAAGGAGTTGGAAACCCGAAACACAGATTTTTGTCACTTTCTTCCTTTTATGAGATGAGACCAGCTGTTTAAATGTAATTGATATTCTCTCCTCAGAAGCATATCGGGTACTGAGCAACCCTTTCTTTCAACATCTGTTCAGCATATTACCCATATATCCAGATTTTCCTACTCACTCAGCATGTTACAGCTCATTGCAATACACTAAATATTCTTCTGGAATGAGCAGGGGTGGTTCACAGGCTTCAAATCTTCTGGTTCCAGCTACAGATGATCCTAAATCCAAAACTAAGTTTTGACCACTGTGACTTCACTTGTGGTTTCTCTCATATGTAGTTATTCACTGCAGTAGTAGCAAAACAAAGTTACAAACAGAAAAGGTCCATGAAATCATGCCATAGTACATGTGGCTCAGTAACTACTGAATGATGTACAAACTCCATGCAAAGCATCATTATTCTGTTGAAATACTCAACATCCAAACTGGCAGAATGACCATTTTTAGACAATCTCTATAGAATTATAAGAATATCAATTAAAATGGCTTCTCACATATTTTTATCTCCATTTCATAAGATGACAAGCTTTGCCTCTGTCTAGTCTTTTCTTACTTCCTCTTCTGTATTTTATAAAAACTATTGGTCAGCCTTGAACAAATCTTGAAAAAAATAAAGGAGGATTGGACTGAAAAGTATGTTCTTCCAATGTAAGTTGTAAAATCTTCTTGGAAAGAGTTAGCTGGCCAGGCAATGTAGACAGACAGGCCGTGAGTTACATGAGTCACTGAAGATGAGCATCTCTCATATATCTAAGTCAGGTGTTGCAGAGAAGTTTTGACACAGGTTTCTTTTTATGTGGGAAGCAGTCTTGGAGGAGGTGGGGTTTTTTTATTATTATTTCTCTTATACATAGAATGGTTTTATTATTTGGTCTCACATGTAGTGTTAATGTAAATCTGGTTTCAACACTGACTACTTGCAGGCACAGTTGAGACACAACTATATTAAAATGCACTAGGTTAGAACATTAGTTGTAGAATTCAGTAGTGATTTTATAGTAGCTGATATAAAGCTAGTTCAGATTTGAGATAAAACAGTATTGGTAGCACAGAGACGTTTTAGGTATTGCTGACCAGTGCTCACAAAGCATCAAGACCTTTTCTGCTTCTCACCCCACTCCACCAGTGAGCGGACTGGGGCTGCATGATGGGACGCCACTATCCCCAGGTGACCTAGGGTGACAGAGGTGACTGGAGGACCGGATCCTCACTCACAAGCCCCTCACAGGCTGGGGCCAGATTGAGAAACCCAGGTGCTGGTGATAAAAGCACACAGTGTGACCTTCTGTGGTGCCGGTGGTGAAAAGCCTTTATTAACATAACCAAGAGGTTTATATGGACTCCGGGGGCCGGGTCAGGAGGGGCAATCTGAATGGGTGAGGACTCAGGAGAAGGGAAGTGACTCGGGAGCCCGGTTAGCCTGTGGGGAAACGGAAGGATCACACACCAACAGGAACCCAGGGACTGGGGAGAGATGGTCAAGACAACCACTGGGATTTGGACAGAGGAGGGGCTGACTGTGTGGCAAAGACATCATGGCACTGCCCAGGGGAGACAGGTAGCATGTCAGGGGGATAATAGAGGTCAAACAGGGGAGCCATACAGTAAAAAATGAATTTCTAAACAATCTCCAGTTCTGCTGATTCGGGAGGTCTGCTGCTGTGGTAATCTCCTTTTTCTCAGGTGTTCTTTCCAGGTTTGACAGTTCATGCATTCTCCTGCACTAGGGTACATTCCATACAGTATGATATCACACTCAGCAATACAAGCTGAGTGATGAAGGAAGGAAGAGCTGTTTGGAGTTAATGTGATTGTGTTCGCAAGTAATGGTTTCATGTGATGGAGTCCTCTTTCCCTGGCGATGGCTAAATACCTGCCCATGGAAATGGTGAATTAATTCCTCTCTTTACTTTGTTTATGCATTTGGCTTTTGTTTTACTTATTAAATTGTCTGTATCTCAACACATGAATTTTCATATTTTAACCTTGTCAGACCTCTCCCCATCCTCCTGGGGAAGAGTGAGAGGATGTGTGGAGCTGAGGCTCCCACTCAGGTTAAGCCACGTAAAATTCTCAAGAGTAATGTGAGCATTTCTGTGGTGATATGCAGTATTTTCATTTGTTATTTTCTAATTACAGAGAATAATAGCAGTAATGATGCAATATTTTTAATTTGACTTATGTTTCTTTTGGTTTGCTTCCAGAGTTTGAGTGCTTGCTCTTTTTTATTTTTTTTCAGACAATCATAAATTTGTAACCCATACTGTGCTTCATCTGGTGAATTACAATGCACTGTATTATACAAAGTAAAAAGGACTATTATGTATGGACTATATAGTAAGTCTGAAGCATAACTTGAATCTTAGTACTAAGTGTAATTTGACCTTTTTACATTACAGTATTTACATTCTTTGTAAATTGTATGGATTTTGTATGTAGACTGTATGGAAATCACTGTTGGGAAAGAAACACTGCCCTTTCAAAGTTCCTAGAAGTTTATGGTAGCCTGTCTACATTGTATCTATTCTCTCCATTATTGTTTTGGGGTGTTCTTTTATTGTCTATAGTCGTGTTTTGTTCTTGACCATATGTCCATCAGTATCTAATGATACTAGTTAATTAAAAGGGAAGATATCTGAAATATGAGATTGCCTTCCTATTTGTCATGTCTTCTATAACTGATTCTCCATGAATGCATTTTGCTTCATAAAGTATATTATTAAAAAAACCCAAAATTCATTTGTGTGAAAAAATGTAAATTTAATATACTGAAATGCATCCTAAGTATCTCTTGTGAAACTCATTGCCAAGTGTAAGTGTACAGCTATGTGAGCCACTGAATAGCAAGAAAGTGTCACGCACTTGTGCCCCATTACTTTTACAAGTTCTGTATATTCAAAAACATTGCAAAAGATGCTAAACTTGACATATATAACTGAAATGACACAATATATCAGCCATAATTGCTCTACATAACCTTGAAATATCAGCCCCACAGAATATTGTCTGAAAATTAAAGACTAGATCTCCTGTGGTTTTCAGGTGATAAATGTGTAATTTTCTTAGATGCAGTGACGAAAATACACAAACTTGAGAAACATTTCTTAAGCATACATAGGATTGCACAGATATGCTGGTATCTAGGTGCACTGATTTTTCCTTTAATCTCAGATCCTGAGTGACATATTGTAAAGTGGTGATTTGTGAAAATCACATAAGAGTGGAAAGCTAGTTCACATAATTTCTCCACTAAGATAGAGGATGTAGTAATGAGGATACAAAGTATAAAAATGACCCAGGCCAAGAATGTTAGCTCTGGTCAAATGATTTATTCATCACCATTAGACTACACGTGCAAAGCTTTTGGCCATTGTGTTCTTGGCTGGCAGCTCCCAACAACATCTGGGCCATTAACATCAGAATTAGTAATCTAGAAAATTATTCCTTTTTCACTTCCAGGTAATACTGGACTCCAATTAGCACTCTTCCAAGCCCACCTGCATAAATGTCTAACAGATTCAAACATCCAAAAGTTACTGATTGTGGAAGATCACATGAACAGAAAATAAGAACACATGCACCTGGCATTTCTGTAGATTCTGAGAGTAGGAAACATTCCTTCAATTAACCATTTAGCAAATTACTAAGGTTACCATTTCCTCAGAGCGATGGAACAATTTTATCACATGGGAGTTTCTTGAGTACAAGTCTGCAGAGAAAACCAGAAGTTTTTAGAAGTAAGCAACAAATATTACATAGTCACATTTTTGTTGGATGATTTCCCTCTCCAAGAACCACTTCTGTGACATCTAGCACTTAAACAGCAAATGCAGAAGACACAGAGAAGCAGCTATTTATATATTGGTTTACTTTTATTTAGTTAGCAGCAACATAAAAAATCTTAAAACTCACAAGTGATTAAGTCAAAAGTTAATTCACTACATTACCTACAAAACAATTTTTCTCAAATGAAGCCATAATTGCCACTTTTCCCCTATCCTATTGTTATGCCTATAAAACTCATTACATTCTTCCTATGTTTAATTTTAAACTAAATGTAAACATACTGGGGCCACTTTTGTGAATCTTATAACATCCCAGGGCCTAAATCCTTCTCTTCTCCTAGAAATACTTAGCAATTAAAATAACAATGTGATAATGCATTTGTAGCTCCAGCCCATCAGTGGTACCACGCACCCACTCTTCTCTGAATGCATTTACTCACATAGTGTGATGTCTGTGTTATAGGTGAATTGGACCTCATTGGTTTTTTTTTCTTTGAAAATTTTGATGTAAGCACACATTTGAAGAAATCTTAAACCTGTGATACTTGGAGGACTGAATTGAAGGATTTTCTTTCAGAAGGTCTTGGGTCTGTACTTGTCCTAACTTTGGGATTTTGAAGCCTTATTCTTCTAACCCTTGGTTCATCTCTTTTGTAATTTTATCCTCATTCAACCTGAACAACTGAAGTATCAAAGACAGCAGATAGCCATTCAGCTCAGTATTACAGTTTATGTGCACTGATTTCTTCTCTGTCTCTTTGGTTGGCTTGTAGGGTCAATAAGACAGAGCTAAGAATGAGGGAGAAAAATCACTGGACATTTCATGATCATTCCTTAACTTTTGGGTTTCCTAATGTTAACCCTGATATCAGTGTTTGCATATGCTTATCAGGCAACTAATAAACTCAAGGGAAATTTAGTGCATATCAGAGATGTGGTTCAAGACTAGACAAAGGTAACAACTCTTAATGGTGATATTTTTACTTGAGACACTTTGTTATCTCTTTCTCTGCCACATCAACACAACTTGAAAGGTTCCAAATTGCATAAGGCTGTCGTCATCTATATGAAAACTGCAAAGAAATTTGGTTTCACCTTGTAGGAGTAAATAGCTCTTTTCTGGAAGATTTTGCTAATTGAGGAGTCAGTTATTTTCACTTAAGAAAGGCTTCCTTGCCACTTTTCCAAAACTGTGCTACTCTCTCCTTCCATCACATTCCAGAAGCTCACTCTCTGATATGTGAGGAGAGAGCAAATGCCATAGGCTTTCGCCTCCCACAGGGAGAGAAGGGGGAGCAGAGAAAATAAAACTCAGGGAAGAATGAGGAGGTGTGCCTTTCTCAGGCCCAGTGCTTTTTGCAGCACTGCTAGAAGTTTTATTCTGTAAGTTTTCTAGTGTTCTTGCTTTCAAAATAAACCTTTTTGGATTCTTTCCACTGCCTTGGCATTTTTGGGGGATGCCTGTGTGTGTCTTACTTTACACACCTTAATAGTGAAGCCAAATAACATATCTCTTCATGTGAAATAACAAGATACTTAAACTTTGAACTTGAGACTTGAGTGAAGCAGAACACCATGCTGAGAATTTGAATTCCCGTCATTAGATTCCAGACTAGTACATTCATTTCATTTGCAAATATACAGGAGAGAGAATAGAATGCTGCATTAAATTATGATCAGATGTGCCAGGATTTGATTTGACTGGTGCAATACACTGTGTGATGATTCCAAAGTGCCTGAGAGACACGTGCAATGCCATGTCACCTGACATGGTGGGGGAAAAAAGAAAAAAAAAAAAAAAAAGGGAATAAAGGATGCAGTGGGAAAAGTGAGAACTTCTGTGTAGGAAAAACAAGTACAGTTCTCAGCTCTGAAGAGTCCTGATTTTGACAGTCTGCCATCTGCTATACAACAGGATAAGAAAACTTCTGTTGTTCAATAAATCAAATTTCTGTTAATTGAGGTAAGGATCAGCTGTCAGCAAACCAGGAGAAATTTTTTCTTTGTTGAAAACTCTTTGTATGCCTTATTGGGGAAAACAATTTTGTTAAACTTGTCAATCAAAGCATTTAGGACTTTAAACTAGTAGATAAACTTGAATGGCCTCATGGTTCTTTATTTTTACAAATTCAGATATCAGAGGTAGTTTTTATTATTTAACTGGTCTGAAATGTCTTATAAACTGGTCTTATAAACAACAACATAACACTAAAAAGTTATTTCCAACTGAGATAAGTGGATGCAGCTTTACCAAATCCTTCGTTACTACACTGATTTACAAGCCTTTTTTTTTTTTTTTTTTTTTTTACAGCCAGTGTAAAAGCAAGGCAAAAGAATTCACATGAGAAGATCAAATAAATTAATGACTGGCTTCTCAGTAGCTTGCTTCACTTCTCTGGCAGATTCTCAGGGGAATCATGGCTCTGTCTTTCTGAGCAAAATTGTTTTGAAGGCAGACAATGCAACATCTCTTAACACTAATTCATTGATGCTATAATCAGTTAAATTATAGCATGGATTATATTAATGCTAATTACAGTGCAGAAAGAGCATCTTCTGCCAATAGTACAAGACTGAAAGCTTAGGAAATTCCTGTGCTTTGTCCATCTTTGCCACTGAGTTTTTGTTTGGTTGGTTTGTTTTTTTTTCTTATGTTTTGTGTTTGTTTGTTTGTTTGTTTGTTTTTATGAACCCTCAGGCAAGTCATATGAGCTTAATTTACCTTATATTGTACTTGGAAAACTTATTTACCAAAAGTTTTCTCTCTAAGGTTGTTGCTTCAAAGGAACGCTGTGAGTTTAATTCATTGGCAGCCATTCCCAAAAAGGTACCATGGAAATAATAAGATTAGATTGCTTTATAGGGATGTTGCACTTACATACCACTGTGTGTGAGAAATAAGGTACATCACGTAAGCTATCTCATAAAAGTTCCTGTGACTGAATATTTTAGTGATGTTTTTGATCCTTTCTCTAGAAAGATAAAAAGTAAAAATTAACTTTGAATTGATGGGAAAAAAATTGTTGGAAAAGGAGAGGAGAAAAGAAAAAATGGATGCAAGTGTTTGAATATTTGATAGGCAGTTATCTGAAATACTGAAAAATATCAAATAGCATCACCTTGCTATTTCTTTGCACTATTTGCATTCTTTAGTTTTTATAAGATGAGTAGGTCTCACTTTTATATACATAGCAGGATAGGAAATTGAAGGTTTCCGGAGTTCTTCAATATTCTGTCACATCCAAGTTAGCAGCATAATTTTATTCTTTTTATTAAACCACTACCTGATATCCTTAATCAGTTTTTCTTTTTTGTTTTAAGTGGAAGGAAAGATGGGTGAAAACCCTACAGTATAGTGGTAATTAACTTTTAATAGCCTGTGTTTTTGAATCCACTAGAAGCTGAAGAGATTACTTATGTCATTACAGAATATGAATTAGAATTTTGGACAGTAGAGAGTGCATGGCAAAAATGATACCTCCTCTATAAGGGTCTATGTGGGTCAGTTAAGATGTTACCACCTCATTACAAGGTGCTTGATGAAGGTGAGAAGAATTACTAGTGCCCCCTGAAAATGAACTGCAAATCTCAACAACACCTGAAAATGTCAGAAACAGACAACTTAAAGTTTAAATGGTTAGCTTCAGATACCCGAATTCTCTTGGGACTTGTAATTGTTTATTTTTCTTGAATATTTAATGACTGTAGACAGCATTACAATTAAATGCCAGAAGTGGCTTAAACTTTCCAAATATCTCTCACTATGTGTCAGAATTGTAAGAAATTCTGGTTCCTTAGTGTGGAGTCATTCTTGAGAAACAGTTAAATCTTGCCATGTAAAAGAGGACATCCTTTCTATTATTACAAATAATATCTCCTATCAAAAAGGAGTTTTCACATGGACTATGAGAATAAAAAAGTCCTGCTTTTAAAGATTCTCTTCTTTAGTATGAAATTGTTCTGTCCTGAAACACATGGCTTCACATTTCTTTATGAAACACGTAGTTACTTAACTCCTTTAAACATTAATATGTGATTTCCATGTAAATATGATAGTTGGCTTTGGAACTTCATGGAGAATACCTTTATTCTCCATGGTCAAGATAAATTTCACATGTTAGTATTTACATAGATTTATTCTTATTTGAAAGCTATTTATTCTTCACCTTGCAGATTTACTGAATGCAATAGTATTAACAGTCTCAACTAAAATAATTCAGTTCTTATTTTCCTAGAAATTAGACTGCTTTTCAAGTGTTCCCCAAATCAAGATGTTTCAGCATAACAAGAAAACCTGTGAAAGATATAAGCAACTAAACATAATTAATAAGACACAACAACTCTAAATAATTATGGTGAAAACAGGCTTTAAGATATAATTGAAGAGGCATAAAAATGTCAAGATTTATCATATCTACTGCAACAAGCAACCAACAAAAGTAACAGCAACATTTTAGTTTTTCATAGCTTTTTAAAATATGTGTCTTTTTGGCTGAGAATTACTATACTTGGCTTCCATTTCAAAGGAAATATGTTTCAAAACCAGTACTTGCCTTTACTCTCTTTTAGAATCATTAACAAAAAATCAAGGTAGACAATGTTCAAAATTTGTGTTTCTGAAGGACAAATACTTCCTGAATCCTTGAGGCTGCAAGTTCTCCTTATCAGCCAGATTTTTTTGAGTTTTAACATTTCTTTGTTTTTCCCAATTAATCCTGGTCTCTAGGCCACAGGCATTCACTTACAGTGACAGCAATATATATACCGTGGTTATGCATTTCATGTTCAGTTCATTTTCTCTGTTTCTTCAACTAAGTCTCTAAATAAAAACCTCCTTTAAAAGCGCCTTGGTTGGTTGTTTTTTTTTTGTTTGTTTGTTTGTTTGTTTTTTGTTTGTTTCGTTGGGTTTTTTCTTTGCTTGTTTATGTTTGTTTGTTTAATAATATAAATTACTTTCTACTCATTGCCTCTAGCTTTTGAAGAGTTTAGAACTGTACTCAGAGAATCATAGAAGATGATGAGTTGGAAGGGACCCACAAAGATCATCAAGTCCAACTCCTGGCCCCACACAGGACACCTCAAGAGTCTCATCACATGCCTGAGAGCATTATCCAACTGCTTCTTTAACTCTACTAGGCTTGGTGCTGTGACCATTTCCCTGGGAAGTCTGTTCCAGTGCTCAACCATCCTTTAGGTGAAAAACATTTTCCTGATATCTAACCTAAACCTCCCTTTACACAGCTACATGACATTTCAAGTCCTGTCAGAGATCATGAGAGTGAAGAGAACAGTGCTTGCCTCTCCTCTTCACCTCCTGAAGATGTTGAAGACTGCAATGAGGTCTCCCCTCAGTCTCCTCTTCTCCAAGCTCAATAGACCAGGTGCCCTCAGCCACACATTTTGAACAGTGGTTCCAGATGAATGTCCTGAAAACCTTTATTAATTAGATATGGAAACAAATGAAAAATTGCAGAGGTCAGAGAATTTTGTATGGCGTACAACCTAACACAAACACAGAGGAAGTCTAACAACATTATATAACAACTCATCCTGAAGTTACCTGGAGTGTGATAGAACATTTTAGTAGCAAGTACATTTAAAAGACAATTTATTTTCCATCAAAATTTTAAAGGAAGGAGTCTACCTGTTATAGTAACTGAACTAGCTAGTTCCACATCTGTCATTAGAGATGTGCCTATTCTCTTTGAATTTCAGCAGAGCATCTACATTTCTGATTAGTTTATCAATGAATAAAGTATCTAGCAATCACAGTAAGTAGAAACAATGCTTCAGAGGAACAATATCATCTCTTGAAAAGAAAAAAAAAACACCATCCAAAAACATAAGGAGGAAAATTATGAATCTGAACATCATCAGCATACAAAAAGTGAAACCATAGCATTTTTAGTTCAGGTTCTCAGTGGGCTTAGTACAGCTGGTTATTCAATATGGCACTTAGCAGTACTAGAATATAAGGGAATCAGCAATTCCAGGTATGTTTTTCATTTCACTGTATTGTGAACTATTAGCAAAAAAAGCCTTTCACTACTGTTTTCACTCGCTTTTTTTCCCCTCTGTTCTGTGAGTTAATGTACATCTGTATTGCCATATGCAACTGGCTGAGAGGTATTTTTTCAAATTAAGTGTGAAACTTAACAAAGAAAAAAGCATCTTCAGGAAAAGAAGCTGCAAAAAGTGGATATGATGGTGTCTGTTTTATCTGCTTTTTGGTGATACTATGTACAAGAACACCTCGTTCTGGAAGTATTTTTTAAACGAATCACTGATATTTATTAATAAAAATCTGTATTATTAAAAGCCAGGAATATTTTAATAGATCATGTGAAAGACAGCCCCTGTAAGTCTTCCTTTCTTTAATTCTACCTCATTAGTCCACACCAGTGAAATGAACTAGTGTACTGTTTCAATCAATAAAAATGCGAAACATTTCAGCTCCAACACCTTGGAAAAGTTCCATCTTAATCCAAACCCAAACTAATAAGAATAATGTGATTAAATGTTACCAGAGGTCTTAGTTTTTATCCTCAGCTACATTTACTTCAATGAGATACAAAAGAGATGCAATCTTTAGTAAAAGTTTGTCATATTTGTTTTTACTGTGGACTTTACAAAGGAATGAAAATCTCCATCATTACAATAAACACTAAACCACTTCTGGATCCACTTTCAAAACAAAATCTTACACTGGCTTTTCAGTCAGGTGAAGTTACCAAACTCACAGGGCCCTCTATCTAATTATTCTAGGTTATTTCTATAAAAAAAAATATTCTTTGCCTGTTTGGAAATGTGCACCCTGCCAATTAAAAGAGACTACCTTCCTTATGTTAATATCACTGCCCTTAATTAGAAGTTTTGATGCTTTCAAGAGAGATCAGACAACAGCCCATCTGTTTAGACAGAGGTTTATTTAACATCACATATGTAAGATTTGGATAACTGCAGTCATATGATTACCAAACAGCAACTGCCTTAGTCTAATAGTTTTTGTGTCCTTAACTGACTTCAGATCACTGGATTCCTTTTGGGTAGCCTTCTAGTTACGTCAGTTCAGGAAAATCCAGGACTTCCTTTATTCAGAACTGCTAGTATATATATTAATGCCTGGTAGCTAACTAATTATTAGTCTTGATCTTAATTTAGTTAAATATATGGTTTGGATTATGCTGTAAGAATTTTATCACTAAAGTAAAACTTCATGAAAAAGAAAAGCCTGTTCTAGCTTTTCACTTACCAACATCAGGAACAACCTCATTATTTTGCATGTATGTTGCTTTTGTGAAAAGCTTTTTATACTGTACTTCCAGTGGGTGAGATACACAGAAATTGTATATCATGATTCATACACTGCCTTTTAATTCAAGCTCATATTCTAGAACAATATAGTGTCCTATATTAATTTTAAAAAAATTAAAAAAGAACATATATTCATTTTTAAGTGCAGTATACCAGCTCAGACTCTGTGTATATCAGGGAATGACAGAGAAAGTGGAGATAAGAAGGAAGACAGTCCCAGGTTAATTTCTTTATTCCTTTATTTCTTTTTGTAGAATTTTTTTTCTGCCTTTAAAAGACCCAAACTATAGCTCAGTAACATACTTTCCTGAATTTTTCTTAAATAAATTAACTCTTAGCAAGTTAATATTTACACTAAAAAACCCTTCATGTTTTAGGGAATGTTATCTAAAAGCAGAACTTGAAGATTTTCTATGGATTGGTTTTCAGCATCCTTCAATGCCTTAACTTTTTTCCTTTTAAACAAAAATATGAATGTTTAATATATTCTTATTAAAATACATTTATTTAAAATTTAAATATTATCACACATTTAGCATGCCAAGATGTGAAAGCCAAAAATGGAAACATACATGTAAAGAACAACAGCATCTTCAGATACGGATAATTCCATCATCATGAATTTTGAATAAACTAGGTCATGAGAAGCTGAATGTCTGCAATCAGAAACAGACCATTTTTATTAATGCAAACAAACTCCTTCCATCTTTGAAAAACAATCCTATAAGGACAAAATTGTGTAAACACACATTTCTGTTCCTCCAGATTTGGATTAATTAACTTTTCCCCTTGCTCTTCACTAATAATTACCCTCAGTTCCTGTTATGAAAACAAGGGACCTCTGCAAATAGTTCAAGTTCACAGGAACCATTATGATTGCATTTGTGTTTTAACAATTATGTAAAAACAACAATAACAGAAAAATGTGAGTGGATTTAGGTACAAAATAAATACAGGTTTATTCATTGTCTAATATATTTGCATTTAAGTTTGGAATTTTTTTCTTGTATTTGTTGTTACAGTTGGTCTCCCATTTATATCTTTATAATCCATAGAACTCCTGGTATGCTCTGAGGAATTATTTTATGCTAAGAGTGCATATATGACGACATCAAGTCACCTAAGATTCCAGCACACTAAAGAACAACTCCTCATTGTGGTTCACCAGGTTGTCCAACAGCCAACTGTACTAATAAGAACGAGGGAAGCAACATGGTTCTAGAATAAGTAGTCTGGAGTACAGACAACTGTTATGGTCAGAGATGTGCACATCAAAACAAAACTCTTACTTAGACACATGTTGAAGTCTTGTTTGCTAAAGGATCAATAGAAAGTCTCCCCAGTAATCAGAGACAAATCATAAAATCATGTCAAAAGATAATTACAAATTGTTGCTTTCAGTCTTTCTCAAAGTATTTTTCAACACAGGTAAAACTCGGATTTTAGCATCCCTTAAACCATTATCAGAACCATAGTACACTTATTTTAATAGGAACAAATTTAATGTGTCCTATTTGGTCTTTCCATTTTCTTTTTCCTGAAGTGATAGGCTATTGAAGTAGAGAAGCCAAACTGCCACCCAAAACCTGTATTCTCCAAAGAAATTAGAGCAAGAATATTCTTCAGTTCCCAGATTTCAGTCAGGGAGTTGAGTTTATGTCCTTTCACTGCAGATTGCAATGCTTTAGGAATTTTCATCAGGAACATCACTTCTAGCTCTAGATATCCTGATATCTTGCCAAACACCCTCTAAAGTTGCCATCTAAGATGTGTAACTGTGGGAAGAGATGGGCAACTGCAACACTACAATAAGGGACAAGAATAAAAATTAATCATCAATTTAGAGACATGGGAAGATAAATGAAACCAGAATACTCACAATAACGCCTATGTGCATGATATTTTTGTTGTAAAATACTTTCTATACTGCAGTCAATTGCTGTGAATATTTTATAACAGCTTTTATAACACTCAGTAATTAACGTATGTGATATCTACAGCCAACCTGTGGTACCATTTCCTCTGGTGCCCACCCTCAGACCTCCTCAGAACTGCCCCTTGGAGTCCCTCCAAGGGCTCTGAGTTTACTCGCTTGTTTTGAGTACAAGCTATATTGTTGACTCAGTTGGAGTCCTTGTAGGAGTTCTTCAAAACAATGTGTCCATGGTAAATGCATGTGAAAGTGCTTGGTGACTTCTAAATACCACCTAAAATGAGATAAACTTATTCAACTTATATAACCCTGCAAAAATCTACAAAATACACGTTAAAATCCTTAGGCATTAGTGCTATCATTAGTTTAAACCTAGACAGTGAAGGATGAGGGTTTCCAAGTGATACAACTAAATAACTGAAACACATCACACACCACCCTCCAAGCTGACGTTTTTAAAATTACTGGTGTTTTGTTCCTCTTGACCCAGACTAGAACTGCATACACAGGCAGAAACTCATATAGATAAAACCATGCTCAGGAATTCCATGGTAACTCCCATTTCTCTTTCTTTATCCCTGGTAGCAAAGTGCTTTCAACTTCTTAGCTGGAACCCTGTTAAGTGAATGCATAGAGTTTCAGTATGATGCACAAGATATCCTGATGCTCCTACATTTCAAGTGGGCTATGAAGATTAGGTTAAAATGTGAGATGCTTCAGGTAACTGCTTACCTACTGTATGAGTACATAATCAACAAAATGCAAAATAGACTATTCTGTCCTCACAAACTCAATGCAGACCTTGGGACAATTGAAGCTCACAGCATTTTCATCCCATCATGGGGAAAAGGTCAAACTGCTAAATTGTGATGTGGGAAGGGTCCATGGAGTGTGTGTCACTACAAACACTATTCAGCAGCTTTCCCCATGTACCAGAAATCCTTATGCAAGTTACTGTAGAAGAGCAAACTATCAACAAGTCCAAAAAGATGTACACCAGGGACACGGAACAGAAAACAAGGCAAATATAAGCAAAGGGGAAAGGAGGTCAGGAACTGCTTGTGGGATTGCGTTGAAGGTTCTGGTCACTAATTTGCTTGGGGTTTTACAGTCATCTTCATAAAGAGAACCTGAATTGTTACAGTTTCTAGGGCACCCCCCCCATATCACTATCTTCTGCTGGAAGATTACCGCATATATTCATGATACCACTTTCTACTGCCTAGTAGAAAAACTTTTCCAACTTAGGCATTCCTCATCTATCCAGCAAAGAACAGGTTCTTTCATTCTACTCCATCTCAGTATTAGAAAAGATTTTGTAGAGAAATTAGAGAAGATTAAGCCAACTCTGTAGATATAAGTGCTTCAACATGTTAAATTCCCTCCTATATATTTTGGGAAGACTAACATTTTTCTTTTTATTTTTGATGGGGAAGGGTTTTTTGTTGGTTTTTGTTTTTTTTTTTATTTGAGGGTTTTTATATAAAGAATCATATAATCACAGAATATTCTGAGTTGCAAGGGACCTACAAGGTTAAAAGTCCTACCCCTTGTGCCCTTCATAGGACAAGCCTAGAAGACCTTGAGAGCATTGTCCAAACACTTCTTTAACTCTGACAAAGCTTGGTGTTTGGCATTGTGACCACTTTCCAGGGGAGTCTGTTCTAGTGCCCAGCCAGATAAAAGGTATGTGATACTTCACAGTACATCTGTTACATTATGGAGCAGCACCAAAAAGCATCTATAAAGATAGTTTACTGAAATAGAGCAGAAGTTAGATAAAAGACATCATTGTGGAAGGCTTGGAGCTAAAATTTCAGTGTGGGCGAGGTCTGAGTTACTGCCACACTGCTGTTGCTTCTGCCATTTTGTTTAAATAGTAAATCATTTTGGGCTGACTGCTGGTTAAGCTAAACTCATTTATGAATAAGATTCCTGATACTGTTAAACCTGTCTCTGCTCTAGTTGTACTAGACTACTTGGGTCTAGTCCTGGGAGGTACACATGGTCTTTTGAGGTCTTGTATGGGAGACTACCATGAAATTTTGCATATCAAAGAGGAAACTCAGAGATTCAGAACTGAAGTGCAGATGACAAAAAGCAAATTAGTAAGGGATCTGCATTTAATCTGGCTTGCTGCTACCCATGGAAAAAACTGAAGAACTATCCTACAACATGCAATGCATCAGCTGAGGTGTTTGCTCTACATCTGAGGGTAGGAGTGAACCTTGTAATCTCTTGATGTTACCCAAAGCCCCATTTCACTGTCTTTATAACAAAAGTATGAAAGATGAGCCACAGGAAACACCATTTGACAACACACAGGCAGTCTGCTGGGTTTTCAGAATCTCAGCAAAGTTCTGCCTTCTTTGTAAAGTGCCATGAGAAATTATATGTACTAGCTTCCTCTACAGAAAGTAGCCTGTCTAGCCTCAAAATATGAAGATAATTTGAAAAATAATATATCCTTAACAAATTTCTGCATTGGTAGCCTGACACAAGAATAATTTTGATTCAAAAGCACAAAGACTGAAAGTGATTGAGATAAAAGTTCCACTATTTAAGTTCAAAGATTTAAGATATATTCCTTGCACAAAATATATTCAAGCAAATATATACTTGCACATTACAGATATTTGTTTATATACATAGCCACATTGTGGCATGCATTTTCCCATGGTAGTAACCTCCTCATTACAGTCATTTCTAGAGTTTTCAGAATTGTATATCATAAAATGGCAGTGTTCCTGTTTTTGTAATTTCTTGTCTTAGGCCAATTTCCTCAAATTCATCTTGCTTTGTTTTGTTGATAAATCTCTAAGGTAAACTGTTAACTCCAGGTTTTGCTTGGAGCTGGTTTGGGAGTCATTAATATAGAAATCATTAGAAAGCCCAGTTATGGTCTGTTATTCATTTTAGCACTTATATTTTCTGATTTTTGATCACAGAGAGTTTGTAAAAACAGAATAAAAGGCCTTTGAATAGGTTCCTTGGTGGTACATTGTAAACTTCAATTATTTGTTCCCAGAAACTTATTTTTTCTTAACCGAGAAGTGAAATCTCTTTTAAATGGAGTATGATTCAGAAACCCCTACCAGAAAGGTATTAAACATTCTTTCATTAATAACAGTAATCTGGAATCCCAGAGAGCACTGTCACTTTAAAATGTAGATCTAAAGACATTTTTTTTTTGCAGTCCATCATTAAGCTGAAGTAATTTTATACCTGCAATGTTGAAGCCACCACCTCTTCCTGAGAGGGAGGAGGACATCATGCTGTTAATGAGCATCTGTCACTCACAGACCTGCTTGCAAAGCAACTGGCCGAAACCATTAGTCTGTAATACTCAAAATTTTCTGCTCTTGTAATTTTCTGTAGATTTGCTTTTTTTGACTTCCAAACCTCATCACAACCAGTTCAGGATATAACCATGGCAAGAAGAGAAAACCAGGCAATTCTCTTTCAGAAGCTAAGAAACCAATTTTGTTTTTCATCTGAACCTTCCCTGTAACAGAGACTGGTGGATTCTCTCTCATACTTAATGACTTTTGACACCACTGATCTCAGAGGGAAAAGCTTGATAACAGTTTTCTTCTCTCCAGAAATGCTAGTTTTCTGTGGCAGGCAAAAGTTCACAGAGAAGCTGGCAGCCTCCTTCTGCTTTGCAATCATATTTTGTAAAGTACAATCATCCAACCTACTTGAAAAAGCTTAACTTCGCCCCTCAGAATACAGTCCTATTTTTGAGTGTCAGAGGGTTTTTTGTCCCTTTACAAAAGAAGATGATTGTACTTTTCACCAGCAGCAGCAGAGTGTAAGGAAGAGCAAGATAAGAAGAGGTCTGACGGCTGATATGTTGACATTTTCCTATACATGTCTGCAACAAAGTTATTCTGATTTAAAAACCAATCTAGATCACTGCTAAATTCCTCCCATCAAAAGCTTGAGTTTGTTAAAAGGAGCACACTACTGCTATTGTGCATACATACACACACAGAGAGAAATTAACTTCTGTAAATACCTTATGCAAATCCTTATGCCTTATTCCATTCTCTTCCTACTACATGTGCATCTCAATTTCTAGCTTCAGTGAAGATAGAGTGAAAGCAGAGATAGAATAAGAACGGAAAGTGGGGGCAGGGGCAGCTTTGGTTTAAAATGCAGACAAATCTGCCTTTTCTGCTTGATGGCCTGTAACATTTCCATGTAGTGTACTTTGCATGGCAGAATAGCTACTAGTAATAGAATATCTCACAGTGGAGGTTAATTACTTTTCAGCTACAGCAAAATAAATTTCCTGTCAAGTCCAGTGACAGGAATATACCACTGTCACCATTTTTACCTGCAGTTTTAATTCACTGTTAATATTTGACACCAGCTAGCATTCAGGATGCTGATGTACTGAACAGTAGGATTTCCCAACGGAATAGGACAGACTGGCAGTAATGTAGTATCAAGATATGTGGAAAAGCGTACACTTTGCCCTCCCCCAGTGCACTTCAAAGAAGATTAACTGACCTGTCTTTTACTTTAAAGATTTGAACGGTTTGGTTGGGGTTTTTTTGAGCCTAACAATTCTGTTGTAAAAGCTGAACTCAGTGGATGAGACACCTTATGTGGTAGTGAATGATAGAACTCATTTCTCCTAGTTGCCTTCATAGTCTTCAAATTAGTTCTCTCACTTCTTTGTCTTGAAAAAAACCTCTTTTGATGCAGGAGCAATAATGCCATTTATCAAGTGTTAATATGATAAGCATTGGCCTACTCTTATTGTTAACTAATACAAATTCCTATATAAGGTCATATTAGTAATCCTTAGGGATATAACAAAATTTTATCTAGGAATTTCCAACCTCCACTTGGACTGGTTAGATCAGAAACTGCTTTACTAATTTAGCTTCTCTAGTCCAAGTCTTATTTTCCAATGTTTTAGAGATTTTCATGATTCCAAGGAAACCAACACATTTCTATATTCACCTGGTTGTGTATCTGGGCCTAAAAAAGGGGGAATTTATACTGAGGCTTATGATTTAACTGCTCAGGAAACATAAGGGAAACAGTGTCTCTGCTTTTACCGAAATTAAAGATGAAAGAAGATGAAATATCAGGGGCTTCATCCTATGGGCTTTTCCCCCATAGAAGCAACCTCAGCTGTTTCTCACTACCTGTGTTCTGTCTCTTCAGGATGTGTCCTGTGACCGCACAGAACTATGAAGGAGCCAGGCTAGATAAATATGTAAAGCATATGGAAGTTGTGGGGAATTAATGGATTTTGGAAGCTACATAAACAGATAAAAGATATTTGTTTCTAGTTAACTGCACCTTACTGAATCAAGAGTGCTTAATCCTTCCCATAATCATGCTGAATCATAATAGGCTCTTTGACTGATAAGGTTCAGTAAACCAGTAGAAATACCATGGGAACTTGCATGCATGACTGTTTTGTGGACAAAATCTATTTGAAACACTGAGAACTTAAAAAATTTTCAAATTCAACAACAGACTGAAATTTTCATAAATGATGATGTTACAATTTCTAAGGTTTCAAATGAGTTGTCTGAATTTCTACATCACCAAATAATTCATGATGATATCCAGAGGGAAAAAGCTTGAGATATGTTTCCATGGGAACCTCATGAGGGTTAACAAGGCTGAGTGCAAGGCTCTGCACATGGGTTGAGGGAACTCCCCATATAAATAGACGGGGATTTGGGGGCATAGAACAGACAAGGAGACTTTGGAGAAGGACTTTGGGGTGCTTGCAGATGAGAGGTTGGACTTCATCTTGCAATGTGCATGTGCAGGTGCAGCCCAGAAAGTCAATTTTATCTTGGGCTGCACCAAAAGAAGTGTGGCCAGCAGGTCTAAGGAAGTGGTTCTGTCTCTCTGCCCTGCTCTTGTGAGATCCCACCTGGAGTACTGCATCCAACTCTGGGGCTCCCAGCACAAGGAAGTCTGTTGGAATGTAGAGGAGGACCACAAAGATGAGCAGGGGAATGGAGCAGCTCTCCTATGAGGACAGGCTGAGAAAGTTTGGGCTCTTCAGACTCAAGAAGAGGATGCTCCACGGAGGTTCTACAGCAGCTTTTCAGTACTTAAAGGGGACCTGCAGGAAATATGGGCACCAACTTTTAAATATGGCCTTTAATGATAGCACAAGAAGTAGATGCAGACTAGACATAAGGAAGAAATTTTTTTCACAATGATGGCAGTAAAAGACTCACTGCTCATTGCAGAGAGGTTGAACCAGATGACTTTTAAAGGTACTTTGCAATTCAAACTATTTTATGACTTAATGAAGTCTAGTTAGGATTGTATTAGTGTGAATTTTAAAAATGGAGCTGAAACATATGGGGGCCTTGTTCAGAAACACAGTACCTGTTGAATGAAGTGACTCAAGTCAGAGCTGAGCAATGCCTACTGCATTTAGCAAGTGGCTCCCTGATGACATTGAAGTCAGAATTTAGAAAAAGATGAAAGAGGAAATCTGGATCCCTGCTCCATTTTAGGAACATGTGATGTTACCAAAAAAACCCACAAAAGATGGATCACAGCTTCTCCTGTATGAAATATTTTATTTTAGCTGCAGAGATTGGTTCTAAATAGGGTGGCATAAGATTTAATTAATTTTATTCTTGTTTAAGGAACTGGAGTGGAATTTCTTGTTCTGCAAACCACAGGAGACATCAGTCTTCCAAATCTATAAAAAGCCCTCAAATCCTGTGTGGCAATATAGTTAGAACAATTCTTTCTACTGAAATTGCCTTTTTTCAGAGCATTAGGTTCAATTCAGACCATTAAAACAGAGATGAACTTTTGGCTTAAAAATGAAGCCAGCCCGGAAGGGTGCTGTTCAACATGGTTTGAATTTCTGATTCAGATTCTAAGCTATTGGAAGCTGCTTTATGTTGCTTGATTCATTCATCTCTGTGAAAACCTGTATTGGTGAAATGCCAGCTCCTTTATGGTAGCATATGTGATTTTTTTTGAGGTGTCTGTAGTTTCAGAGCAATAATAAACCAGCCATATTCTATCAGAAGTTCCCATAACATAGTTTCAACCTTTCACAAAAAAAGGCCCCAGGCAGCACAGTAGACCTCATATGTATTCCACCAAAATGGTCACACTAGTGTTGTTCAGCATGTTAGAATATGTCCATATATGTTTTATGTTTCACTTGAGGACCAATCAACAACTCATAAAGAAGGATTTTTCATCTATACTTTTTGTTCCTTGGTTTTCATTTTGTTGTCACTCACTGCTGTGTTAGCATTTATAAAGAAACAAAAAATGAGTGTTTATATTCTAGTGCCTATATGTCTTAGAACCTCATTTTTTGCCTCTGAAACTTTTATGAAGCTTTAAACAGAAAACTATAACATCACACAGAAAACAAGCAACATGACCAGATAAGCTCTAGAGAAATCAAGTCTTAACTGTGGAAATACACTGAATTCCATGTGAAATAAATCAGAAAGTATGTGACCTGCCTGCAGATGCAGGTATATGATTTTCTTCCTTGCTATTTTCATTTTTCCTCCTTTAACTTCCTTCACAGAAATTGTTCCATGTAGGAAACTACTACAGAAAGATGTCATCTCAACTTGCATTGTGGTAACTTAAATCTTGTCATACCTGAAAGACCACGCACAGCTTCTCAAGGGATCCCACTGTTGTTGAAGATAATTGCCTATGGCTAAAGAAATCTTTTATGAAATCAGATAAATGGATCACGTGGTCACCTAAAGAGCAGTGCAATTCAAATTTGTTGCTTTCATATATAGGTATTTGCACAAAGTTTAAATTAAGAATATAGCTAATACATGTAATGTTTGTAACGGAATGAGAAGACACTGCATCCCTTCTTTACCACCACTTTGGTTATCTAAAATCAACAAATGCATAGAAGTTTATTTAAGAAGAGAAGAAATAACACAGACAGAGAATTAGCTTTGACACTGGTTTTATAGCTGTGGGACTATAAAGGTAAGAAAAATGGTATTTTTCAGCTTAGAAAGAATTTTTCAAAGACAATGGTTCCTTTATTTCTTTTTTAACTTTTTTCTTTTCCATTATATACATTCTGATTTCTCACATCTTACATAGCATGCTACAAAATTAATAAGAACCACTATCTTCTAATCTTGGCTGTCTTAAAAGTATTAGCAAAAGATGCCATTTATCATCATATTTCTTATTAAAGTTTGGAAGAAAGAGCACACAGCAGTGCATTTTGGAAGTCATAGCTGTGAAGAAAAGCACTTTCTGCTATTTTTTCACTGATTGTGGCTAATGTTAAAATAATTACTAGTAAAGGATCTCCCTGCTGTTTGATTGCCAAGTTTCGCAGTTGCAATGACTTCAGGTTTTTCCCTATTTGAAACTTTAGTTGGATTAGTTCAGGTTATTTAATGTGTCTCTTTGCATGTTTTCAAAATTCCTAAACAGCTCAAGCTCCTTTTGTCAGAGACTGGCAGAACTGAAGTCTTTATGAAGACCCATGGTGAAGGGACCTGTACATTACAGTGATTTTTTCTTTCTTTCTTTTAATAAAAATTAAAAAGGGAGGATGGTTGTCAATTGAAAGTAAAGCAGAAATGTTCTGGCTGTGGACTTTACTCACGATGCTGGCTAACCACAATCATACTTGTTACTGTGACCAGTTAGGGAGCAACACTACTTCAGCAAGGAAAGGCAGCCAAAATACCTAGAAGAATACGCTTTTTTCTGTTTCTGAGAGTGTGTTCCACTGTACTTTGTGATACTCCTTTCTTTCCAATTGGATGTACTGAGATTCTTGCTCTTAAAACTGTGGGTCTTTTCTCATTGCTTTTCTTTGACAGTTTTTACAGTTGTTGTCACAAGTTAATTATCAGGAAAAGAAAAAAAAAATTACAAAAAATAATGAATTAAGTAAAGATACAAGGATAATATATGAGTCATTAAGCAAAGTCTACAAATGATGTTTGCAATTTTAAATATCATGTAAAGACAGAGTTAAGATTCATATATGTTTCATTAAGACATGCGATGCAATCTTAATTCTCCCTCGCAGTTCCTCTCAAAACTGTGTCCCATGTTGGGGTTGGCTATTGAGGACACTGATGTTTGCAGAACATTTCCTTATTCACGATGCTGCTCCTGGGATCATATTACTTCTCACAGGAATTGCTAAAACATGAACAATTTTTAAAACTCCCTCACCTCTCCTGACTCTCTAAATCTGTAGGTATTGGTAAATCTCAGTCACAAATTGTACATGCCTGGATAACATTATCATTGTTTATTTCAATAGGAAAAAAAAAGATCTTTGCTGTGACTGGCTTATACTATGACACACAACTCCATAGCATTTTTAGCTGTAGCTGTGTGGGCAGCCATGTACTTTGTAGCAGCTATTATTTTCAGGTGAAATACCACCACCTATAGAATGCAATCAGGACTCTTGATACAATGTAAAGTAGAAATATAGGGATGGTTGATTATTTTCTATTAGGTCCAACTATTTCATTCTATCATCTGTCTTTTTTCATCATTTCCAGTGTGATATCCTGGAATGGAGTTCCTGACACGTAATAGAAAGCTGTGGTGAAAACATTAATATGTTCCTCAGTTCAAGCAGTCCATGTTGTCTCAGAAGTAAATAGAAAGTCTTACGACCTTTTCATTTACTTCTGAAACAACAGGTTTGAGAGGAAATATTTTGCTAGCTGTTTTACTTTTAAATTACAGTGTCATGATTGGTTTCATTTCTGGGTCACCCATAGCAACCATTACTTGAAACCACAAGAACAGTCCATGCTGCATTTAAAACTCTTTTGGGTTAAAGTCCAAGTGCTATAATTTATCTGAATTTTTTTTTCCCTGCAGTAATCAAATTCACTGCCTTGAAAAATCCTGTTTCCCTCCAGTGTCTCTATCTTACCGATACATAATTATGTGGGTACTTGGCACTAAGTATCAGTTTCCATATCTAATAAGAGATTAATCACTGCACTGAGGTAATTCATGTCATGTACAGCCAATCAGTGGTCAGAATAGTATCTTTGGTGCAAATGAATCTTAGGTCAATACAGACATCAACGCAATTGAATTCACTTTGGTCTAATGCAGAAAATTCAATTTTATTCCAATTTTAATAATGTCCATCAAGTAAACTAGATATCCAGGCTACTGCTCATACGGGAATCTCTGTAAATTTTATTTAGCAGCATGTAGAACTGACTCTTAAGTTTCTTGCACCTTCCTGCATAGATAGAATTGCCTATGTACATGCAAGAGGGATGAAATTATGATTGCCCTAGAAACCAGTGTTTACCTGACTTCTGTAACTATGTTTGAATCCTGTTATTTCCTTTAGAGCCAACTGTCTGTCCTTTAAGTAAAATAGGCGGGATCTGCTCCAGCAGCTTAAGGCAAGTGACATGGCAAAACTTCTTGGCTTAATTCCCTTCCCCATGAAACATGGCTTTTTACATGTTGGCTGTGGGTATCAGTCCCTAGCGTGGACTATGTCTCAAACTGCCCAGGCCCTACACTGGTGCTCAAATCTGCACAGTGACCTTATGTCGTTTGCTAAGCCAACCAAGCAACACCTAATCTTCTCTATAAGGCAAACGAAGATGGTAGGTAGGATGAAAGGAAAGACAGAGAGAAAAGGAGAGTGAATTTGGTCCAAAAGTGCATTTAGTGCTGCAAAGAGGAAGTATACTATCAAAGACAACAATAGAGTCACTGGACCCTTAGTACTCTTTGTCTGAAAACAGGGAAAATAGTTGGATTTCTCTCACAAAATGACCCTTGACAGATGACTAAAGTAATCATATGAGAACTAAAGGGGAAAAAGAAGAAGAAAAAAAAAAGAAATAATACTAATATGTTTTATTATTGAGACCAAACAGCACAGCTTGACATGAGAGCAGGTGCTAAATGCTGTTTTTAATTTTTGGTGTCTTCATGAGACCTTTAAATATTTAAAGCTTATACACACTACAGTACTTGTCCCAGATTAACCTCTAGTAACACTAACTCTGGGAAATGCCTCCCTTATTTCTTACCACTTACATTGAATTTTGTGAGTACTCTAGTGAACTCATTCCCCTTCTAAAGTTCTGTATGTCTCTAAATACCATGGAGTTTAATCAGCTATGGTGTAATTTTAAATGTCAAAGCCAAGGTCTGTCGGATATAATTTGTTCTTTTACTGAAATCTGGATGTATGTTTTAGTTAAATTGAGATTGTCCATTTCAAGCAAAGATCCCATTATAGAAAAGAAAGTTAATGTAATTTCTTGCTGAAGAAATTGAAGATTTAACAGTAACATGAAAAAGGCATTGATCAGCAGACCTCAACGTAATTTCTCCCATCCCACCAGCTGCCACAGCCTGGATGTCCTGTTCAAACCACTTGACAAAGTCTGTCGCTGCAGTTGCTACACTATTTATAGCCACACTGTTTATGCCTCTACAGTTATAGCTGCATCAGCACTTTAATTATAAACCTTATTATCCAAAGAATTACTACTAAGGAACAAAAAAACCACCCTCATCTGCAAGTTTGAATGTGAAGTGCTCTCAAGTGTACATGTGTAATTTGTACTTAGGTTGTGATAGGCCAGATTCAGTGCCTACTCAATAGTGAAGGTAAGGGGAAAAGTAAAATAGCTATGTGTATAATTATCAACACTGTTCAATGTGAGCAAGGAGATTTGTATGGCAAAACTAACTTTTTTCCTTATGTTTAGGATTTAATGCTGTAATGATTTATTTTGGATTTTTTGTAACAACAATCTTGATTCACGATTATTGGCATAGTTGAAATGCAACTATATTTGAAAGAGTTAAGTTCATCTACAGTAACAAATATTATACTATAAAGACCACAACTTTTACTACAAAAAACACATTTTCAGATTCCCCATTGTTCAGAATTGTGGACATAGGATTGAATATTTTAGTATTTTTTTCTATGTGTATCTTTTTCCCTTACTTCTTAATATCAATAGATGTTTACAGGTAAAACCAGCATAATAGTTGATTTTCTAACTATATTTACAACATTGAGGAACTGATCTATTTGAGAGAAGACAAGATCTTTCATTATGTTATTCTCTTCAGTGTTCCATGAAGCATTACAAAACCTTCTGGAAAGCGTAAACACAAAGAGACACAAAAATTAATAAATAAAAACACTTAAATAGACATACCTCTTTTAAATTATCTGTATGACTTTATAACAGAGCCGGCTGCATTATTTCTTTAAATAATTTATCCCACTGAATTTCCCCCTTCTCTGGGTATCAAATAGCAATAAACAGTTGAATGTGGTTTGACAAATTCTCAGAACTACATTTTCCTGCAATTGTTTTGTAAGTTGTCTACAGATGTGTTTTTTTGTTCACCTTGTCCTGCATAGAATTTCTGTCCATTGAAATACTATTCAAAGGTTATGCGCATGGCTTTTTCCATATGAAATGCTTTATGAAATAAAATATAATTTGGATTAATATTTATCTTATTTTGGTAGGGAACTTGGACTTCACAAGTACTGGTGGTTTTTTTGAGCTTCCTGTGAATGTAATCAGGTACAGCCCAAGCAACGAATGAAGCAGGTCTCCATACAATTGTTGAATAGCATGGTTCTGTTCAATTACACCAGACAAGATCAGTTTGCCATAAACTGTGTCTGAAAGTAGTCTATGTTTAGTTTATTGGCAAGCGTTATCCCTTGCCAGTTCTTATATTGTCTCCTTATGTGGTGCCTCTATGCTGAGATGTATTAACAAGAGGAATTTGTATTATTAGTTTCCAAAAATATTACTATATATTACCTCACTGCCAGGGATTCAAAGACACCAGAGAGTACTGATTGGTGAAATGTGCTGGAAACTCACCTGAAGTACCATGAAATATGTGAAAATAAACATATCAGTTATATGAAAATTGCAGCAATCTCCTTGCAGATTTCATTTCAATTCATGTGATCATGATATTTTAACAGAGAGCATTTTAGCATAAGTGAATTGGAGCTTCTTCACCAAGAAAGAAATATTTCTCAAGAACACTCAGAGTCCTTTACCAAAACAGAATTACATTCAATTATATCTCTATTAAAAAAACCTCTATGCACAGAAGGATAAAATGACAACTTTGATTTTGTGCTTTATCTTTGAACACCAGAACACATAAGTTCTTAAGAACCCATCCACAATATAACATTGATGGGACATTCATGGTTTGTTTTAGCCACTAGATAGCATGAGAGAGCATTTCTGAAGTCAGAACAGTCCACATTAACAACAAAATAATAATAATAATAAAAGTATCTTCCTAGTGACTTCTTTAAACATCAAGCATTAAAATTCTAAAGAGAGTCATAGAAAAGAAATATATAGGACTTGTCCCCATTTGGAACATTTCTAAGTAATCAGTTTCTACCCTGAGCTCCCATGGATCTCTGGTTGTGAAAGGTAAACCAGACTGAGACATGATACTGATAAGTGTTATTATTTTATCTCAAAAGGGTTCTATTCAGTAGAATTGGCACCCTGAAACAGTATGACCTCTTTTCAGTTCACATCTTATGCTTCACAAACTGAATCTCCTTTAAAACATGGACTTCTAGTAAGATGCTCCAGCTGACCATGGGTCTTCCACAACTTCCTTTAGAGAGAGCAAATGTGAAAAATGTACCATGAAAAGACAAATCATTCAGTTTAGGAAAACTGGTAGAGTAGCCTGAAGATTGTACACTGCTGCTAACACCATCCAACTTTCTTACCATTGTGCACAGTGATCCCTATATCAATACATTTTTCTCCATTCTGGTGACACTGGTGAGGCTCCCCAATTTGCACAAACACGCAGTGCCATGTCTATGCATCCACATAACCCAGAAATCTCAAGGGGATTAAGTACTTGGAAGTAAACTGGAAAGTAGGTCCTTGTACTTAAGACAAGTCCAGTGTGGCACTGATTCAGAATTGTTGCAACTGTGAGTCATTAACTTCACATCAGAAAAATGAAAAACTAATTGCCTTGATCCTGCAATATGAAAATTGCTATCTCTATGCTTGCAGTGTGAGTACTAATTGCTGATTACTCAAGAAAACAGATTGTGCCTGTGGACTGTGCCAGTGCACGGTCACAGGTGTGAAGACCTCGTTTTTGGGGAATCTAAGAGCCTCCAATACAGAGTTTTTGCACAGGGATGCAAAAAAGCCTGACTTCTCATGGGCCCAGTAACCCTGTAGCATAACTTATACCACCACACATGAAGGAAACCATTGCCTCTGCCACCCAAGATAACCAGGTGATTTGTAAACTCTCTAACAGATTCTCAGTGTTCAATTTTAGTTTGACAAGCTCAATAAAGTTCTTGGATTTTAACTTCACTAGGAAGAGAGTGGTTCCACATGTAGGATTTCTGATTTAAACACATTTAGGAGGTAACTTTATTATGTAGTTTATTAACTAGGCATTAAAATCCATTAATTTTAATGGTTTTAATTAAAAGCTACTGGTTTTCTCCTGAAGGAAAAAACGCAATTCCTGAAAACTCAGTGCATCAGATCTCTATGTATTGTAACTGGTAATTCCACACCTTCCAGGTAGCAGTGAAATAGCTCTTTTATGGTAGCTTTCTACTCTGTCACACTTACACTGCAGAAAATTGTGCTCCCAACTTAATGTAGTCACTGATATTTCAGGCTGTGTTACTGAAAATGCTAAAATCTGTTTTACCTACATGTAACAAAACAATAATAAAAGTGTGTAATTTTATTGTTATTCAATTATATTTTAAATGATTTTATTAAAGCATATGATTCATGGTTTCATGGTAAGTACAAGTCAACACTTACAATTAAATATGCTTTGCAAAATTAAGTGCTTTGTAGGAACAAGATGGTAGTGTTTTATTAGAAATGAGAATGGTTATGAGAGCCATAATATTTTTTCCCTATATGAAAGTAATTTTTCACTTTTTAAAAAAAATTGCAGAGCTTAGAGGTAGATTTTGTTTTTTATCTTCTAATAAATCCTATGTCAAAATGGTCACCAGCACCTACGGCAAGCTAAACATTATTGACATATGCTCTGGGCTTTGACAAGTAAAATGATGAGATCTTAAGTAACAGATATAATCCCTCTGAAGAACAGTTTATATATTTTGGCCACCTTCCAAGGAAAAATCATATAGCATGGTTAACCAGTGATACTGACATCTGCCTCTCACAGAAAGCCAAGGGAATCTTGTAAAGGTCACAGTGCTAACTGGCAGGGTAACTGATTAAGACAAGCCTGTTACACACCGTAGTGCACAAAATATACTGGGGAAAAAGGAATGAAAATCAGAGTAATTTTTCTTTCTGCTGGCCCACACAGATATGCTGCTTTCAGCAAGGTCTGAATCTCAGTTTTCATTGGAAGGTGAGCTTACTTCGGTATATTGGCAAAACGAATTTTTTATATAAGCAATGCTGACTTTCTTTTCTAACATATTGTCCAGCAATGAAGTGCATAGTTACATGACATTTACATTACTCAATATTTTAAAAAATATTGTTTAAAACTTTTTATGCTTCAGGCATCTATTAAGTATAAAACTAAACAGGGAAAAGTGGAAAACACAGCCTCGCCACCCTCTACTCTTTGGATTTTTCTTCCTCAGCTTCAGGGCCTTCACAGATATCTTTCCCCCTGCTGCTTTCTACTTGCTTAATTTCTGTGGTATCACCTGTGTCTTGCACTGGTGGAGATAAGAACAGCTTCAGGTCAGTCAAGGATAAAGAGGGTACGTCAGCCACAGCCTCGGTGTGGCAAGTAGCCCAGGGGGAGATGATGAGTTGCAGTATGGACTTTATCCTGCCCATACTAAAATGAAATAGATGACTTGGTATGTCCTGTTAATGTTCAGCTAGACACACCCCGTTGCTAAGACTTGCACAAAGATAATAAACCTAACAATTCCTTTTGACAATTACTTTTAGTCAGAGGAACAGAACAAGTCTTGCATTTCATCATTGTCCTGGTTTTTAGTAGCCAGGGTCAGTTTGTCACTGTGTGGGTGTGTATTCTAAAGCCTCTATGCCATTTTTTTCCCATGAACTGCTCACAGTGGCCCATTAGCAGCTATTGTCTAAGGGACAGCACACCCCTCAGGCTGCAGGCTGGGTGTTTTGGAACTTCTGTGAGATAAGGAAATTCTTCTGCCTCCACACCCACCTGACGGGTCATGTCTGCTAATGGCCCATCAGGGGTATCAAAAATAGGTCATTGTTTATCTCACAGAGTAAATCACCCATTGTTTAAGTCTTCGCCCTGGGGGAGGGACTGGGCGGGGCCTAGGTGAATATAAGCAGAGGATTTTTGGGCCTAGGGGCTCTCTTCAGATCCAGAAGAGGACCAGCAGACTGCGACTGCCACCAGACTGCAACCATCACTTTCACCAGCAGAGGATTTACACTGCTCTTCGGAGGGACATGCCAAAGTTTTTTTTTNACTGTTATCCTTCAATTTATCATATTTTAATTAAAATTTGTTTTGAAATTAAAGGAGATTTGTCTCTCTGTTTTTGTTATAATTTTTTTTCTAAGTTCTCCAAACTTAGACAATCATACTCACAATCACCTCAAGGTATTTTTCTACTTAGCAAGAATGGTAAGATCTTGGCTCTCACTGTAACCAACAGGTATCATCAAGAGGCATGAAGGGTGGTGGATATACAATACTCTAAAGTATTTCTTACCCCTCTTTCCTAGATTTTCTTTATCTTATCCACAATGAACAAAAAATTCAAATCCTAGAATCAGTAGAATGCCAAATATTCTAGTTTTGAAACAATGCATGTAGCACAACTTCCGTTGTCCCAATGGTAACACCAAATAATAACAGTATGAAAAATTTCAAGAAAATTTCAAGAAAAATTATTATATCTTTTAATTTTCAAGTATTTTATGAGTTCCTGTGCTGTAAGGCAAGGATACAGCAAACTGAATTTATGAGGAAACTCTCTGAAAATGTGTGTGCACCTTTTTTCTACTAACACTGAAAACTTCTTATGAATTGTTTATATTACTATAGTAATACAAAAGCAGCGTGACACCTCCTGAAAAGGGAAGGAACAGCCTTGTCCCTGAGGACAGTACTGTCTGAAAAGAAATTGTTATTACATAGAGTAGAAGCTCTTTTACAGTGCAAGAAAGCATTTGGCACACTGCAAGAGATTTTTGGAAGAAAAATGGAAAGGTTGGCTTAATAAAGGCCAGAGTATTAAATACTTTAATATTATTTTCATCTGTATGGGGCCTTTTCATATTAACTGCTTCAACTAAGCAAATACTGTTCTGCAGACACTTATTTTTGCACTAGTTATTTTAATTATATAGTCTGCTGGAAATGTGGGCTGAGGCTGGCAGTTCTATGTGCCAACTTGTTTGTAGTAATAATTCTGTATTTTACAAGAGAATAAAATTAAAATAGGGGTTTCTAAGCCTTAGTTTGCATGACTCCTCAGGCACAGTGGACTTTGTAGTAGTCTGGGCTGCATGACACTGTTAATAGGTGTAGTGGTTCAGCCAGCAGGAAGCCTAAAATTTTTTTGTCTTAAAAAAATCACAGAACCATTTACAAGTTTGGAGATTTTTAATGTTGAACATCAGCATTTTGCCATTGTTTGGGGAAGAAGCAGCTGCAATTTTGAGAAATTAATCTCTAATTTGCAATGCATTTCTGGAAGAAAACTTGAAAACTCACAGAAAAAAAATTAGAACCTCTAGTGTTGCTCAGTCTTCTGTACTTAGATACTTATTCAGAGCTTCACTAATGCAAGAGAGAAAGTACCATGAATAGATTTTGACTCATCCAGGAACTACTTTTTTTGCCTACTGGAATTTTGAGGAGACAAAAATTGTAATTTAAAAAA
>VXAU01006053.1:38735-54631 GCA_013399695.1 Formicarius rufipectus
AAAAAAAAGAAAACAAACAATGAAACCAACAAAAATATACGGTTCCTCTCGGTTTTGAAATTATCAGAATTGTAACAAAACCTCTTAAAGACTTCCTCGGGCATCTTAAGGCTACAGAGATGACCCTACTGTGAAAATGAAGAGGTTTCCTATATAGAAAGAGAACTTACTCTTGTTGTGCCCCTTAAAACAGAGTCACTTCAGAAATTTACTGTCTCAAACACTTCCATGTCAGAAAAACAAAACTTTTCCTACAAACTGTAGGCACTCTAACATACATTTCTGAGAAGTCACATATTATTTCTGAAGTCACGTATGAGTACCCAATTTCAAAAATCTCTCTATACATCTGCTTAAGCTACCAAGGTCAATTAAATAACAGCAGTTAGAAAACTTGTATTTTATAGAATTTTCAATTCCTGTCTCACCTTCTGCCAAATGGATATAGAATTTTCAATTCCTGCAACACCTTCTGCCAAATGGATACAGACTTCCAACAGAAAGCATAATACTGACTGCAATCCGTTCATAGAACAGAACATGTATTATTCTTTCCTATTTTTACTTTCTCCAGGGACTAACAAAAGGTACATTGATATCAGATGTATGTTGAAGATGTTTTCTCATGCATCTGCCAAAGACATCAAATTGTAGTATACTATTTTCACCCATGTAATGCAGGAGGTCTTAAACAATGTACTGATCAACAGTTTCCTTCCCCTCACATTGCTTTTGGCAATGTGCTCAGTGCTCCTTTGAATCTATACAAAAGTCTATTAATTAGTATTCTAATGCTTTTGGTTTTGCTTTCTGTAATGCACTAACACTTAGGAGTTTTACAATTCTTTTGCATCAAAAGTCAACAGTATCAGTCTTCCTTGCTGGGAAGAAAAATGGAATTAATTTAACAGGAAACTGTTAATTGGAAAGAGCTTTTCCCTTCTCAATGCATCTCTTCACATATGAACTTGATAGCTATGCTTGTGTGGCAAGGTGTTCCCAAAAGAAAATTGTCTCTGACAGCAAGAAAAATAATAATAATATTAGGAATTCTGGTCTACTTTGGAATGTCTTCTGACTGGAGAAAAAGATGAGTCTGACCTCTTCCTTTTTAGATTTGTTTTTTGTGCAAGCTATTCTCCAATATAAGTGACTACAGAAATATTTTCTTTCCCTGAAAATGTTGACCAACTCCAATTATTAGAAACTACAAAAGAAAATAAACCAGATAAGCCAAATGTGATAGGAATATTGTTCTGGATGTCCAGCTGGTTCGTTTTAGGGGTTTTTTGGGGTTGGTTTGTTTGTTTTCCCATTTATTTTTAAAAAGTCTTAGGGAAGCTTCTCAAAGGAGACTAATTTCTGTGTCAGTTAAACGCAACTAAGGGGAAATCTTTTATTATGCTACTATATTAGAATGTCTGAGAAGACCTGTTTGACACAATTTGTGATAGATGGATTATTTGATCATAAATTTATGAATAATATCGGAGGTAATAGTATGACGCTGTCAAGACTGAAAGGACAAGTGCTGTCAGGGGATGAAACAGCATTGCACACACACAAGACTGTATCTTCTTTGCTTCTTCCACAGGTCTTGTTCTTTCAAACGACTGTACAGCAAAAAATATAGCACTGGTGCACTGCACCTCCATTTGAAATAAATGAGAGAAAACAGTTCTGTGCGTAAGGTCTGGATGTAATTTCCTGATGCAAATTTGAACTCCAGTTATTGCCAACTTGCAAGTTAAAATTCAGATCCAGAATATTACTTATGTCATTTACAAAGACACATAAAATACAAAATAAAATAAAAAAACTGTGGTTTGGACATTTTATTTTCCTCTGTGCTTTTGCAGTACATCTAATAATCTCCTTCTAGTTCAGTTCTTAAGGAGAGTATTATTCACCTAACAAAAACAGTACCAAAATAATTGTTTCTGGGTGAACTTTAGCAGAATACTAGCATGAGCCTGAGGCTTTTACAAGAGTGGTGAAAACATAATCACACAAAACAAGTTTTTCTCTTGTATCATTGGAACAATTAAATTCTGCTGTGCATTACTTTAAAGCTTAATAGAGGGATTTAATCTTGGCATCACTTCCATTGAAACCAAAGACGAGACTAATATAGTCCACATATATTCCACAAATATATCTGTATGTTTATATCTAGAAATGGGTATGAATATATACATATATATGTATATATGTGTGTATATGTATATGTGTGTGTATATGTATATGTATAGATGCAGGTACATATATGTGTAGAATATATTTATATATCCATATATAGAGATACACATACATGTCTCTCTATATAAATATCTATACATACATATTCTACAAACATTAGTCTTTAAGAACCATAACCATAATGTCATCTTGACAGTTATGAGTAATTCAGAAGGTAAACACCTTGGTTTTAACTTGTCCCAGTGTCTTACTAAAAGTAACTCCTGTACATATTTTTTATCAGATCATCCTGGTTCCCAACCCAGTACATTAGGTAAAAAGAACTAAATTACAAGCTTGT
Organism: Formicarius rufipectus; assembly: GCA_013399695.1. Classification (NCBI taxonomy): domain Eukaryota; kingdom Metazoa; phylum Chordata; class Aves; order Passeriformes; family Formicariidae; genus Formicarius; species Formicarius rufipectus. Next base: position 41,275 of record VXAU01006053.1, read on the forward strand.
CTAAAAACCTTCCGAACTGATATCCAAATATGTCAAGAGGCCTCAAGAAATCACTTTCTCCATGTAAGCACTCCATTGCAGGTGTTGTACGTTTTTAAGTATAATTTACATTATATATTACAATGGATGTTCAGCCAGATGCTGCTTCAAAGCATAAACAAAGATTTTATTACTAATTACCATTTCTAATGACATAGAACATTCCAGCAGGTGTCACATTTTTATATCACTCTGCTGATATAAATGTGATTTATTGTTTAGTCCCACCTCTCACATGTAAAGCTGTCGTAGTTTATCCCTGGCCGAAGGCAAATATCCAAAGGCCCCAAAACAACAGGTCCGCCCCCCACCTCCTCCCAACCACAGGGGGAAAAGGGGGAAAAAAGAAACCACACTAGGTGAAAAGTGGATTCTAATACTACTGAATCAGTATGAATTTATACAAATATATATGTATGAATTTATACAAATATATATATATATATATATATACAGAGAAGAGAAGAGAAAGGAACTTAATATTACTATATGCACACACACACAAACAATAAAGAACAAGTAAACAAGGTCTACTTCCCAGAGAGAGATATGCAGCTCTCCCTGAAGAGACAGCAGGTCTATGACCGATGCCCTTCACCACCAGAAAAGGACTGAATCAAAACTTCCGTCTATCCCTTCTTATATCTAAGCTAACGTAAAATAGGATGGAATACTTCATTTGGATACAGCAAACCATGTGATCTGTCTCCCAGAAAAACCTAAAATCAAACCACCACAAAAGCAAACTACAGGTTCCCCCTTTCCTATTCAGGACAAACAGTGGTTTTAGGTTTTGTCTTGCTTTTTCTGTGTGCATCTTTTCTACGTGTGTACTTTCATTCCACAGTTCCTGTCTGTTGACCCTAATCTGGAATCAGGATTATTCCTGAGGAGTGCTCTTGTGACCATTCTTAGGGGAAAGTTTTACGGTTCATAAGCAGATTGGCAGCAATTTTAGGACATGGTCAGTGTTAATTTACACACTGATAACAGCCCAGGTAAAGACATTCATAAATTACTACAGTAAACTGTAGATGTTGCAGCAGCAAAAAAAGAGCAAGCACCTGGAGCAAACAAAATTTACTCAGAGGTGGCATGGATAGCATGAACCTGTGCTCAAGTGTAAACTCCTTTACTCATACTTTATTGTTCTTTTAGCTGAAAGTCACATGGTATAACCTTGTACACTCTACCATAATGTGCCTATTCATGTTTATGTACGTAAATGTTGTTAGTTCAACAGCAAAGATAACCATATTAAAAGCTCACATGCTCAAGTTTCTTTTCTATTAAAATAAGCAATGAAGATTTTTTAGTATTTTGTATTTTCTTCTACAGATTATTCCCAAAACACATTATTTTATTACAGTCCTGAAAGAGAGAACCTGTAGTTCAGTGCAGAGTAGCAGAGTAGAGACTAGAGGTTTTCTAGGCAATCTAATAGATATCACACAAGAAGCTTCAGAATGAATAATTTAAACAGCTACAGGAAAAAAAAAAAAAAAGACTAGCCTGTTCCAAGTCAAATTCATGATTGCATTCAAAAAAATGTTCACAAATACTTTGCTGCAGCATTTGACCAATTTCTAGTCACACCACCTCACTATCCAGACTGCAACATGAATTGGAAAATTAATTGAATTTTTACTCTGTTCCAAGCAGGCACAGCTATGGGATAAGCTGCTAGAACTAAATAATTCACTTAATATCAAGAAAACATCTAAAAAATATGACCACATTTATCTGAAAAACCTCAGTTCATTAACATTCATACTAATTACAGTTAAATGGGCCTTGCAGAAAGAGCTAACAAGACATTGAACTTTTAACCACAGAAAGATAGGACTTACTAGAAACTTCATGTGCAAAACAACAGATTCTTTTGGTTTTACCATTTCTTTTAACACTTTTTAACTTAAAAATTACTAAAGACAATCATATACACATCTATGATAGAACTAAATGTTATTAATACCATAGAAAGACTGTCAAACTGCAAGGAAGCAACTGCCTGTGACCATCGGAGCACCCTCCTCCCAATGCTTCTGGACTGGAATTTGGACTGTGACTGGAAACATGAGACAGGATTATTGTCTAATCATGTCAGGTCTGAGGAGAGGTAAACAAGGTTCGGGGAAGAATGTCTCTGCATTAAGAATCAGCCCTAGATGAGCTCAGTGGGTGGTGGGGGGATAAGGATTTTGGGGGTGTGATAGCAAAATCTCTCCACACCAAGCCCAAGGAGCAACCCCCTGCCCGCCCCTCACCCTCCACCTCTGGAGAGTCCAGGTACCCACACGACATTCACTTGAGAGGCAGCTGAGAAGGGGTCATAAACAACCAAAGACACCCAAAGTAACCCCCTGACTCATTCTTGAGGCCTTCCACCACCAGAGAACTGCACGTGATCTAAGGGAGGTTATAAATCCAGAGCCTGTCGCAAGAAACTGCAAAGTTACCCCACTACCCCAGGGGAGGTGCCTGGGCATCTCCTCAGTGTATATCATTCTTCTGGACTCTGTGTTTTGTGACAGTCTCACCACTAAGAAGGCCAGAAGAACCAGACCAATGGGACATTGCCAGGTTACACAGAGTGATGATACATTTTCTGTTTTACTCTGGCTCTGTCACTTTCTTCCCCCCCCCTCTTCTATTTCTTTCTATCTCTCTTTCTCTGCCTCACGTTTACCGTTAAATAATACTCATACTATTGGCTTTGGCATATGGTCTTGTTTGTACCTTAATTCAGGCAGAGGTATTTCTAATAATTTTAATAAGGAGATCCTAACAATATCATATACATGCTTTTCTATCCGTCTAGAAAAGAGAAAAAAAGAAATGTGCTTTGCTTTTCTACTCTCATTTTCTCACCATCTTCTTGCTAACCGTATGACAGTGTACACTGGGGGAGTGCTAATATGAAAAGTATGCAGTGACTCCATGCTTTCATTAAACATGTTTGCATTTCATTTCTTTCACAGCACAGAAAAGAGGTGATACATTTCCCCCCCCACCCAGTGTTACAGCTAGATATACACTTGTTATACCTAGTTATATGCTAGTGGAAACTTTGGAGTGCATTTTAATGCTTTTTAATGAATGTTTTATAGCTGTTTGGGAATTTGTAGCAGTATAGGTTACCTCTTTTTCTCCTGCATTTGGATTGCAGGAGTAGATTGCATTTTATTATGCACAGGCTTTTTTTCTTATGGTACTCCTATGTGTTGGAGGTTGACTATCAAGTCAAATGCTTTCTGTCTTTCAGAAATTCTGCAGTATCATTGTTTTTACAATTTTATGACATTTATTTTATTGAGGCTCTGAAAAGGCTAAGACCAAGAAAATCACATAGTTACAAAAGTAAATAATAGCTCAACAGATTTGTTGTGATTCAGAGTACCAATGTGTTTTAATGCGATGCATTGTTTGGATATAGGTTTTAATTGCAAGTATTCCAGCATCTATTCTTATATTTCTTCATTTTCTATATTCATAAAATGTAGTTATCAGCTCATAATAACTAAGATTTGATCAACAGTTTTGACACTGTTAGTTACACTGTGCAACCTTACAGCGTCGCTTGTCAGTCATCAGGCACTCAGGCACTTCAGAGATAGCTGCGAACACATGGCTGCTTCACCACTCTGGAAAAAGGATCAAGCTATGCTTCCTTAGAATCAATGAATACAATTTTGAAGATAAGGTGACCAAGAAAAAAAACTCTCTAACCAAGGCTTTAATAATGCTTTTTAGTTGTTGGGTTTTGGTTTTTAGGACAAGTGGCCTCTGCTGTTCTAACTCTGGGAACACTATTCTTGAGAGGCCTCTGGGTATTAGTGTGAATGGATGTACTTGTGTGCCTTCCACTGCCAAGATTATTGTTGTACTGGCGATCCCTCAAAGGGATGAATGGAAGCATTGTTTCTTCTGTCTCTTCTTTGTTAAGTGTTATTGCACTGCTTCGACAATGTCTAGGCATGATCACTAGCATTGTCTAAAATGGACAAGTCACATTTAAAGTAGCAGTGGTATAAATGGCAACATAAGGAAAAGACAGTAACTCTTCTAACTACCTCAAAAGGATCAGGAAAAAATATCTTGCCTTCAGAAGGTCTTTCAAGGCAAAGGGAATTTTGTTCTGTCAGAATCCCTGCAACATTGCCCCTTTGTCATATGCAACAATGAACCAGTCCGAAAGAGATGGAAGGAATCACAATGACAAGTGAATAGAAGACATATTGGAAAACTAGAAAAATCTAGTACAGGAGCTAGATTGTGTAAAAGTAAGATTAAAGGGGAAACAACAGTTTGTACATTACGCCCTTTGAGTTTTAATATTTGTTGGAGTTTTTTTCTTTCCTTGCAGCTGTGTCTGCTTTCCTCTTTTAACTCAAGCCTTTCAGTCAATCATAGCAGAGGCTCAAACAGATGTGCAGAGCAATAATATGATAATAAAATTTTACAAGCATGATTCATTTTTGGTTTGCAATTTTTAGATGAAGAAAAGTCTTGTGTATTTACAGAAAATATGGCACACATCTTGTCAAGAAGCATAAAAATGCATTCTGATTTACTTGAAGGATTATGCATGAACTTCACAATTTGCCCATCTTAGTTCATAACATCTACAATATTTAAGGTCACTGTTATGGTTTAATAAGAATATGAGATAAGAAAAGATATTATCAGGTCAAATTCTGCTGTTGGTTATTCCTCTGCAACATTATTTTCTCCTGGTACCTATTTGGAAGAGAAATTGAAAGTGAAATTGATATATGCCCTTAACAATAGAAGTACTTGGAGCTGGCTGAATAGAAGAAATCTCACTTGAGAGTAAAAGGTCTGAGTTAGATTTCCTGTGATTCTTATGGTCATGCCCTGAATGATTTGAAAGATTGGACATGTACATACAATACATTGGTGAAAATGTTCATATACCTCAAAGACTTCATTGGCATCACCGGAAAAACAGAAGTGCCATGCTGGGTGAGGCCAAGGTCAGGCTATCCCAGCAGCCTTTATTTAACCATGAGAAGCAGTATGCACCTGAGGAAAAATAAAAATGAACCCAAATACATGATACTTTTGTTTAACTATTTTGAGGGTGGGTATTATGTAAATTGTTTGCTTCTGCTACACATGTAAAAATTCTGAAGGATTCCAGGACCTTGTCCTGTGTCTACTTAAACTTTCACTGGTCAGCTCTGAAGTTAAAAGAACTCCGTTCTTCATTTTTCTTGGAACATGATTCCTATTGGCTTTGTTTGACATTCCTTGGTCTTTCAGTGGAAGATTCACTAACAAGATGTGATTATTTTTCTCTTACTGTACTCACACCAGTTATTTGTCAAATGATAAGAAACAGAAGGAATGCTTTGTGATCCAGGTAGATAATGATTCAACATAAATAAACAGTGACCAGAAGAATGTTCTGCTAAAAAGATCGGAGTGTTTCCAAATAATGCACTTTAATCTTTGTGGATGACCTTGAACAATTAATATTTATGAAGAAGAATATAGTTGCTTCACACATTGCTTGTGGAAGAAGATTACTACACTGTGGTAAACATCTGTGATGAATATTTCAGATGGTACAGATCAAGGTCAGCAAAAAAGTATGATGGACCCTCACATGAACTTCATACAAGACACAATGTGATGACAAGTTTAAAAACTTAAAGAAACAGGATGGGACTTTAGTCACATTCCTACTTATTCCTCAGTCTTGAACTTCTGTCTTATTGTTGCTATCTTATTGTTGCATGAGCCTGTCACCAGCTGCTATCAATTAAAATAACCATCTAGAATTTAAAAAATGCCAAGGCTTAAATGTTTAAATAATATGAAAATGCAATCAGTTAAGAATGTTGATGATGTTAATTCACAGGCATTTTCCTCAAACTGAAAATAATTTAAAGCAAATAATTTTCCAGGAAGATTAAAAACTAACCAGACCATATAGAGATTTCTGAGGGCTTTAAAGCAAATCTCGTAACTCCAAAATCATGAGTAGAATTTACAATTATTTGAAAATCAAAGACAAAATATTTCTTGTGGTTTTATTTATTGAATAAAACCATGTAACACATTGAAAATAGGAAGATTGATGATAATTACTGTAAATCACAGGTATGAAAAGAAAAACAACCCAGTATTTCATGGGCAGAGTGGACAGTATTTTCTGAAAACACAGCACAAATATAATTCTAGGAATCAGGTGATAGTACAATAAATGTAACAGTAAGGATAATAAGCTTTCTTATCTGTTTTGGAGAATAGCAAAATATTGTATTCATATTTAAAAATAATAATGAATATTATTTTTATCAGTAATTAAGAAAGGATTTCAAACACTGAATATTGAGGAGTGTAAGCAAGAGTTTTTATCTGTGAATGTGCAAACGGAATGAAAAGCCATAGATAAAAATGTGGATGGAAAATATAAGACCCAAATTATGTTATGAAACAATACCTGTTCATTGCTATGTGAATAGTAGATCACAATATGAACAAATAAATGAAAAACAGTTAATTAAAGACATTTCTAGAGAACTGATGTGTTTGGCTAATCCTTTGTCATGTCACAGATTGTTCAAATGTTTCTCTCTTCAAGGAATAATGGTGTATAATTTTGGAGCCTATTTGAGGAGGAAGGAGTGACTCTTCCTAAACACTGAGCAGGATGATCCCTTGATCTCTAGCTACCTCCTCATTTTCGTCTTGCATTGCCAGCAAAACACCAGCTGCAAAACCTATTTTGCATCTAGTTGTGATTTCAGAATTAAATGCAATGCAATTAGTTCCTTTTATATGTTTGGTAATCTTGTTAAGACAACTCATTAGGTATCTTGGCAATTGGAAATTACTAGGTTTTAGAACATGTGTATTTCCTCTGTGAATACCAATTATTCCTAAACGAGGCAATTGTTCTTTAAAGGAAAGGGAAACGTGAGTCTCAAAAAGTTTTTTGAGTTTATATATTGCCCTGACCTTTAAAAAACTTCAATCTGGATCTTAGTGCTTTCTCTGTAAACTCTGGCTATGTATAAATACTGCACACCAATTTTCCTGTAAAATTTTTATATATAATCATGACAAAAGCATATAAATGGTTTATGAAAACCATATGTTGTTATTATTGAAACATACAACAACTGATTAAGTAATGTAGGTAGCCATAACCACACTGCATCAGCCTGACCACAAGTATCCTAACCTGGGGCATTTACCACCTCTTTGGACAACCTGTTCCTCTTCCACCCTCATCATAAAAAATTCTTCCTCATATTTACTCTGAATCTACACTCTTTTAGTTTAAAATCATTACTCCTTGTCCTGTCACTATGAATCATGGATATGTTCAGAACAGATGAACCCCAAAACACTCATATTGTATTCCTACTGTTTTTAATGTAGTCACAGGGGGGAAAAAGGAAGATGAGAAGAACCTGGAAAACTGGAACAACTCCCCTGCCACATCATAGGTCTTGACTTAGACTGTGCTTGTTCAAGTGGCAAATGGAGATTCACAAGATGGGCAAGGCTGCAGGCTTGCGATTTCTGGCAGGAGGTGAACAGCTCCTTCTCCACCAGCAGAGTTGCAACTGCCAAATCGGGGGTGGAGTCATTGAGTTCGCAGATGACACCAAATTGAGAAGAGTCATTAATATACTTGAGGACAGGGCTGCCATCCAGATGGATCTACACAGGCTGGAGGAATGAGTTGGTGAGAATCTGATGAAAACTGTCAAAATGCAAATCCATGCACCCAGGACAAGCAATCCCCTTGTAATGGTACAGGCTGGAGACTGCCTGGCTGTAGGGGCAGCACGGTTGAAAGGACCCGACAGGTCTGGCAGAGAGTCAACTGAGCATGATCCCATGGTAGGCCTCTTCAGAGAAAGAGGCCAGTGTTGTTCTGTATTGTACGGACAAGAAGCACAGCCAGCAGCTTCAAAGGAGTGATCATCTCCTCCTACTCAATACTCATTAGGCCACAGCTGGATTCTCTGTCCAGCTTTCAGTCCTCCCCAAAAAAACAGGTATCAACAAACTGGAGCAAGTTCAGGGGAGGACCACCAAGATGATCAGGAGCTGGAGCACTTTCCCCGTGAGAAGAGGCTGAGGAAGCTGGGCTTGCTCTCCCTGGAGAAGGGATGGATTGAGGGGACCTGCATTATTTTATTATGATGTTAAGTTTTAATTAAGCATTTATCTGAAATGGTCAACAGAGTAAATCTGATTTAACAGACTGAGACTAATATCTATATTTTATTTGTCTTCCAACTAACAATTAATGTTAGATTTGGGACCTGAAAGATAAATTTTAATTTTCTAATATCTTTTTAAGCAGTGAGGGTCAAACTGACTCTTGAAAACAGTACTTTACCGTGGAACCCAAATATCTCTATACTGCTTGAGTTTTCATCTGTGGTTCTAGTAGTCTGCTCTTCAACTAGCAGGAGAATCACAATCTGCTCTGCTTACCATCTGCTCAATGAAAGGTCCAGTGTTTAAAATTGAGTCTGAGAAAATAGCAATAACAATGTGACTTCTCCAGATTAAAGTATCAATGTATTGAAAGTGTTGCTAAGAATAGAACATAAAATGCTCAAAACCCTTTCTGCTGTAATTTACCCGAGGCAGTAGGTCTGCATTTCACATTTACTTTCTGTTTCCTTGCTATTCAGGTTAAGGTACAACTTGCCTGTGGATTACCGAACAAGAATTTTAAAGTTTTGTCTCAAGGGATAACAATGACACATATGGATGTGAGGGAGATCTGTCACAGCCAGGGTTGATCCCTGGCTAGACGGATGTCCCCTTCCTCCCTCAATGCTCTCTGTGTGTTCCTCCCGAAGCTGCGCACTTGGTTGAAGAGGACAACCTCCCCAATAGAGGCGGTACTGTTCTTCGGTCAAGGTGTGGTAGTTTGTCTGTAGGTCTTCCCTAGAAACTGGGGACATGACTAAGGAGGTATTCCATATCATTCCCTTACGTAATCAGGTGTATAAAGTCAAGAGGGAGTTTCCTTTTTTCACTCTTTCCTCTTCTCTCCCTTGTTGGGTGAACACGGACCCAGCAGCTCTTGGTGTTTAGGCCTCACTTTATCTCTCTGAGCTCAGGCATGGCTGAGAGCTGTTGTCTTTGTCAACGGAGGAGGGAAGGCACTCACTTCTCCTAAGGGAAGTTGGTGAGATCTTACTGTGTTAATTGTTCTACTGAATTAATTCCTGGGATTTGATACTGTGGATTGTGTTGTTTTTACCCTCTTCTGTCCTTCTCCCCTTCCCCTTTTCCCTTTTGCAGGGTGTTTGGGATTTGTTTGGAATACTTGTATTATATGTACATAGTATTTAGCTGTATATACATAAAATATCTATAAATATATATATTCCTTTATTAATTTTCCCTTTTGCTAGCTTTTTATTCCTTTGCTGGGAGGGGGGTGGAACAGCTGACCGGCTCACGGCTGTGTTTGGCGGGGAGCCAAGCAGAACCTGACACACAAGGGTATATGGTAGCTGCACTCCCCTGCTAGAACCTTCAAACAAGATCAAGTTCTATTCCACATATTTTGGTTTTTTCTCTGTTTGTGTTTGTTATTCCAATCTGTCCACTGGAATTCCTTATGGCTGAAGCAGCACTGTTCTTGCTTTGGTGGCAGAAGTAAAGAGCCTAGTCTCCCTTTTTTTTTTCCTTTTTCTTTTCTTTTTTTTTCTTTATTTCTTTTTTTTTCTTTATTTCTTTTTTTTCTTTTTTTTTCTTTTTTTTTCTTTTTTTTTTCTTTTTTTATTCCTTTCTTTTTTTTTTAAGAACAAGAAGTAGTAGCCACAAAACTTTTGCAGACCAAAAGTAATCAGAAACCTTAGTTAAGGATACACTACTGAGAACATTGCAATATAGTAGAAACTTGCACAGAAATTATATATGTGAATTCTGCCCTTCCATTCTTCTCCTCTGGTACTTAACCTGCACTTTATTTTCCCATCACAGAGTATTTGAGAATCACTACCAATCTATCACCCTTGAATGGACATTTTCATGAACACCCGTGAAAGAAACAAAGTCTTTGAATGTGGGGAATATGTGAACTCAGGAAAAAAGTAAAAAAATGGTATTTGGAAGTTGCTTGGAATTCAGGTTAGATGCAAATTGCAGAACCTTAATCCTTTATCAAAGGTTATACTGACATTTTCAAATCAAGGTGGATTTTTATATTTAAGCAAATACAACAGTAAAGACATAGTTAATTTGCATATAAAGGAAGTTTGGTTATGTTATGGTGCTTTTCATAGATGCTTAAATGGAAAACCATAGATTCAGATGGCCAGACACTCTTATTCTAGTGCCATGCAATTTCACAGCTCTAAATAAGGGCTGATACGTAGTTTCTGTCTCTTTCAGACAAGTAGCAAAGATCACTAGATCACTGCTGTCTCACAGATGTGTGATATAAATGACTAAATCTGGTTTCCAAGACTACATTGTTTTGACTTTTTTCAAATTTCTCTCTTCCATAAAGGTCTTTTTTTCATCATTCATTAAACAGTGCTAATCTCTATTACTGCAGCCTAGCTTGTGGAACACAGTGGCTACAGTGGCCCTAAAACAAGGCTAATGGTTTTCATTCCTACATGAGTGGCAAAACACCTTAATCCATAAAAACCAGTAATGTAATAGAAAATATATCACAAAAAAATACACTATAGAAGAGTACATTTTTGAATAAAGATGGCATAAATGAAAAGAATTCAGTGGATTTTTAAAATTATTATGAAGGGAATCTGCCCTAAGGAGGAACTGGTATGGACAGGATTTTTCAGTTTCTCTTTTCAAAGCTTCAGAAAAAAATCTTGAATGAAAGTTTTGTACAAAGTGAATCCTTTCTATTCACATATGAACTGATTAAATCTTGCCTGGTCTTAAGCTGCATAAATGAATTGGACACATTGCCTATGCCCACTGTGTTTGAAAACAACAACGGGGATAAGTTCACTCTGTATTTAAGGCAAAATCATCTTCATGCTTTCAACCTCCATGTGGCAAAACATTTTTCCCACACATTTGCTCATTTAAAAGTGGCAAGGCAAAAAGGAAGGAGGCAGAAAACAGAGTATACCTCTCACAGAACTGCAATGGAAAATGTTACTCCTTTGTGGTACAGGCATATCCAAAACTTTTTGATGAGACTGTGGTGTCAGGATCAAGTTATGGTGTGCTGCTGAAGGTAGAAATTAATTTATGGTCTATCATTTTGACTTGTCTGCAACACTTACTGCTTTTATTCTCAAGTGCGCCTGCTTCTGCCAGAACAAGATTTACAGTAATAAAAACTTCACACATGTACACCTCCAATAAGGTGCTCATAAAGCCTCTAATTAAGCTATTCCTACTCTGCCATTTCCACTAGTCTACAACTTGCTGTTTAAATACCATAAGCTTTCTTTTTGCTTATGACTCTTTTTGTAGCCATGCATATCTGTGCCAAAAAAAATTATCATTAATGCATTTTATCCCTCTCCAGTGTCTTTTCTGAGGCTAGATCAGAGAATAACCATGAAATTATCTTGTGCCAATCTAATTTACCTGAATGCCTCATGCACCACTGGTTAAATCAGTTCATGACATGTGAGAAAACTAATCATAGATCCTAAATTTACTGATAATTTTTCAAAAATGGTGGAAGGTAGGTTGTATGCAACTTTATCCACTATGCTCCGTTGACTTTTAATATACAATGATTTCTTTTTTTAACTCAGGCAGAAAGTATGCAGTGGGATGATCCACTCAGTGTAGAATCAGATTAAATAAGTATGATGCTTATAAACTTTCTGCGGTCTAACTATACATAAAATGAATCTTCTAAAATTTATATCTATACATGGGAAAATACATACCTGTTATGAAATGTGCTCAGTAATCTACACAAGTTTTTGTATAATTAATAAATATTTAATAGCACTGATTTTTATAGCTTGCTTTTTGAACTCATCAGTATTGAGCAGATGGGACATAACTATGAGAAATTGTACTTTAAATGAATTATATTTGAAAAATTTTGTTCAGTGAAGCATTTACAAATACAATTTTACTTTCAGATGAAGCTTCAGAGTTAAGGTATTTTTCTCTGTGTAGCACAATGATATTTAAATAATTTCTGTAGCATATAAGGGCAAACAGAAAATAAAAACTATACAAAATAAAATAGTGTTTTAGAAAAATCTCTGCTTGAGATGCCATTTTGCAATAAAATGTTTGATTGATTCTCTATTCAGTATTTGTCAAATCATTTTCTAATATCAGCCTTAACAATATTGTACAAAGAATGATTTTTGATTGAAATTTTGGATTACAACACAGCAATACAGTTTTTCCATTGCAATTTATATCCTTAAAGCATAATATTTTAATATTAAATGTCCTTCTGTAGTCTTTGATATTTAGTTGGGGGAAGGGAGATTCAAATTTTCTGCATAACCTACTTTTGTGGAAAAGTAATGTATAAGTAGGAAGTGGATCAATAAGAATTGAACCAGAGGCTATAGATAGGACCCTCTGGACATAAACCTAAGCAGATGTCAGTGTGCTTGAGGTGCTATATTGCAACCAACTTTGAATTACTTGTCCTTAAGAACCTATTATGTTTATTTTTAAATCTTTAGGGAAAATTATTCTTCATTGAAGAGGAAATCAAAGCTTTGAACATGAATGTAAATAGTAGAATGAAATTACTGGGACACCTGTGGTATGTTTTACAGCACAAGCCATATGTTCCCCCATCTAGAATCTCAAATTCACCTACTCCCTTACAGTTAAACTACAAGTTGCTGTGTATTCCCTAAAATTCACTTCTTGTGGTTGCTGAACCAAGTGTCTGTACATGGATTTAGTGTTCTTCCTTTCTGAGAGACAAGCACTATGCCACATATTTAGTTTCTCTCTCCTTTAATCGCTTTTGCTATTTCCTGAAATGTAAAACTAAGCTCTAAAGGGCTCATTCATCAATGTCTCACAGTGCTGCAGCTGATCACACCTGTGTCTTACAGATATGAACTGTGACCAAATCAAAATAACACTGTTTCACACATTGCATCTGTGTAAGTGGCCAAAAAGGGGAAGATGAATTGTGCCTTCATAGGATGACAATTTTATAACAATACAGTAATGAAAAATTAAAAAAAGAGAAAAGGAAAAGGGAGGGGGACGGGGAATGAAAAGGAAAAATAAGGAAAAAGGAAAAATAAGGGGGAAGGGAAAAGGGGCAGGGAAGGGACAGAGGAAGAGGAAGAGGAAGAGGAAGAGGGAAGGGAAGGGA
>VXAU01006053.1:54671-97916 GCA_013399695.1 Formicarius rufipectus
AGGGAAGGGAAGGGAAGGGAAGGGAAGGGAAGGGAAGGGAAGGGAAGGTATATCTATCTTAGGAGAAGTAACTGTTCTCAGGCAATGAACTCCTGAAATGATGGCTTTAGCAATGCTGGTAATGGGAGCTATAGCAAAAGCGTGACCTAGAGAGAATGGCAGTTTCTCAAGAAACCCAGAAGGAATTAAATCAGGTGGAGGAGAAGAGCAATGAATTTCAACAGTTTATTTAATTCTTCCTTAATAAAATGCAATTTCTATCACTAATTTATATTCACCTTCCTTAGGGAGTATTGATAATAGCTAAGGTTTGACAAAAGACCCCAGAGGTCTCTTATAAGCATATATTTATTTACATTTTAAAAACATATTTATAAGTCTGTAAACATACTTGAAGCAAGTAGGTTATATAGGCAGCTAGTTAATTCAAGAATTTTATTTTTGTTGATGCATTCATCTGTTTCTTTATTTTCCCCTCCTTTACAACTCTGAGGCTTTTCTCTTCTTAAATTAAGCTTCAAACCTATGCAAACAGCCCCAAAGCCATTTAGGGATGGGGGATTTTTGAGGGGGGAAGAGGTTTAGTTTTGGTTGTTTGGGGTTTTTTGTGTTTTGTTTGTTTTTGTTTTGTTTTGTTTTACTTTCTGGTAGTTTCTTAGCATTTCAGGGTCCAAATTGAAAGATCCACATGGGAATGGAGAGTGACAAAGCCTTGCATGCAAGTGCATTTTTTATCTTTTTGCATAAGAAATGCTATATTGATTTTTCATGGGAATAGAGATAGTTCCAAGCTCAGGATAAAGCTAGCAAGGTTGCTCTTGAACACATACAGGCCTGTTGTCTTTAGGACTTCAGCTGTTTATACAGTGGGGAAAAATACAATATCTTTGTGTGCTTTGTAGCATCATGAACACTCACTGCGAATTTACTTCAATGAGTTATCAAGAAGGCTACCAAGTGACTTACATCAGGGTCTGATTAGTGCTCATTTCCTTGTTCTTCTTTTAAGGAGGGATTTCTCTGTTAACATTTCAAAGGAGTCAATCAAAACAATAAATCGTCTGTGTATTGGCTGACCCACCCACATTGCTGTTGAGGAGGGGGGAAATGCTGTGTTATGCTGTCTGGCACTATATATCAACAAAACCACAGGAAAAAGTATCTTCAAAAGGATTTCTCTCTTTTTTGATGAGAAAATCTATGTTCCAGGACCTTCCCAAGATGTGATTCTTCACCATAAACAAAGCCTTCAGTCTGCTGTGCCACTGCAGTTCTGCTTATTTTCAAAACAAACAGATTTCACAGGTGGTGAAAGCATTTCTGGTGCAGAGGAGAGATAAGAAGGCAGTGTCATGATGTCATTTCACAGCAAAAACATCATCTACCTGGCTTTCTCCGAGAGCCTTAAGCACCACCATGGTGCATACATGAGAGTTTAAGAGAGAGCCCAATTTTATGTGTAGAATTATTCACAGTAGTGAAAGGAGGAAGTTGCTACACAATACCAGATCTGTCTATTCTTGAGGAGAAAATAAGCACCAGCAAGGTTGTTGAAGGATGTGCAGAACAGCTGACTCTTTGCCATTGCTAAGCAAAGAAAAGCCACCATAAAGGAGAGCAACAGAGACTCTGGCAGCTTTTTCAACTACTGCTCAAATGCTGAAAAATTGGCGCTGAGGAAAAGAGTATCTGAGTTACACAGGAATACTAAAGTGATTAAAAACTTGAAAGCTTTATGCATGTGTGGTCTTTTAGACAGCAAAGCTGTTTTTCCAGGACTGGAGGAGATACCTGAGAAATGGTTTCTTTGGCACCTTTTTGAAATAAATTCAAAAGGTTTTATGTCCGTACTCAGACTCTGTAATATGCTGGACTTCAAAAACAACTGGACATAAGGTATGCATCTATCAGCTTTAAAATAATTTAAGAACTATAAAACAAGAAATAACGAATTTTTATATAGCTTTAAGAAACTGGTATGGAGTTGAGAAGATTAGCTGGCATATCCTGACAAAGCTAGTTGACTACTGGCAGCTTCCTCCTAAAGGTTTAGCAGTCTGGTAAGCTCCAATGCAGTGATAAACTGGCATCAAGGGTATTTGCTGACATGTACCATAGGCAAATGGAGTCTATACCTTTTTAGCAATGTTCAGATTACAGTCACAGAATCACAAATTATGCTGAGTTTGAAGGAACCCACATGGATCATCAAATTCAACCCTTAGCCCTGCACAGGACAGCCCCAAGAGTCTCACCATGTGCCTGGGAGCATTGTCCAGTGCTTCTTGAACTCTGTCAGCCTTGGTGCTATGACCACTTTCCTGGGAAGCCTGTTCCAGTGCCCAACCACCCTGTGGGTGAGGAACCTCTTTCTAATATCCAACCTAAACCTCCCCTGACACAGCTTCAGGCCATTCCCTCAGATTCTGTCACTGGTCACCACAGAGAAGACATCAGTGCCTGCCCCTCCTTTTTCCTCATGAGGAAGTTGAAACTACAATGAGGTCTCCCCTCAGTCTCCTCTTCTCCAGGCTGAATAGAAGTGACTTCAGCTCCTCCTCATACGGCTTCCCCTCAAGATCCTTCACCATCTTCATTGTCCTACTTTGGCTACTGTCTAATAGCTTAATACCTTTCTTATATTGCAGTGCCCCAAACCTGCACACAATATTCAAGGTGAGGCTGCCACAGTGCAGAGCAGAGCAGGACAATCCCCTCACTCAGCCGGCTGGCGATGCTTTGCCTGATGCCCCCCAGGACAGGGTTGGCCTTCCTGGCTGCCAGGGCACTGCTGACACAGATTCAGCTTACTGTTGACCAGGACCCCCAGGACCCTTTCTGTGAGGCTGCTTTCCAGCCTCTCATTCTGTAATCTGTTCATACGTCCAGGGCTGACCCAACCTTAAAAGCTTGTAAGTCATAGAACAATCAGCAGACCTTAGCTGCCTTGCCAAAGTTACAACCTAAAACTAGCTAAAATATAATAAAAGAAAATCTAGTGAAAAATTGAAAGTCACACAACAAAGTCCAGCTGCACACTCAGTGAGACATGCACACAGGGAAACAACTTCTTACGGTTCAGCTGTTGATGTTCACCAGCAGATGCTTATTACTTCTTTATGGTTTACTACACAGTGACTCAACTCAGAATAGCATTTTGATTCAAACTCTGGATGAAAGATTAGATTCAAACCCAATGAAATTTTCTTCTAAAGACAGAGTTTACCAGTGCAGTGTCCATACAGAGGCCTGTCTGCCTCTCATTTTTCTGGTCCAACAGGAAAAAAATCCTTTTTTTTTTTTTTGTCAAAGATTTAAACTCCTGTGTTGCCCTTTAAGCCATTTAACTCAGTCTTAGCCTGTAATGCCATTTTTCTCTTTAGCCATAATAAGGTTAAATAGTGGGATTTAAACCAATTTTTTAAACAACTGTTTTACATTCTTCGTGAGCTACAACAACTTTTAGACATGTTAATCCCATGGCCTAAAAATGTTTACAAACCAAGTAGATACATTGAAAACATAAATAATTACAAATCTGTGTGATAATTCTTCTTTGAATGCTTGTTTTAAATAGCTTTATCTGCTTTTCCTGTTGTCATAACAAGGTATTAGTTAACGTGTAAAGCTGTGATAAAGGACAAAGTTGTATTTCATTTAGGCCTTAAAAAGACACTTTGTTCTTTTATCTCCATGACTTCCTTAAAGTGTAATGAGTTAGTAAATGTCAGAGTAGACAGAAGGAGGGAATATCTCAGCCAGCAGCTTCTAAATCATCAACTAATTAGAAAATTTAGACTTCATCTTATTTGCATGTGCAAATTTCAGCTACTGCATACATATTGTGGCTGTTCCAAAATCCTTTAAATTACTGTGGTTGCAATCAGTGGACAATTAATCTTCCATTATTCCTAAGCTATCTAAATATATAAAATCTAAATCTAAAAATATTGTAAGAAATCATTAATAAAAATATTTTTAAAAAAATCTTTCCTATTAAAGATTTCAATGAACAAGTCCCTGTCTTACAAAGTTCTCAAATTTTTGAGTTTAGGGGTGGAATTAGGGTTGTTACTTCTATGAGAAACTGAGATAAAGAAAGACAATGAAATATTCATTCCTCTCTGAAATTTCCATATTCTTAGAGTACTTTTTGTGCTTTTTCTGCATTTTACATCATAGATTAGATTACATATAAATATACTTAACATCACTGAAGTCAATTAATGAATTTGCTCCTTCATCAGTGGAATTATAGACAAAACAAATCCCAGATTGTTCCATGTCAAATCCAAGTATATAAAAGGTGTCCTCTGAATAACTAGCCCAGATATCATTCACAGAAAGGAAAGAACTTGATATACGTTTTTTCCCCTGTCTGCTGGATATCTCAACCTTTTTTGTTTTTTTTTGTACTTCCCTGCTTTATCTCTTCCTCCATATGTTGAAAAACCTACGTCTACCTTTTCAATTCCCACACATTCAGTTTCTTGAGGCAAATATCTCTTGTTTCTGCATTCATACTTGTCCAGCAATACTTGTAGGAACTCCAATCCTTCTCTTTGGCACTGCAGCAACTGTAGGGAGAACTTCATGTGGAATTTGGGGAATATAAAAAAGGAAGACATTTCTTAGACCAGATCCTCACTGAAAATCATTTTTTAAAAAATGTAAAATTGCCCAATATTTTTACATGACATGTTCTGTTCCAGAAATCTCAGCTTTTCCATTTCAATAAATATTTCCCATTTAAAACAACTGGCATTTAAAAAAAAAAAGAATGGTTTTGTTTCCAAAGAATTAAACTAAATGAAGTTCATTATTTGTCACTCCTGTCACCCTCATTAATGGCAAATTTAGAAACAAGTAAGCCCCAAAGAACACTCTTTCTGGCTTGTACCCTTTTTCAAGACCACATATTGGCATGACCCATGTGCCAAACTTGCCAGTCACCACTCAAAATCAGACAAACAATCATCTTCTCAACACAATTTCCTTCTGCGTCTCAAATGAGAAAAAGAACTGAGATTCCTTCCTTTGGGATCTTCACAGAAGAAGACTATCTCCATCAACTTTATATATATTTACCATATCTTTGTTTTGGGACATCAGATACTGCAAAAAAATGTTTTATTCTTGTGGAATATTGTTTACTTTTGTTGATTTCTTTGAATTTTATTTTCAGTTTAAGTAGTCCAAATCAATCTATTTTTATTTAGGATTGATGAGAGACCTTTCCTTACTTTGAATCATCCTTTTCAATATGAACTCCTTAGTTTCCTTAGAAGTTTTGGACAATATCTGACCACACATCTCTTCTCATCAGTTTTGTTTATCCTTCAGCCCTATCAGTTTTTTTAATCCCTTGTTCTGCACCAGGTGTAACTCTGATTTGTGTTTTTGGTTTTCCCTGACCACAGTACCTATCTCTGTTCTCTACACCTGACTCCATCCTTGCTTTAGTCATTGAGCCTAACCATCCAGAACCTAGTCTTGTTTCCTCAAAGCTTCACTTCCACATCCAACAAAGTGAGAAAAAGATTGTTATCAATGTTTATTCTAAGGGAATGTGCAGAGAATTAGAATTTGGTCTGGGTTCCAATATACAGTGAAGTCTTAAACTTTTAATTAAGACCTATAACATTTTCATTTCATTTAATCGTTCATTCATTTTTCCTTTAGGTTCTTACCTCAACTCTTACTGTGATAACCACATTGTGAAAACAGTAACGCATCTTTTCATAATCTCCTTAAAGCCAGGGAACAGTAATAGCAATGATCCTTTTTGTGACAAAATTTGCTGGTATAGCTGGTGTTCACAGTGACATCAGTTTAGCCAACAGATGTTTTGGTTTGCTTAACTTTCAGCAGATGAGGAAAGCAAAGAAAACAAATGATCAAATTTAGGTTTCTAATATTCTCAGCCTACTGGAGAGGGAGGAATATTGGAGAGACAGTATTGATGTTGTGGGACTGATGTTCAACACCAGCCAAAACATTGGTGTATTATCAATGCCTTACTGGCTACTATATAAAACAGGTACCTTTCTAGTAGTTGTAGAAAGTGGCAATGTCTTCTCTGAGCCTTTCTCCAGGCTAAACAACCAGGCAGAGCAGCCTTCCCATCATATGCCACGAGCAGCCCATGGGATGGAGGGCAATACGAGGTGCAATGGCTGGAGTCCTGCAGCATATGTGCAGGTATGATCCCAGCTGCATGGGAGCTAGCACTTGAGGGGAGCAGCATAGATACACTTAAAACTTCCCACAGGAGGGATATGCAGCTTGGAAGGGTGGTGATTGTCACTCACATTTTGCCCTCTGGGGTGGGGTGCATTAAACTCAGGGCGAGGGATGTGGATGCAATTACAATTTTCTAGGATCAGCCAATATTCAAAAATGTGCAGCTGAATACAAATATTTAGTAAGTGACTGGCACTGTGACTTATCTCTTGAGTTGTTGATATAGATCCTAAAGGCATAGATCACTAATTGCTGGTTAATTACACAATGTTAACAAATTAAATAATTTTTAATCCTGATTTGGTTTATCCTATTCAAGCTCAGTCTGCAAAACATTCCAAAAGATTTTTTTTAAATGATTTGCATAGAAGCAAGTTATCAGAACTAAAGAAAGGATTTTTTTGCATCATCTGGTCAGTGATTGTTGAATACCTGTTAAATGTCCTTCAAAAGAACACAAAAACAAATTCCAAACTACCAAATCCAAGCTAGTCCTTACTGCTCCAAACTGCAGCCACAGAAGAAGTTACAAAATGAGTAAGATGGACAAAGGAAAGAATTAATCATAAATATTGGTGAAAGGAACAAAGGATAGAAGGTGTGTAGGGGGAAGATTTCCATTATTTAGGTACTGCTATAGATGTTACTTTTTTCTGTATATAACTGTATAATTTCCTGTTAATTGGTAGGGGTGAGGGAGGGCAGGAGAAATACTTCACAGCCATGAAAGGTCACTCACATAATGCTTGACAAATATGTTCTTCCCAGACTATCCTAAATATGAACACAATACAATTACAACCTTACTAAATGCTACTGAAAAGAAAATCATCCGAAGACTGTATTAATTATCATTCTCATTTTTTCTGAATTATTCAGCTAAATGAGCAAACATATTCTTTGGTCAATGCTTGCTGTGAGAATACTCAAGGAGTTGAGAAGAAAAAAAAAAATAAAAATTAGTGTCCTGTATGGCAAACACAGATTGAAAGTACTTTTAATTAGGAAAAAAAAAAAAAAAAAGGAAATTATTTTTAAACACCGAGTTCTTCTGTCATGCAGATCTTCAAATAACCAACAAACACAATCCTAATAATATTATGCAAAAAGAATATAAGGTTATGGACTGGTGGTAAAAAAGTCAGAGTAAGTTGGGACTTTTGTGTCTGTTTTTTGGTTTGGTGGTTTGGGGTTTGTTGTTTTTTTGTTGTTTTTGGTTTGGTGGGTTTTTTGTTTGTTAGAGTAAGGAATTAAAGCACTGGCAGTGGCTAGTTCTCTGCATGTCTAGCCAATGATATCTGCATGCCAGTTAAACAGCCCCAATTTTTGACTAAGTGACACAGGTGAAGTGTCACGGTCCATGGAGGGAAGACGGAATGGTCCACACAGCGTGGGGTAGGAACAGGTTTGAACACTTTATGAGGGGCGCACGGGACTCTTATAGGGTTCGGTCGGAGGATTCTAGAACTTGGGTGGAGTTAGAGGTGGATCACGACACAAAAGGAAAAGGGAAGAAGGGTTTATAACTTATAAGGGAGAACTGGGGGGTGGCTAGCCTTATATGGTGGGGCTGCAGTGTACCACCGGCCAGCCAATGGGGTTTTAGGGGTACAAGAACCAAGCAGGGGGCTGTAACCAGGGTTCCCACAACCAATCAGGACAACTGAACAAACAGAGGTAATAGAATGGTAATAATTATCTATCTAATACATCTTTATCCTAACTATAACACCTGAACAGTATAAAAACTTTCAAAAAACAACAGCTCCATGGCAATGGGTAGCTGGTGGTTGTGGCAGTCTCTAGTTAGCAGCAGACAGATTCATACACTCATAAAAATTATCCTCTCAGCAGTCCCTGACAGGTGCCCCCCACTACAGTGAAGATGCTTATATTTTATTGAGGGTGCATATTTGAAAGCTAGATCACTTTCAGATCAAGAGTGCAAGAAATTGGAAAAGGTATATAGATACAGAAAAACATTCATGAGGAAAATCTTACTATCATTATCTAAATATAAGAAACATATATTATGGTTTGTTTGAGTTTTTCTTAGAGTTTTTTCTTAGAGTTTTAATTTTTCTAAATCACAGACATATTTCTTACCTTCTACAATTATTTGCACCCCAATTTAAATTATTTAGATGTCAAGGGATCTGGCACAAATACACAGTTACTACTTAAATGTTTAAATTAGCTAAACTGAACATGAAGTTAATTGCACTTGTAAATTGCTTGCCCACTAATGGTCCAGTTTGTCAACCCAGGTACACATAATATTTGCATGTACATCACCTCCAGTATTCACACTCCTTCCTAATACCTCCCTACAGTGCATGCCTCCTTTCCCATTATAGCTTCCATTCATTAGTTCTAGAGATCATCTTCACTGACATTAATTATACATCTATCCTTTAGTCTTTTAAAAACTCAATCCCATCACCATGTTCATTATTTTGCCCACAACTCATGTCACACTAACTGCTATATGGTTATCCAAATGATCCTGTTCTTTCCTTGTTACACTCTATAACTTCTCTCATCTTTCTTGAGCTCTCTTGGTATTTTAAGATCTACTGGAAATTAATATACAACATTTTCAAGATAATCAATAGAAAATATCTTTCAAATTAATTATTTTAACAATTTTGAGTGAATACTTCAGTTATTGGTATAAAATTTCCCAAAGTAAAATATTGCAGTTCACATCTGCTCTATTATACTGCTATATCATAATAACAAAAACAATATATTATGAAATCCAAGATAGGATGACATAATTTTGAAATAATTGTTACGCTGGGGAGGAAATGGTTAAAACAGTACATAGTAACTTTGTGTGCAAAACAATTTTTATTATTTTTTGTAAAAATGAAGTCTTGAAAATTAATTTCCAATCTCTGTATGAATGAATATAATCAAATGATCATCCTTCTGAGAAAGTAGTTTCAGCTGATTCAGACATATTTCCATCATAATTATAATTTTCTAATAAATCCAGGACTAAACTATGAAATCCACTTACAGGCTGGCACAATTTCTGTTTAAAAAAGGTGAACGTTTTTCCATTTATAGTCTTTTTTTTTACATCTGCCCTAAGGTCTTGTGGTGACAATCACATATTGTTAAGTACATAGTGAGCAGCTAGAGCTGTTGATTTTAAAAACTGTGTCAAGTCTATTATGAAATGTCCCAAGACACTAAGTTTTCACCATGAAAAAATTAAATTGATGTTGCTGAAGTCAGATGACAAGCTGGTAATCTCAGAATTTGGGGGATTTCTTCTGGTTCCTTCACTTTCCTCTTTTTAATTGGTTCTCCCAAGGCATGGAAAGACAGAATGACCCAATTTGGAAAAAAAAAAAAAAAAAAAAGGGTTGTACTCACTAGGGATTGTTTTAAGAGATATTTCAGGATATAGTCTGAAATCCTGATGGAAATAACACTGAATAGCTCATCAGACTATCAGACTTCAGGAGGGTAAATCTGAAACATTTTCTCAGACAAAGTCAAGTCATCTATATGAAAACTTGCACTGAGCTGGCATACCTTCCAGGCAAAATGTCTCTTAGCACTGTGAAGTTTTGATTCTTAGCATCATATACTTGATGTAAGAGTTTAGGGGGGGTGAGACATAAAATGGATCTGAGATTCCGGCTATCTTTAAGATTAGGAAATAGGTTGTAAAGACATCTTGTTCAGAGAGTGATAACACAAAAATATTATGCTATTTCCCACTACTGACTTGATCCTGAAGAAACACTCAGATGAAAAGCAGTGATACCGTTACTGTCAAAGGAGAAAGTGGAAATCTATAGCACAGTTCATCTTGATATAGCTAGATAAACAAACTGAAAAGATGAACATAAACCCTTTCTTTTGGTATCTATTTCTCTCCTGGATTTCAACTTTAAAAAATAAAGTATTTCATAACATGAGAGAATGCTACACCACTTTTTTTTTTTCTAATCTCAAATTACTATCATATTATCTAAAGTTTATAGCTTCCCCCCACACACACACTTTGACATCTAATTCCAAAAGAAAACAAAAAGAAATTTTGACAGTTTAAATGTATTGCTCAGTCATCTTTGTATTTTGTGAGCACTGGTACTTTGGTATATTTGGTACTTGAAGGCTTTTGAAGGATTCTGAATGTCTCACCTGATTCCTTGGGAACTAGATTCCTCACAGATGAAACCAAACTGCAAGAAGCATTTCAGCCAGTTTTGGTTGCTCTTGTATATGTTGCTATTGCCCACTCTTGGAGCTATGCTCTCAATATTTACTCAGTAATATATTGTATATATTGAGGTAGGAAAGTAGACTCACCCAAACAGACTGAAATGAATGGTTCTTCTAAACAACAGAAATTAATTTTAGTTCTTTATTTGGTTTTGTTATTTCATAAATATGTTGGTTATATTACTCATGTATATATAAACCATTTGCTAACATTTCTACAAACCTCAAAATATCAAATTAATAATGATAATTCTATGGGAGAATTCCCATTGTTTAGTTACCAGGCTAGAAAATGACTGTTTCCTGAACAGGCAATGATCCAGCCTCTCGGTGGTTTCTTTATAGCCTCTAGCCTCTAAACTTTTTGCTTCATCCTGCTCTGAATATCTTTCTGAAAGTTCCTTTCATTATCTATACACAAAGCCTGGGGGAAGTAGCTCCCTAAGCATGTCAGGTGAGAAAAGTGAACACTTCTCAGAAGGTCATCCTGGTGCTGGAAAATCATCACTCACACTGTAGTGAAAGGGTAGTGAAGACATGCAAGAACATAGATCACACAACCATTCTAAAAGCCAAATCCTGGTAACAGTTTGGAATATCCAGTCTCAAAGCTGGCAAGGGCTGTGCCCATCTTGTCCCAGCCAGGACTCAGATAAGGGATGTTCCCAGCAGCAAATCAGAGCAACAGGAATTTTCAAATGGGCAAATGCTGCCAGAACATGTCATAAACTGAGGAGCTGAAATACAATGGTTGAACTGTATATAGAATACAACACGAGGAAAATACCTGTTATGGGTTACTTACCATTTCTAGATGGAGAGAGCTTTTTCTTTAATTTGTAGCTTTTCTCCACTGTAGAAAGTCCTGTTACACTATACTTACATAGTATGAGTGAGACTAATGTCATCTGTCTTGAACCAACAAAATCAGAACTCCAGATGCACATGGCTTCACTGAAGAGACAATGACAGCACAGAAGCCCCTGAAGAGTATTATCTGGCTCATAAAACATATCTTAATTGTCTGGAGACACCCCCAGAGCTTTCTCTGTTAATACTATCAGGCACCAATGTTAACTGTGTTCCTAACTGAAAAATCTGGTAGGTATTACAAATCCAGGAGTAGATAGACAAATCCAGAAGTTTATAGTTGTTTCTTCTTCACTGCAATTATAATAAACATATCAGGTTCACTGCAGAGAAATAGAAATTTGTCTGAAGTACAGGAAGTTTTATTCTGCTTATCTGCAATATTGCTGAACTGCCCGTTGCTAGTTCAGATGAAACGGGATCGAATGACTAAGCCTGTTGAACCTCAGTGCTGTTGTTGTAGTCTAAGACTTCTCCACTCATGGCAGCTCTGCATTCTCCTAACCATGTTTCTTAACATCAGTGATTCAAATACAATAAACTACACAATCACTTTAACTTTTATCTAGTACCATATAAGCAACCCTATCATTTTCAAAACATGAAAATCTTTTCAAATTCCCTCCTTCCTTTCTTTTTACAAAGAGCACCTGATTCAAATAAACAGAATAGTTGTGTGGCTTATGTTTATGAATTGTCTCATAATTTTTTGTTTTATACTACCATAGTCTATGAATATTGTCACATAATTGCATATCATTACATTCTTGCTATCCTTTTTTGTATGGATCTGTGCATTTTGAAGTGAAAGTTTCATGTTTCATTTATTTTTCTATTTCTTTCTTTCAATATTTTTAGATCACTGTGAGTTTTTGAAAAGCCACCCTGAGCTCAATGATTTTTTACTACACAGCTGATTCAACAATTAATGTTGCTTCCACACTGTTTAAACTTTGGTACTGAAAAAGTTACAACTGAAATAACACAAGACGTTCAGTGAAAGTTAGCACTTCTACTCAAAGTAATACTGTCTTCCCTTCCCTTCCCTTCCCTTCCCTTCCCTTCCCTTCCCTTCCCTTCCCTTCCCTTCCCTTCTTTCTTTTTACGTAGTTCCAAAATTATATCTTGACTCACTTTTTTATGTACTATTCTTTTAATATGTATCTCAATAAACTGGAATTCAGTGCATATAATCCTGATGCAGAGTTGCTCTTGTATCCCTTTTCTCACTTTATACTATAAATCAGCTTTGCCAACACATTTTCACTGAGCAACCTCTAGCAGAAATGTATCTCATGAAAGAGTAGGGAAAGAAAAAGACCATTTAGGGAGTTATTTATATAATTACACAGTCTTTTATAAAATTAATAGAGGAGATAATTTAGGAAAGACTGATTCTAAAAGAAAATTTCCTGAATTTGAATTCAAGTTAGGACACAGCTCTGCACACAGATATCTGCATTAGAGTGGTAACAGGCTGAAGAGAGCACTATTTCAGTTTATAAGTGCCTGACCTTGAACCAAACAGGTGATTTTCAATTCTTTCATGTTGTTTTATTTACACTAGGTCAACAGCACATAGCCATAGTCTTTACCCGTGGTAGCTATCCTTCTACAACAACAGCAGGACCGCAAGAGGTCGTAGATTGATACAATTTATATTTCAGGGCTTTTGTAATTTTCATTTTATGGAATGAATACATCTTTGGAAGTGATAAACAAAAGAAACAAGAGTAACAAGCTAAAAGAGGTCCAGATAAATATTTTGGACAGCGGTAAGAATACTATTTCTCTGGGCAGGCTTGACTCTAAGGCAGAGTCAGTGGAACTACCACAACTTCAATACATGATTCCTTCAGCATCTTTGCCTGTATTTTCAAGATGGCCAATGCATTTTGAAGATATTTGAATTGCAGGTGGTTGTTATTAGATTAAAAAATATTCAGATATATTATGGAAAAAGGGTGTAAGTAACTGAAACCTGGAGGTCCAGGAAAATAAAAATATGCCTCCTATTTATTGTCCACATATTGGAAAAAAATCAAAGCTTTCTTCTGTATATTCTGCACAATCTTTTATGATTACTTTCAACTAAATCTTAGAAAAGTGAATTGGAGAAAGTTCATTCAGCACCTAAAATGATCCCTGATTCCTTTGTGAATATGAGATGAAGTTCACCATATTCTTTTTTCTAAGCTTTGTAGGATATTGCAGCTTTACTAGTCCTGGAAAAAGGAACTGCAGCCTCCTCTACTCTTCCCTGGCATCAAGCTATCATCTTCTGGTAGTCTACAAAACAGTGAGATCTGTTCAAGACAGGAAAAAAAAAATTATATGAAGACACAATGTTCCTTAGAGCTGCTTGTGGCTCTGAAATACTGTTAGTTTGTAATGGTATAATGTGTATATCAATAAAGGGAACAGTGAGATTATGCCAGTCTCTCATAAAATCCCATGTAGTTGTGTCCTCCCAAAACTGAATGGGAGAAAAGGAGAGACAGGTTGTAAAAATCACAGAATATCCTGATTTAGAAGGAACGCATAAGGAACATCGAGTTCAGTCCTTAGCCTTTCACAGGACAGCCCCATGAGTCACATGATGTGCCTGAGAGCATTGTCCAAACACCTCTTGAACTCTGTCAGGCTTGGTGCTGGGACCACGGCCCTGGAGAGCCTGTTCCAGTACCCAAACACCTCTCCTGACAACTTCAAGCCATTCCCTCAAATCCTGTCACCGGTCACCACAAAGAGATCAGTGCCTGCCCCTCCTCTTCCCCTCACAGGGAAGCTGTAACTGCAAGGAGGTCTTCCCTCAGTCTCCTCCTCTCCAGGCTGAGCAGACCAAGTGCCCTCATATGGCTTCGCCTCAAGGCCCTTCACCACCTTTGTTGCCCTCCTTTGGATGATCTAATAGGTTAATACCTTTATTATACTGCAGTGACCAAACCTGCACACAATATTCAAGGTGAGGCTGATACCACAACTACAACTCCTTTCTTACCATGTGCCTGGTTTAATTGACTAGTTCCAATAAAAGGAAAGGAGAATAACTGATTTTCACAGCATAAATATAATCTGTTTAAGGAAAAAAGACAATCCCAAATTGTATTAAATTCTTCCAAATATCTCTGTGAGTAGGGGGAAAAAATAAAACCAGAAACTTGGCAATCATCTGGAAGACAGCAACAAAATATATGTTACTACACAAGCTTTGAAAAAGGCCTGGAGGGATGCAGAATCTATAGTCAAAGTTAGGCTGTTAAAATACCTGCAAACACTTCAGTCAATGGTGTAGTACAGAGGAGGTGAAAATTGAAAAAATCTTAATGGATACTGGATCAAAGGGAATGACTACAAAAAAACTAATATTTTCTAATAAGGTTGAAAATCAGTAGTTTTAGCAGTTGTTTTTTATTCTCATGACAATCTCAAGCAAGCCATAATTTATGGCATTTGTTCCCACTGCTGGACATATTATTGGAACGGCTAGCTCTTTTTCTCCTTCTTCACTTCTTTGAATGAAGCATTTGAATGACTGTTTCCATTTATACCTGGTAAGTACTCTTTCACATAGAGTTTTTCCCCCCTCACTTTGTAATTCACCCACATCAAACTAAAAATACAATAAAGGTATGCTGTTCTTTTGAAACACATTGTGATGCTGGGCTAACTCTCATTGCCATTTTCTCTTTAACACAAGTAATTATACTCTTCAACTGCCCTTTGACTCTCTGTGGACCAAGGGTAGTCTTGAATGGAAATGAATTTAATTAATTCTGTTCACTGGAGTGGAGTGACATGGCAAGGCAGCTTGTTTCCATAGGTTTATGTTGTTAACTGTAAGCAGCTAGATCTATTTTTCCTGTTGTTCCTGCTAGCCCTCATATCTTGTCTTTGAAAATGGCATGTTCAGTGTGAAGAATGAGTCCAAATCTTCATACAGATCAGACTGTGACTCCACAAGGAAACTGGCAGATTTTGCAGGTAAAAATTCTAAAATCTTTTGAATCAACATATGCAAATGATAAGACCAGGGCCTGGGGCACAAGTTTTAGCAAAGCACTCGACTACATGTTTATTTAAGTTTATTATTGTGACTAGCTATTTTCAGAGTGTTTAACTGAAGAATGCAATTAATTAGATTACTTGTGAAAGCCTAAAGATGAGAATTATTTGCAACAAATAATACTAGTTAAGACCCCTGAATATATTTAAAACTGTTAATATAAAGGCATTTTTAAATGAATCTGCTATATTTTGCATTCAAACATTCAACATTTGTTGTTGAGGATTAAAATGGCTCAAAAGGAGAAGGCTCAAGTTTCAAGCCCTGCTCCAGTGAATCTTATTTATTTTATATACACAGAAGCAATTTTCCAATAGACAATAGAATGTACACACTGGCCATTCTAGTCAGTGTGTAAAACATTCATACAAGACATCTCTGGCCTTAACTTATATGCTTGCCAAAGGCTGGAGAAAATATTACATTTAGCCTTCCTCATGTATACTCAGTGTCAAATAGCATGTCTACTTCTGCATTTGGCTGCTTTTTCTTTCTTTCTTTTTTTTTTTTTCTTTTAAATCTGGTCCTCATTTTATGGAAACAAAGATTAGAGGTGATACTACCATTAGACATGTTAGAAGTTCCAGAAATAAGACATTTCAAGGTAAAAAATACATTGCCTCATCTTCCAGTAGCATCTAAAATCATGTAATATTTTAAGAGTCAGAATAAGTGCAGTCATTTTCACATTTTCTCATGCCTAGCTGCACTTTGAGATTCAGAGAGGAACAGAAAATATAAATCCCAATTTAAAGCATGAGTGATTGCTCTCATAGTATTTCAAATCCAGTCAGAACTAGAAAGTACTGGAGATGCCCCTGGGGAAGCCTGTTCTCAGGAGACTTCAGTAAAGATTTGAACTTGTACCAGTTGGATATCTGCAGTGTTTTTAGAATTACCTGAAAGGTACCAAACCTATTCAGGACCCTTATCTAATACACAATTCCATTTCAGTCATAACTTTTTGATTTCTCTAACTATACTCTGTGGGACTCTAAAGGAATTAGAACTTATGTTGCTGGAGTTTTTACTGTATATCCATAAGCATGATATATGCTTAGGTGGAAGGGCCATCATGCATATTATGACAGCTTAGTAGGCTATATAACTCACGTTAGGAGAGAAGGTCCTCAGTTCTAGGTATAATCAGGTTTCTGTTTTATTGTAGGATACGTAATGAAACAGAGGGACAAAAAAAATAAATTTCCAGTAAATTAATCATTTAAAAGAAAGCTTTCTTATGGAAGCCTTTTAAAAAGCCATCTTTCAGTACTGCCCATTTAAGTCAAGGCCAGTGAAAAGCCAGTAGCACTCAATACAGAAATTCAAGCTTCAAAGGGTTATCCTGAATTAGTTCACTGACAGAAAATTATCCAAGCAAAGGGCAGACACTCATTAAACCTTATCTGAAGCCAAAGTTATATGTTATGGTTTATTGCCTTAAGTACCAATTAATAAAGAATTAAAGAAATGAAAAACCAGTGATTCATACCTTTACTGGGAGAACATTCATACTTCAGCATAATGCTAAAATATTAACAGCCATTTTAGTCATGTACTATTTTATTAGGCACTTAACTCTGTAGGTTTTATCAAAAGATATATGACATTCATTTTTAACAAAATGCTGAGGAGATTCAGGGACATTTACTCAAAATCTAATAAAGTAGATTTGAGAGATATTTTCAAATAGAAAACTTAAACACAGACATCAATTATTAATGAATAAAAATGCTTAATAATAAGGATCTGGGTATAAAGAAGTGTTGAAATATCACTGTGATATCAAGGACAATTGTCTTCTGTGAAAGCTGCAACAGAAAACATTACATGCTGTAGAAGTGTACAAGGGCACTAGTGTCTTTTGCTCACAAGACAACTTCTAGCAGGCTTAGTTTTTTCATCACAGGTATATATTAGTTCACCTCAGTCTAGACATTTCCTCTCAGTGTTCAGAGAGTTAAATG
The DNA here is from genome assembly GCA_013399695.1 of Formicarius rufipectus. Taxonomy (NCBI): domain Eukaryota; kingdom Metazoa; phylum Chordata; class Aves; order Passeriformes; family Formicariidae; genus Formicarius; species Formicarius rufipectus. Next base: position 72,063 of record VXAU01006053.1, read on the forward strand.
TTCCACACACTTGCCCCTAAAAGTGTCTTGAAAATATTCTTATTTCTCTTTTTTTTTTTTCAGCAGCAGCATATGCTCCAAACCACCTAAGGCTCTGAACTGATGCCCTTTAGCATGCTAAACTGAAAATATGTTTGCACCTGCAGATGCCAACAAGGTTGCATCTGTCACAGAGTGCTTTCCATTGTTCTTGTTATCTGTCACATTAAGAGCTGGAAAACACAAGTCACTGGTGATTCTGAATGAAAAAGAAGTGGCAAAACTAATGTTCAACTAGAGACAGATGCTTGAGAGTGCAGATAATCTCCTAGGTCAAATAATAATAACAGTAAATGCCTGTCCTCAGTGAAAATAGAAAAAAAAAATGTCTACAAAAGTAAATTCTGGTAACTGAATCTTCATGTCTGAGCATATGTAACTTTGATTCTTAATCTGCTAACAGGATTCTTACCCTACTTAAATTTTTCCACTCCCTCTGCCTATCGAAAAATGAGTTTTCTATCAGTGTAGTGTTAGCTGCGCTCACCATGGAAAAGATTATTTCCGTGATTTCACCTGCTTTGAATGCCTAAAATATAGTTAATTACTGCTGCCTCTTTATTCTGCAAATTTCTGTGTGCATTCAGCTACTTTTTTTGCTTGGCCTGCTATATCCCCCTAGCAATGATCTAAGGAGATTTGAATGACCAACTCTGAAATTTCTTACATTCTTTCCTTGAACATTCCATACTGGAATTCCTCTACAGGAAAATTTACATTAAATGCTGACAAATCAATTGGTGCAGATCCAAAGAACTCAACACATGAATTTTCAACCATCTTTAAATCAGATTCCTTAATTTTATTTAGATTGAATTCTGCATAGTGTCATTGTTGCACTGGAGAAAGCTTGTTTTTAAACAAACAAACGAACAAAATGTAATACACTTTTGTTGGTAAGATCTTTGAATATATTACAGAAGATTATGATTCTTCTTCCCCTGAAACACATGAAATGGTTTCTCATTCAGCATGTGACTTTTTGCCTGCATATTCTGTAGACAGAATAGGTCTGTAGTAAATCTGGAATCACCTGGCTAGGCAAATACTGATGAACTTTGACTGATCTGATATAATGGTTCAGAATAATATGTAATCACTGCAGTTGCTTGCTTTATGTTGCCTGAGGTGCAGAGGTACAGAACAACTTTTCACCCCTAAATTTAACTACCAAATGGAAAATGCACCATCTTCTCACATGCAGCACCTCAATGCTTGAAAGCCAAGTGACACACACACTTGTTTCACATGACCAAAGATCGGCACGGTGGAATATAGCTATTTGCAGAAAGGAGAATGGGAGGAAATGTTGATGGATTTATATACTAACCCTGTGTTCATCTGGTAAAAAGATTCACATAGCTGAGGATTGGACCTGATGGTTCTGTAAGCTCATCTGACCAGCAAAAAAGACCACTGGAATCCCTGCATCAATCCTGTACTATGCCCTAAAATCTCTTGCTGAGATAGAAAGCATTATTTCAGGGGATAAGAAAACTTGAATTGGAGCTTGATGACAAGGACCTCTACATAGCTGACAAACAATTGCCCCTCACTGTTAGAAAAACGCATCCTATTTCATGTTGTCCAGATTCAGTTGCTGAGTCTCTGTTGCTTGATACTAGGTGCCAATGATACCATCTTTTTAAATATGTGTGCATAACCTCAACAGCCTCTGCACTCAGTACCATCAGCATCTTATACATTTGGGGGTAATAACTGAAATAAAACTTCTATTTTCCATGATTTCTGCATGCTGGAGCTCATCTCTTAATAGGATAGTGAAGAGTTTCCATGTCTGCTTTTCTGAGAAGGAAAAGGCATGGCAATGTGATGTACTTTTTCAGGCACTGGGTATGGTTTGCTTCTTCAGAAAGCTTTTAGCTTTTTTAGTGAAATTAGAAACAATTACTGGTCTCTTGTGGTTTGTATTTTTAGAGATTTCAAACAATAGGAAACAAATGTGCCTTTAAAAGAGAAACTAATTGTTATAAATTAACCTCTGAAGAATGTTTAAATATTTCTGTTTTAATTTGTGCAATAAGGGAACAATTTAAAAGGTACAGCAGGGTACCTGCCACTTCTGTCCTCTGTAGGAGGAAAATACATAGTAGCATATGCCAAGCCTTATTCTTTTCCAAATGCTAACATGAACGGATGTCAAATCAAATCTCTCATAAAAACAAAAATGTAGCTGCAGGTATTATGTTTGTCAAAATCCTTCTGCTATTGATCTTTCTGTTTCTATGTTTAACTTATTTCCTCTAAATAATTGAATTTTCAACCCAAGATATAATACAGAAATATGCATATATGTGCATGAATGCATACCTTTTTAATCTTTTAATTATAGTTTGAATATTTTGCCAAAAGTGTCTCTGTGAAAACAAAAATTAGAAAAGGTAGAAAAAATAAATCCATATTATTCTTGATATTTTTAAACGTCTCTGTTTTGTTTCTTTATATACATGCATTCTTCTTGAGGAAGGAGAAAAAAAGGAGAATATTGTTATAACCTAATATCTGCAAGAGATCTTATTTCTTTCTCTTTTCTATTTGCATGCTATTTGGTTTTCTATAGTGTAATTTTCAGGAAAGTGCATATCAGATTGTTTTGGGTTTTCCTTTTTCGCTTCTGGCTTCTAGTTACTGTGGTCCTAGGTTTTATTCCCTGTTTGTTTATAGAAACCTATCCAATAACTACTTTTCCCCTCAGACTATTCTGTAATGTAAAAAGGAATGCATTTTATCTGATTTGCAAAACACAAACCTGTGAAGCTGAAACCATTGAATACTGTTTTACAGATACTGTAAAATATCTGTTTACCTTCTGGAATTCTCTGTTAACTCCAAAAGAGAAGCTAGAATGGTTTCAGAATTCCTCTCTGAAGACAAAGGCATTCCTGACTCATAATTCAAACCTGGATATTTAGCACCAGGCATGTGCAGCAGCAACTGGATTTTGTTCTTGTTCCTCATTCACATATAATTCCCTGCACCTTCAGAGGATTACACACTGTTTATGCATCATGAAATCTTGCTGAGTCCTGTTTCTTTACAGTGCTTACTCCTGCTGCTAGATGGAAAATAGTCTCTAACAATCCTCTTTTGATGCCAAAGCTGCTGCTACAGGATGAACACATCCTGCCTGCAATACTCTGATTGATCCCTGCGATCCCTAGATCCAACAGGAGTTCAAAAGAATTCTGCTGCTCAGAGTAAAATTGGTATTCCTTCAAGATTTACTGGCAAACTAAAGCTCTTTCATGTAACAGCAGATATTGTTCTGTCTTTCAACTCCACAGCACACCAAAGTGACACTGAACAAGTTCAAACTTTGGATGGCCTTGGCATCACACTACACCTTAAGACCAGTTCAGAATCCTCCTTATCTCATGAGCAATAGCTAATATCACCGAACTTAGCCGCAGCTTGCAGCTCTGCTCTGAAGCAGGACCCATATACTTGGGATACATTCAAAATAATGAATTCTAAATAAACCAGCACACAGCTCTTTGCACAGTTACTGTTAAGGCCACCTTTGCAGCTTGTCGAACCCCATTTCCTTTAAAAGCACAGTTCTGCTACTACAAAGTACAATTCATACATCCACATAACCCCTTGCAGTGCTTGGCAGGCTAAAAAGATAGGCTTTAATAGATTGCTTTGAAGAGTGGAGAATGGAAAGGTTTTCCTGTAACAGAGACCTTATGAAGACTGGTATTACAACCAACCTTAAGAGAAATAGGCATTTAGATTAGAGAGACATCGTTTTTATAGCTTAATTAATAAAATAATCTTATGCTCCATCCACACACACAAATGTTTCACCTTCTCTTTTTAATTGTAACTCTTCTGGAGAGATAAAAGACTACAAAATATATTATTTTCTATGATGGTACAAAGTACTTCAAGGCTGCAAAGACTGAATATTGGTGAGTTTAAACATCTCATACTAAGATTTTTTGTCCCTGTGTTGGCCATGTTTCTAGTTTTATGCAACAATCTTCTACATGGTGTCATAGCTGAAACCTAGTGTTATTCTCCCCCTACAATTAAAGCTGATTTTATTTCAGAGAGTGTGCTGCATCACTAACTGAACAATTGACATTAATATATGCATCCATATTTGTCCATATTGTAACATACTGAACTGTAATCAGCACAAACACAGACCTCATCATCTTTTGGATTAGTTCCAGCCATATACTCTTCAGTGAATTTTGAACCTTCAGAAGCCTAAGCAGATTTCAAAGATTATTAGTGTCACGAATCTTTCTCCACAGAGAACATTTTATTGTCAAGCAGAAGGCCGACTTTAGGATGTTCAGGCAAGGCCAATTTAGAGTAGAAATGGGAAACTGCTAAGGAATGTGTCATCTTGTTATTCATAGAAAGATAAACCAGGATGCCTGTCTTTCCATGATTACACTTCAGGCAATACCACAACAATCACTTATATTCCCCATTGTTTACTGTATAGTCACAGATGCTCCTGTCCCATATTTCATGCAGCTTTTATGCGATAATATTATATTACCTTCTCATTACACATTCGAAAGCTGATAAACGTAATGTCCCTTAAGGTATATATTTGCTTTAAACAGTGTATGCTACTCAATAGATTTTTCACAACTCCTGTGAAAAATCCTTAAAAAATCTTGCAGATTCATAAGTTGTGTCTTGTCAAATTCTTCCACAACACTATCAAATAATTTTGTTAGATTGATGACTAGTGAATTTTACTGAAAATTAATCACTGTCCCTTTTGAAGAAGTGTTTTCATTTGGTCAGTAATTCTCAGCAAGACATGCTGGGCCAAGGTCATTAATGCCTTTGGATTTATAATAGTAAAGAAAAAAGCAAAGTCTAATTTCTGTATCTTCTACCATTGTCATACTGAATATTTGTATTCATTTAAGGAAAGAGTCAAAGAATCAAAATTTGCCTTCATTCATACCCCTACTTAGGAGACTGATAAAATAACCTATCAATAATGATTCATAGTAACATTTCTTAGAAGACAAAATAAAAAGAGGGTCAGAAGCATTATATTTACTTTTCCAGGGGAAATACTGAGGCACATAGAACATAAAAGAACTATTTAAGACATAATGTATGAAGGTACCAGTGGCACAGCTGGGAGTAACTCTGAAGCTTCAGAATTTATCTACTAGCCATGCAAGTCCTTTGTATGAGGGAACCCATGTATCAGAGAACTGTAGGCTGAAGTCTTGAATCTGCCAGTCATTTTCTATAAGATATTTAATGCTGTGTCACTCCTGTGATTGCCTCAAAATTTTGTAATTTTGAATCTGTGAAATAGCTGAAAAAAACCCAAGTTTATGCTTTGGCCAAAAGTCAGAGAAGAGCTAAGAATCCTAACCTCCCTCTAAATAAGAGTCTGATGTCTTAGAATATCTCTTGGGGTGTCAACAAAGGAAATTCAAATATCTTCACAAATGGACTTGAACCTGGATTGCATATTTCTGAATGGAATAGACAAACCAAGAGCCTGCAGGAATAAAACATCTTCTTTTCTCAGAGCTATTCATTTAGCAGAAGCCTGTCTATTATTCACTGGTCCTACTAAAATTAAAATAATAGCAAGAGATTGTTGGATCTGGTGCTCCTGCCCTGATTCCAAACTTTTCCTCAGTAATTCTGTATAAAAACCAGACATAGATACAAAAGAGAACAACTTGCTACTTCCCTATAAGGCGCTTCCACAGTGTTCAATCTCATTAATGACGATTTGAATACCCTAACTTCAGGTCTTTGGTGGAAAAAGAAAAAAAACCAACAAACAACAACAATAACAAAACAAACAAACAAAGCCAACAGGTTTGCTGAATTCATTGTGCAACTGTTGCCTGCGCCAAGCCATTGTTTCTGGAGTTTTGAAATCAAAAATTTTGTACAGCACTATAACATTAATTTTTTTCAGATATCTAATTTTCCTCATGGAAATTACTTTTAGACAAGCACAGAGAGTTTGTGCAGGGTATCTAGCTTCTCTGATGATTTCTAAGCTTACACTTTACAAATAACAATAATGGTTTACTATCTGCAACTTGTTGCCCCAACCATGCTGGAAATACCTGTTATGGGTATAGCAGAGCTCTGCAAAAGGAACTGAATGTGAAGCATAAGGAGACAGACAATACACAAAATTGAACACTGTGGCAACACAAAGGTGATGCTGAAGAAAATTTATTTTGCAACTCTATCAAATAGGTTATAGAGTATTTTAAAGCACATCATAAAACTGTATTCCAGCAAAAGACAGTTATCCCACCCTTCAAGACTGGTATAAAAGACTTCAGTTTTATCTTCAGAAATTACTTTGCTATCATGAAAGCCCTCTACATCAACCCAGTAAAAATATCTTTGGTCTTGCAAACTTGAGGAGGAAAAAATTTGAAAAATAATAGATCACCTTTAAAAAAAAAAATGTCTGTGGACTTCTGATTTCAAAAGAAGCTGCAGAGTAATTGGGAAATGATCACGGGTAGAGGTACTTCAGGCTTCTCACTTCCCACTTGGAGCTCTGAAAGTACCTCAGGTAACAAAAAGCCTAGGGATGCTGAATAGCTCAGAAAAATCATAGGCTAATTCGCAAGATCACCACCTTGCAACGCGCTGCGTTCCTGCTTTCCTTCCCCAGTTCCCATCTTGGAAAGAAATCGACAAATTCTGCTTGGGAATAGACCAATTTCAGAACAGCTGAACCCGTCCCTCTGCCCTTCCCGCCTTAGATGGGAACTGCAGCAGCAAACCTGTGCCCGGTGGGGGCTTTCGGGAGATGGCGGGGGACACTGGATTGACATTCCCCCCAGCAGGCAGCCAGCCCCGGGCTGCGGACCTGGGCAGAGGCAGGCGCCCTGTTCCTGAGCGCGGACCGCGTTACGCCCGCTCCGCCCGCAGACCCGGCGGCGCAGCCCGCACCCTCCCGCTGCTGCCGGCGGGACTGCTCAGAAATGCTGCCATCGCGCGGGGGAAGGGGGCACGGCGAAGGGAGGAGAGGAGAGCGTCTCGGCGAAGGGAGAGCGGCCCCGCGGCCGCCCCTCTCCCCATCCCCGGCCCCCCGGTCCTGACACGGCTGCGCCCGGCGCTGTGGCGCAGCACCAGGGCTTTGGAGCTAGATTCCGTTTAAAGATTAATAGCTCTCAGCACACAGGACTGTCGCAGTCCCATATTGTTCACTTTATCCGTCGGTGAGTTCCCGATGCGCCCTCCCCTCCGGGGAACTGATTGCAGTGCTGGGCACGGAGTCACCCGCCCCGGGTGCGCCTGCAGGGTCGGTGCTCAACCCGAGCAAGGAAGGAAATTTTACATCTTGATTTTAGTTAGGCTCGTTTCAAACTGGAACCTGAAGGTCTTTGTATGCCAGGGGCAGATTCGTGTAGGTTTAAGGTATGAGACCCAGGAACTGGGAAACATAGGGTGGGCTCACTGAAGTTGGGACTGTCATTATAAATGAACTACAGGGAGTGATCTTCACGGGAGGCAGGGGGTGTTTTAGTTGGGGTTACTGAATAATTTGCTAGTGGTCTGCTAAGAGGTGGATGTCTGTTGCTTGTATAGTCCACTGCAGTTTTTCTATGGATATGGAAAATATGCTCATCTGTGTGAGAAGAAAATAAGTAAAGGGCTCCCATCAGAATGTCCAGGTTCACACTTATGTCACCTATACCAAATTAGGGTACATCACTTCATGGTATCTCCTCACTAAAAGCAAGACGAGAATCATACTTGTACAAGGGAGCTGAAATCCTTTATTTCCGTTTTTGCTCCTCACATAGCAAAAGGCTTACAATTTCAAGCTTCACGGGGACTAACGACTGATTTTGCTACTTACTATGAAGTTACTTCTTTCTGTCATGGCTTGCTTTCCCTTTCTGATAAACAGACCTAATGAAATGTACCTCATTTGTCAAAAGTTCTTAATGTTAGTTCAGTAATTGTAAAAAAACATGGGTAGAAATTATCTGAGTCATAACACCTAACTGGGGTACAATCTGACCTCACCAAATTCAAAGCAAGCTCTAATTGAATGAAGGATGAAGGCTGTGTCGTGCTTGTGCCAAACAGCTAACACAATTAGTCATTCCTTTTTTAGTGCTTTGAAAATGAAAAGCACTTCTATTGCTCAGCATTGTTACAATAATGGTTTTTCAAACACAAGGGTAATAGGATTGGGAAAAGAATCTCCAAAATATTCAAGCTAACATTTTCATGCAGAAACAATATAGAATAATGCTGAAAGCAACTAATACAATCCTTAATTTCTATACTTTTCCGGGTACAAGTGGAGTCTCTACATGTCCACGGTAAAGCACTCTTGCAGCAATATGTTTCCAAGAAAAATGTGAACTACTGCTAAATATTTTCAGATCAAATTTCCATGTAACATATCACTTTGAAGTAGTTCAGTGGGTCACATTAGCAAAAATATAGCACAGGTAGAGCTGTCTAACCTTCCTATGCCTTAAATGATTTCCCAGGAAGCCTCTAAGTGTCTACTTTATTCTCTGTCTTTCATTTTCTCAAATCAAATATATTTGTCAAAAAGCTGGAAGAGAGCAGCCAAGTGTGAAGCAGTAGTCTTGCATAGAGTTGAACCACTTCAGTAAGCAAAACAAAATCACCCTTTACCCATCCCTACACAATATTCAGCCAATTTTCTAACAGAAGACCTTTGAAAATCCACTAGGCTCTGATAAACCTCATTGTGGAGATCAGATTCTGTGATTGTTTAAACAGGCTCCTGACTGGTGTCCTCAATGCAATTTCAACTACACACCCCAGAATTACATCTGAGCCCAGTAGTTACGTTCACCTCATCAGGAAACAAAGCCAAGGATCCTTCAGCATGAAAGATTAATGAAAACAGCCTCGGGTTTTCATTATCAACAATGCCCATACAAACAGCCTAGAAACCAGTGATTTTACACTTTTTTTCTTTATTTCATAGGGGGAAAAAAAAAATCAGATGTTGACTAAGGACAGGATGGGTGGGGAAGCCAATTTAAAAAAAAAAAAAAAAGGCAGAATTTGTGAAAACAAATAATTCAATGGAAACATATTGAACATGTCTCAGGTCTGACTGGCTGGAAACAAAGTTCATTGTCACCCACCTTTTCTAGCACTGGAGTGTAATTTCTAGCACTGGAGCATGTGCGTTGTTTTACAGTGTATCCTATTGCATACCATAACCAGAAGTGACTGCCGTTAGTAGACATTATAAATCCCAACAGCCACCAGAGACGATTAACTCAGAGAAATACTGTTAAGGATTCAAGAACTCGTTTTTTTTTTTTTTTTTTTAATGGTTCTTAATCTGAGGGAAAAAAAACACTAATCCCCCCCAAAGACTTCATTGCCCCAAGCAATAGCCTCTCTTTGCCTTTAAGAGAACAGGAGCATTTATGTTTTAGTCACTTGTATCAGATTATGGTACAATAAAGGAGGGACAGTTTTTAAGTCCTGTCTTTGAACTAGTAATCTGCCTGAGCTATTCACTTCTGGATTTGAGGGCGGGCAAGTAGGAGGCTATGAGGCAAGGAGACATGACAAAACCAGAATTGCTGCTCTGTCCATTAAGGAAAGAAAGTGTGACTTCCTCCTCCTTGCTTTTTAGCAGAGAGGAATTTTTGGAGAACAGTTCTTTGTGCATCAAGTTGTTGGGCTGGTGCCTCCTGCATTACTGTCACTCCAGTCAGTGTAGCAGAACATTGATTTCTGTACAGGGAACTGAGTAGGAAAAAAAAAAAAAAAAAGCCAATATTCTATTAGACAAAGAAGAGCAGCAGTGGAGGAGCCACAGCAAGCTTGGCACCCAATGGATTTGAGTGTGTGCATGTGTGTGCGTTATGGGAGGGGCAGCTATTCTGTGGCTTTCCTTTGAAAACACAAAGAAACCTACATCTGGAGGAAAGGGAGAATGAGAAATAGGCACCAAAATAATAATGAAGAAGATATCAGAGGGAAACAAACAGTAAAGAAATAGCAAATAACAGATGAATGAAGAAAATGGAAAAGAGGAAGAGAAATAGAAAGGGACTTGGAACATGTCAGTAGAAAAGAAATAATACATTTTAAAAAAACACATTAAAACTAAGAGTTGGTTAGCAAATATAAGAAAAGACTTTTAAAATTCAGGATATTTATCTTCCTCATTTGGAATGAAAAACTTCAGGTAATTTTTTTTTGCATTTCTCAGTATTAGCAAGTAAAGCAAAATCATGAAAATATGCATATTTCTAACACTTATATCAGAGAAATTCAACTTTTTTTTTTTTTTTAATTTAAAAGAGTTCAATGTAAATACCAATTTCAGGATTTTCTCACATTACTAGCATTTATCCCTGATCTATGCATACATTTGATTTTTATAATACAGGGGAAGAAAGGACTGAAAACAATTTTTCTCAAGAGTTACAGGACTTGTCTTTAGCAGACTTCAATTCCCCAAACCCATCAGTTCATATTTTACATTTGCTTATCAGTGGGTCCTGCAGCAGAACTTACTCTCAATAACTCAGTACAAGCATTTGTCTCAATTTGGAAGGAAGCTGCTCCATCTCATGCAGGTTGGCTGTTTGAAAAGCTCTCCACCACGTGTAAGTTATTAGGACAAAGTGAATTCATTTGCACCTTCTTAAAGCTTTCCAAGATGTAGAGCAGCTATGTCAGTGCTCCTTGCACTTACCAAATTTACATTCAAAGTAGTGAAATTGTTTTGAAAGTGCATCAGAGGGTGAAGTTCTTTCCAGATCTTGTTGCTATTCAGAAACCTAAAGTAGAAAAAAAGTATGTGACAATTAGTAAGACACAAAACAAGAAAAAAAATATTTCTCTAAATAATACATATGTGGCCATAGGAAAGGGAAGAAAAAGCGAGGTACGCAGATATATATGTAGATATACTTCAAGGGTATTAGAAGATCTGTTAACAATAGACCTAGAGAATATATTTAATGTAGAGGAACTAGAAGTGTTAAAAAAAAATAAAAAAAGCCCTTCAGCTCTACTGGATTTTTCTGGTGCAACACTTGCTATACTCCAAAATGTGTAAAGGGAGCTGTTATAATCCAGCTTGGATCCATCAGGTTTGTTGCCTAAATATCTGACAAAGAAGCAATGATATAAACTGGAGTTTCTTATCCGTGTAAATGAGCTTGTAACAAAGACTGTAGGAAAACCTCATTGTCCTGCAAAAACGCTCATGCCAGCCCTAATGGATTCGTGCAAACTCTTTTCTCCTCAGTCATTCTGCCAGCCAAGAGGATAAGGGTAACCACATCAATTCCCACCTACTACAGTGTAGCCACATAGTCTCTGACACTGACCAGTAGCAGGTGCCCAGGTGAGTTGTTCAGAATAGGTTTGATACTTGATCAGAAGGGAGAGATATGGGACTCAGGTTCATCTTGAACTAAAACGTCAGTTTGCATAAATGTATAAGTAAAATCAAATACTTCATGCAAAGAACAAAGCCTTCCAATTCTGTGGGATACTGACTTACGATGTGAGTACTAGTTAGAATATCTTCTGGGAAATGGGGCTCTCCTGGAAGGGAGATCCTTGTTGAGATCCCTGACCAGGTAGCACTCAAACCACACAGCAGGCTCCAAGTAGATCTGTCATGGTTTCCTTGCTGGTTAAGAGGAAACCATTAATTGTATAAATGCAAGGTTTTGGACATTGTGAGGGATTGTGAGGCACCTAAACACCAACTAAAAAACAACAAAAGTCTGTGAAATCAGAGAAAATGAAATTGCTGGGAGGTTCCATTGTGATATTTCAATACTGATATTTTTAAATTTGAGAGTTCATCTGTTTCCAGTCTTGTCAAGTCTCACGCAGTAAGGTGTGGGGATTTGGAATTTGTTTTTATATCACCACCCAATCATAAAATTTTATCTCACCTATTGGAGGCACAGTAACAAAGTCTTCCTTCATATAGTAGGCTAGCCTAATAGATGTGGCCTATCAACCAGGTTTGCCTAGTGAATAAAGTAGCAAGAGATGCATCCTTAGTTAAATTGAAAATCCAACTACATATTTAAAAAAAAAAAAGGTTTTTTTTTCTTTTTGCTAATCCTAACCACAGTGTTTTATACTAGTTAAAAATGGACCTTCATTTTTGTCCCTTTATTTTTAGAGATACCATCTTATTGTACTAATTGTAGATAAATTCAGTAACTTTTTTTTTTTTTAATGTTACTTTGGGTGATTTTGGTTTTTTTGTCATTATGCTTTTATATATATTGCCATCTGTATCTTCAGCAAAGATTGGTCAAAGCTAAAGTGACCTTAGTTCTGTAATGCTTTTATACTAACTGAGGTATTGCACCATCTACTTAATGTCTAGGTATGTGGTCAACAGCTTGAAGTGTAGTTCCTATAATGGGAACCAATATCCCCCTCAGATCAGCTGGCAGGTGATCTTGGCCTTGTTTCACACTTCCCAGATATAATTATAGTAAATTTGCTAAGAATGAATACATGTCAGTTTAGTTTAGTTCAGACGTTTTAAGTCCTTAGATCTTGGAATGCATTTTGCTCAGCATGCTCTTTCTACCCCATTGTCCTGTTTAGACTGTTAAAGCTCTTGGCTACTCTTATAGCATAAATCAACATGCCAAAGGCTATTCAGATCAATTAAACCTATTGTTGAAATTCTGTGTAACCTTTAGAGTCATGAAGTCCTTTGTTCATAGATTTTTATAAGGAAAAACACATAAATATTAAAAGTTTGTGCTCACACTGTGTTCCTAGGAGAAAAAAAAAAACAATTCACATGCTCTTAAATATAATTTTATTTAGGGGAGACAAAAGAAATTATCTTGACCTGGTAATTACATTGCTTCTATTCAAATGGATGCCTGTGTTTATGTTGATATTTCTGTCTTCATTTAAGAAATCCTGTAGTTCTGCTCTTCTGATAATTCTGTTGTAGTTCTTTTCATTTTCTTTGTTGAAAATATTGGTATAACTTTCCTTGATTGTTTTGTGGTATTCGTAGGTACCCAGCAACATGATATCTGAGGGTATAACTGTTAACAACCTTTAGGAAACTCAAAATCTTAAAAACATGCTTTTGACCATTGTACTATGGGGCACTATGGGAATAAGCTATAAATTTGGCTTCTAGCAGATGCTCCAAGTGAAAAAAAGTACTAACTACTGCTATCTTTACAATTTAAAATGTATTTTAGTAGGCTTCTTGTCAAAGATATTTTTCACATGTCTTGGATGTATGGCTTTGAATTAGATATAAGAATATCTGTATGAAATCCAAATCAGCTGTGATTTGAGGATACAAAATGAACTAAAAAAAAAAAAATCTATTTTTGAGGAAATTTATTATAACCTACATAGAATATTAGGAAAACTAAATTTGAAAACAATTAAATGTAAATGTTTTGTCTCATAGTACAAAATTGCAAAACACCCTAGGAAATACAGATGTCTGTGAAAGACAGAAAAGTTTTGTAAACTCAAAGTAAAGAAAAAGAAACTTTTTTTTCCTTTAGAAAACGTGAACTTTTTTAGCTGTCATCTGACACTATATAATGTGACCTGGGAACTAGCAGAATCATGCCATTGATAGCTCCTTAGTATACAGTTATTTTTCATTTTCAAGGCATGTCACAGAAAGAAGGTTGCCACACGTTTTCACTTTCAGGAAAAGCATTAATAAATACCACTTTCTTTAAAATTTTCTTTTGTAACAAAGGGAAAATAATATTTAGAGGCATAGTCTAGCTTCATTTTACTCTTCGGAAGAAGTAAATCTCACTGGAAACTTGAACTGTTTAAGAAAAATTTGACAGTTCTAACCTACCAATACTAATCCATTATTCTGAATAGTAGCAACCAGTTGATTGAGAAAGAACTGCACATAAAATCTGAATTATTGTTTATGCCTACAATAAATAACAAAATAATACAAATCCCTTTCATTTTCTGCCCACCTTTTTTTTTTCTGTCTAATCAACTCTGCAACCTATTTTTCAATACCACCGTATGCACTCCCCACTCTCACTCTGAACATTCTGCTGGGACCTTCCCTGTCCCTCCCTCATTTCACACTTCTGGACTGTGTGGACTGACATTTTTTCACTGGGAAGAGAATTATTTCCAAGACAAAGGGTTGTAGGGCCTTTGAAGAGATTTCACTGCAGAGTACTGTGAGCTCTTCAAAACCAAGAAAGGAAGAGGAGTTGACATTGGACAGCTTTAGGCTACAATAGTGTCCTCAAGAGAGATAAGCTAGAGAAGATATTGTTGTAGTCTGTTTTCTGAGCACTAGAAGAATGACTGGACTGGAACAGATGTGGCAGCTGGACCTGATTCTAGAAAGGACTAGTCTGCACAGCTCAGGCTACAAATACCAGTAAGTCAGCAAAATGTTCAAGTAGGAGAGATATCAGGAAAGAGTTGTTTCACACATTGCAGGTCACAGAGTTCTGTAAAATAGTCTATTGCCACTATTAACCACAAGAGTTACTCCGTTGGAAACTGCAGTACTGAGTTCTTGCTGAGGAATGTGTACATACAGCTTGCAGTACTCTCTGTTTTGCTGAGGTTATTGAAAGTCTTGTGTCAGCCTTAGGCCTATTACCCTGTGACAGGTGCTCATTGTATAAGTAGTTAATAACGTGGGTATATTAATGTCTCTTCAAAAGCACATATAACCCATGGAAACATCCCCATGGCAGTTTCTAACTGACACATGGGAAGAATTAAAATGCTTACAGTGTGTGAACAGTAGTCAGACTGCATGGCAGTTTGAGATCCAGCATGCATTTGTTCTACTGTATTATTCCCATCTGTGGATAGAGAATTAAACTTGGCACCACAGGTTTGAAAGTCTGTTTATTAGAGAGCAAATATCCTCCATGTGAAGACCAACAGACCAGCCAAAACACAGGTCATTAGCCATCAACTGCATACCTTTGCAGAAACTGTACTGGAAATTGCTTGAGTCTTCTTGAAAAACAGTCATAATGGATAAACCAGTGGTGCGGGCAAACATGTCCAGTCTTAACAGTAAGATTCTGGATTAGCCAAAAATAAAGCAACTATAGAAAAATTTTTATTATTATCAATTAAAAATTAGAAATATTTATTCTTCTCTATCATGGATTTCATAGTATGTGACAATCTTCTCACATGTATTTCATAATATCAGTGTCTCATCCTTCAAAAAACACATTATTTTGATTTCCAGGACTACAATGCTAAGGCAGTTTCATTTTCCTTGTAACTTTTAGTAAACTGTTTCATCCCAACACTGTATATATCTGAGCACCTACATACAGATGGAGAGGAAAAAAGCTGCATCAATTATATCTGCTGCCAGACTTCAAATTGCTTTGCTTTTTTTTTTCGGAACGTTTCCACAAGGCCAAACAGCCAAGTAGTCGTACCACAGGCACAAGTTCATGGTTGCCTTTCACGCATCCTATGCTTCCTAGAAGCAGTGTAGTGGATCCTCTTCTGGGGATACTCTGGTAAGAAAAAAGGAAATAAGGAAAAAGAAATAAGGAAAAAGCAAGGAAGAAGGAGAATATTTTCTAAAACATGTATAGTTGTTTTTAAAAACTATAAAGAGTAAAAATTGTGTTCTAATTTCTACTTGATTTCTAAATGTTCAAACCCGTGTATGGGATGAAAATTTTACATTCTGTTCTATTCTAGAGCCCTGTCATGTTTATGCTAGCAATTCTTGTTCCTTTGCAAACATACTGGTGTGATCAAATAGTCTGGGAACTTTGAAGTTCTCACTTCAGGTTATTTTCTCAGTAAGTCAACTTGTTGTTTCATGTTTAATTCCTTATGCAAAAGTAGTGATAATAATAAAACTCTGTATTTCATAAACTTGAATTTATGCTTTCAACAATTCACTAAATAAGAGAATATTCCATTATAGAAACTTGAAATTAAGAAGCACAAGTTCATTTATTTAATGCAAATACATATTGCTTCATTTAGTACTGCAACTGTAGTAGGTCCTTAAGCTCTAAAGGAGTATTTTAATGTCTGAAAATGAGACTGATGTCTAATGGGATTTCAAACATCTCCCCAAAATCAAAGGCAATTAGGAACAGAGAGCACTGTTACCAGAATGAATTTATAGTCTAAAATTTCTGATAGTCAGAACCTTTATGCCAAAAAAAGATAATTAAGCCCTTTTTCCAGAGGAGACACACTGAAAATTTATGATTATGTGCCTGTAAAAATGCAGGTGTAGAACTTCTATCTTGATAAAAGAAATCCTTCCTGATTCCCTGTGTGCCTTCATTGGATCCCTAAGCAACTAACAGATATTGTTAATTAAACAGGTTTCTATACATAAATATCTATGTCTTGTTTTGATGCACTGAGATCCTTTTCAACCACTGGCTACATAACAGAATTGTAGATTTAAGAGAAGAGTAATCTGCTCTTCTATTTGTCAGAAACCACACAGTCTAATTCATTTAGTAGTATATCAACTGCCAGAACCTGTCATTGAGGTAACATTAAGTCTGGGAGTTCAGAAGTGATTCATTCAGTTGTGAAGTTCAAGTTGCTGAAGTTATGGCAAAGGCAGCAACACTCAGAATTACAGTCTAAATCATATCCAATGTATTTTAAGAAAAGTAGGCTTTGCATTTCTGTGAAGATACTAATCTATATCTCTGTTTTCACGTTTTAAGACTACTTTAATCTGTCTTAAATCAAAACAGTTATCACTGTCTCATGCACCCCAATGCCCAGCCTCATATATAGCAATAGCAGGGATCATTGTTTTCAGTGGTACCCTGAGGATTTTATGGCAAAGAAATTTAACTGGGCTTTGACACAGCTAGCCAATACTTTTCCTCAGCCTAAATGGATGTATTTTGGTGCAACTGTTATTTTACCAAAAAATGGAGATCATCTCATATATCTGAAATGTTAGTTGTCTCATAGATGTATGAGTTTTGACTATTTACTATTTTGTCTATTCATACAGTATCAGGGAAAATTCTTTTCATGATAAAGTGCAAATTAAAAAATAGGAGTAGAAAAAAAGTAGGCTCACCAAGAAAGATCTTCAGTGTAGCAGCAGTTTAATTTCTATTGGCAACTGTAGAAAAGGCTCCTCTCTGAATTTTCCTTCACCCTACCAGACTTACTTTTGCAGCCTGCCTCAGGGAATCTTTGTATACCTCTTATTTTCTTATATTTGAGAAAAAACTTTTTGAAGTCATCACTATATCTGCATCTTTATTGCATAAGATTTAAGTCCTTTGAAGTAATACTAATTAATTAATCTGTTTTTTTTTCTAAATAATCACAGAAACTCTCTTCATGAGAAAGTTGGAGATTGTAAACATGAGGTGTAGACAGTGAAAAGGAGTCTCCGTGTTGCCACACTTCATTCAGCTACAGTTCAAGTCCCTGTCCTTCTCCCTTTTCTGTTAGGCACATGCAGAGAGCAAGATTGCACTCCAGGTGCCCCAGTTTGCTCTCAGCAAAAATGCTGTCAACCTCCACTGGACCCGTGTTGTCCTGCAATGTCACTGCTGAAAGGTATTGAAGGCAACTGCAGAACCAGCTCACTGTGAGGCATCTATAGACATCACAGGTGGTGTAGTCAGCCTGAGAAGAATCCAACACGTAGGGGGGTGGGCATGGTGGAAGGAAGCTTTGCTCTCAGCATCTCCATGTCCTTCTGGTTCTTCACAAGCACACAGTAACATTTTAAAGGTGTTGTTATGTTCTAAAGTTATGGAAGATTTGAGGATACATCACAGAACTATAAGGAAAGTAGAACAAAGTGCTGTAATCCTTTTCATGAACAAGACCTACACATTCTTCACTGAAAGCTATTTCAATCTTTATAGTGATCTTCTGGTTTGTAACAAATATTTTAATGTTAAAATTTGATCAATAAAAAACACCTGTATTTATTTTAAAATAAATAGGCTGTGGCTTCCAAAAATAATTTTCTCAAATCTGTTTCACTTTTTTTTTTGTTTTTTTTGTTTTTTTTAGGACTTGAAAATTTGGGATATGCTGTGTAGCATACCTTGTATTTTTCACCAAGTCATATTTTAAATTTTATTTCTACATTTGTTTTAGCTATTTCGTATATCAGCTTTCTATGTCCAGGCAAAAAAAATTCTACCCCAAATAAACTTTCATCTTCACAGTTTTTTTACACCATATTTATAGTTAAACTACACTTTGCATTTTGATAAAGTTCTGGATTCTAGACATGAATTCCTTCACAGCCCTTTTCTACATTGTCTGCCAGACCATACTCCTAATCGAGTTTTATGTTCCTAACGAGTGGATTTAAACATGTCACATCTCTATTATACACATTCCTTTAACTCTGAATCACTCTGGCCTCAATTTGAGGCAGTCAGTTTGTCTGGAAGGAGATTAAGAAAAGATATTACTAGAGATAAAATTTGCTGTCTCATGTGCTCCAGCAAAAGAGAAGAAAACTCGCATAACTGCCAGCCAGGGAAAAGAGTAAGATTTACAGCTTAATTTCAGAATTACCTAGCACAAAATAGTCATTTGAGTCACTACCAGCATTGAATACTTAATCATCAGCAAAGCTGTAACATGTAGCTATATACAGGATACTCATATACTGTACCCTGCTGCTTACAATGTCTATTCTCTTCATATTTTCTTGTTAAGTATTCCTGTACATTAAAAAATCAGATGCCTCAGCTTTGCAATTGACACTGTTCTTCACTAGCTTTTCACTTCACTTACAAACCATTTACTTTTTTCTTTATTCATATTTTTCATTATTACAATTCCTCTGTACTAAAACAAATATGTGCACATGTATTTTTCCCCAGTGATGACCTCAGCATTAGCGAGTACAAAGAAAGAAACCCTTTCCAGCTGAGTTTTCTAAAATGCCATTTTCACTCTATAGTTTTCAAAAAGATGGTGGTCCCATTCTCTTGGGCACTCCACAAATTCAAATTAATTTTTCAGAATGTCTCTAGTATATAGTCTGAATAATTCCTTATTATCCCCTTAATTCTTCACCTTCTTACTTCTTAGCTATTTGTGGGGGTGTTCTTGGCTTTTTGTGGGTTTTTTTTGTGTTTTTTTTTTTCTTTTTAGTTTAATGGGAGTTTATAAGAGCTCTGTATTTCTGCAAACTGTTTTAGCTTGCAGAACATAGAACCTATTTATAAGTTAGAACAGAAAATAAAAATTTGGCTCACCTGTTTATTAAAACTGTTATCTTCAAGCACAACAATTTAGTCAATAACTAAACTCCAGGTACGTTCACAGAACCATACATGTTACCTACATGACAGTAGCAGTGAGGTTGTAGTATCTGATGACATAATGGGCTATCAGGTTTCATGTTGGTGATTTATTCTCATTCTTGTTCGAGTAAATCCTGTAAGGGCAATACCATAGAAAACTGCACATTTTTTTCAGAGTGATCATTTCCATATGTAAAGGCCTAGCTAAATATTTTTAAAGCAATCTGCTCTTTTTGTATTAATTTCAATACACCACTAAGGTATTGAAAGGCTGGACTTAGATTTCCATTTTCCCAAGTATTGTTGGTTTCTGTAATAATTTTAATGTCATTTAAGATAATAGGAAGTTAATGAGCTGTTAGGCTTACACAATGATCTTACAATATGGCAAATGTATCCATCTCGAAAGCATATGGAAAATGATTCACCAGAGCATGGCATAACCTTTGAACAGTTACGATTTGCTGCATATTTATGATGATTTTCATTTTTATAAATGTTTGGAGAAATCTAAAATAACTTGGTAGACAAATAGCTTCTCTGAAACAATTATGTCTTGCTTTCTAAGGATCTATTTAAACTTGTTCCAAGGTACCCGATGATATGACATTTTTTAAGAAATTGTTTCTTTAAGGTAATAATCTGAATTATTGGTATAGCCTGAAATCGAGGCTAATTCTTACTTAACTGTGTAAGAAATAAATATATATATTTTTATACTCTCTATGTGTATGTATATTCCATGTGTATGCATAAGGCTGTATATCAGACAGACATATGTTTTAAATTGAGAAATAACTTCTCTGTCATCATACCTCATTGCTACAGTCTATGCAGGAGATTCTTCACAGTAAGAAACCAGTCCATTCTTTTAGTATGGTAAGTTTTATTCCAGGTTCTCAAGATGTGTAGCAACAAGAAATTAGAACATTTCTACTCTTTCAGAGAAGTTCTTTTGGCCTATTATTGCCTCTGATATCATTGGCATTGTACATATCAGTTGATTAGTTGGGGTTTTAATGTAGATGTCTAAAATATAACTTTCTAATATTGTTTTTCTTACTGTCCTCTGGCTATCTTTTATTTTGTGTTTGTTCAGTCCAGTTTATCCATTGTTTTGAAGGTATCACTAGGTTGTATTGCTACTGTAAAGAGTCTTGCCTATGATTTCTAATTATGGAAACATAAAAGCATGCTTACTTTTAGCTTGTTTTTCTAATATTTTCACAGTAACTGTATGTTAATTGGAAAGAAAATAAATTTGAGGCAATCTGTAGCCCTATATGCATATGAAGTATCTGAACTGATAAAGCTAAGCCTTCAGGTCTACTTCCTTTTTCTTTCCAGACACATGACTTAAATCTCTCTAAATGTGAAGTCACTTTCCATATTGTCCGTGTGACTTCCTTTCCAGCCACATTGCTGTGAGACAGGAAGCTGCCAAGGTATTCACCTATAGATTTAAATGTATCATCGTTAATGCAAACCAGCTCAACACGTTTGCCGCAGGAGGAAGGTAAAATGCAATCTCTGTTTTCTTCACACTGATTTTCTGGCTGAAGCACAATCAAAGGTGTCAGTAGTAATGTGCTCTCCTTCTAATGCGCTTGGCTCCAACATGCTTTTGGGTTGTCAAAGGCAAGGCAGAGAACACTTGATGTGTGGCCTGAGCCTTAGGACAAAGTCTAGGCAGATTGAGTATTCAGACATTTATATCATAGTGAATGAGGATGAGTTTACACATATTGCACAGCACCTCAGTCCTAAACTGCTAAGAATCACATATGTTGTATTATCTGTCAAAACTGCAAGGAACAATGAAGCAAACAAAAAGTCCAATCTTTAAGTAGTTAATTTCAGGTCTTTAGTACAAAGACAGAAAGTATTGTTTCTGTTATTACCTTGTCTGATGTAAACAAAGTCAGAAAATTCTCATAAATTCTCCTTTTGTGATTCAGAAAATGTGACCATTTTGTTCCTGTTTTAACAGAATGTTTTGGCAAATATAGTCATGAAGTAAATCTTGGTGTTAACATATTTTAAATGTCAAGGTCAAAAAAATTATACAAAATTAAGAAACAATTTTCAATAACAGATGTGAGAAAATATGATTAATACTAGCATCATGAATACATTAAGTTCTTCAAAATTATACCTAAAGAGTTCTATTATGGAGTTCTTCCAGTTCATTCAAGAGAACATATGAAATAAGCCACAAATGCCTAAGACTCCACACACTGGCACACATTCCTTTT
This sequence comes from Formicarius rufipectus, assembly GCA_013399695.1. Lineage (NCBI taxonomy): Eukaryota > Metazoa > Chordata > Aves > Passeriformes > Formicariidae > Formicarius > Formicarius rufipectus. The sequence continues at coordinate 93,649 of VXAU01006053.1, forward strand.
TTTGTTTGACACACTCTAGCTTTTGGCTTCACTTCTTTGCCAGTACTATCAACACCAAAAGAAACATGAATAAAAGCTTCTGAGCAATTCAGGTTACTATCTGCTTGTCTGGCAAATTTACTGAATAGTGAAATGCTCCATCATTAGGTCACCTAGGAAAGCTGATTTTCATACTAGGCTGGTGCTGTTACCTTCAGTTTTAAGTGCCACAGTCAAAACTAACATAATTGTAGAGAAAAGTGTATTTTTACAAGAAATTAAAATTCATAGTAAGTATTTCAAAGGTACGTAACCAACAGTTAAAAGCACTTAAGAATTTGCTGATGAGAAAATACTCAGTGAGAGCTATGATAATTGGTAATCTTTTGAAAAGCAGTCCACATTAATGAGATATTTTTTGTTAGTAAAAACCAAAACTGAAAATTGGAACTTGAAAAAAGCAGTTTACCCATACAATAGTTAACTCATCCATTACAGTGAGCCTCTATTAAAATATCTTTGAAAGAGGTAAGTATCATTGATTATACATGCTAACATTTTTCTTCCCAAAATAGGAGGTTAAGTTACTGGAAAATGTCCCATGACATCTCCTACATTTTGTAGGGTTTTTTTTCGGTTTTGTTTGTTTGTTTGTATTTTGTTGGTTTTTTTGTTTTGTTGTTTTGGTTTGGTTTGGGGGGGTTGTTTTGTTTTGAGAAAAGAGTCTTTAATAGCCATATGGAGTCAATAATTAATTTTCTACATGTACTTGAGATTTGAAACTACTCACAGAATAATTTTTTCACTGGGAAACATATTTAGAGTAAATACAAGAGCAAATATTTTGTACTTAGGGATACCTTAATGTTATGACTGGTGAAAGGAAAATAATTTTTTCTTGCTTCTCAGAAGAGGTACTAGAGCATGATATCAGGAACCTGGACTCTTCAGGTGTCAATGGGACCATATAATCCTTTTAACAACTTTGGAAGAAACATCTGAAGAGGATTACACATTTATAGAAAAACAACTCTTTTATGTAACTATTGACATAGCCATTCTTGTATTGTCAGGGAGGTGATTTATCATTTGTAACTTGATAGTTCATTGCAGAAAGAACATGAATTTGTTAGTTAAGAGGGAGTATGTTGAGGTATGCTCGTAGCTAGAGAGCTCTCTTGTGTTACACTGAAATTTAATAGAGTGATCACTTACATGGATAAAATTTACTTTCTTAGACTCGTTTCCCATAGGTGCGGCCTCACTTATTCCCATTTGTACTGAGCAGTGTGAACAATCAGTTCAAAGGACAAGAATTAAAATATGTTCTTTGGGTTTTTTTTCACTGTGCTGCTTGATAGAAAAGACTTTCATACCCTTCTGAGATGCCATTCAGCAGCACATAAAGAACATTATGCTTGTATAAGTGTCAATTAGAGATAATTACAACCTCAGTGACCTGTCTTGCCACTAAAACACTTAGAAGACTTTATTCTGACTTTACAACATGGAGACAGGGGGCACAGTCCTAATCCCAGTGAGACTGTTTTAAATCAAGAGACACTGCACTGAAACCAGCCACGTTACAACCCCATAAATATGATGTAAGGTAGTAAATGAAATCAGATCCTTTGCTTTTACATTGGCTCTGATTTTGAAAAACTTTGTGTTCTACTTTTCAGAGTTTTCAAATACAATAACTAGAGATGACAGCCAACAGATGCAGTGGAATTCCATTTTCTTCATGCCAGACAATGAGAGAAAACTGAGATAATCCTATGGGAAAAACTTGCAGTTTCCAAGCAGAAGAACTTTAAACAAATACTTCTGCTTCTATCTCCTGAAGTTGTCCTGGGCTTGAGCTTTCAACAGTGACACCCTACACACATCTTGTTGTTCTGTGGCCTCAGGAGCGAGGACTTTCCATAAACGTTACAATGCAAATTTTCACTTACTTCAGGCCTTGTAGTTCAGTGAAAGATTTCAGTACCCAATTTAGACATCTGTGATCAAAAATATATCCTAGTTTCATTGTTTATCCTCAAAGAGTCCGTCACAGATTTCTAATTCTCTATTCCAGTCCTGCTACCAATGCCTCACAGTTTCACATTTTCTATGTAGGAGGCAGTCCTTTCCAAAAATCAGTGAGAAAGTGTATTTGTGCCATTCTTAATTTCAGGCAGTTCATTTGCTATTTCCCTGCTTGAAACCCAGAGTACAGTTTTTTGACTATAAACCAGGTGAATTGCCCAGCAGGTATGGTATAGTTCCTGTAAGCATTAATTGCCTGCTGTTATTAGCATGGCCATTATATTAAACACTGCATTTCTTCCCACTTGCATTTCAGACAGGAATAACTTGCTTAACTGGAAGTATAATGCACAGAATATTATTTTAGATGAGCTGTTTCAGCTTTCTTTGCTGTTTAACATATATATTTGTGAATATTTCCTTTGCATTAATAAAAGAAATAAAATACATTTATGGGCATTACCAGATTCATGCAGTCTTTCATATGTACTTGCATCTTCCTTCACTAGCATTTGCTATATTGTGCAAAACAGTAGGAGGGAACTTAATTTACATAGTTGTGTCACATAAGCATGCAGATATTTCTGGCAAATGGCTCTGAACATTTTCAGATTTCCACTGATTTCTGTTTTCTGTAAGTTGGAGCTCTGGATAATACTCTGAAAAGCCCCACAATTAAAAGACACTGTACAGGGCTGTCAAAGTTTCCTCGTGTGATGTTGTCTAGTTTTAGAATTAGTAATAGACCATGGTACACTAATAGCTAGAGGCTGCAAACTAGAGAGTCTCAATTCTTGAATCTTTTATATGTCTCTGAATCTCCTCTTTGGCTTCAGTTATGTCATTTTAAGATCTTATTGCCTAGTTTCCTGCCATCCAGGACCCTTTCTTTGCTCAGAGTTCTATTCCTGTGACATCATTTTCAGACATTGTAACTGAGTTCCCACCGACTTTGGTCTGCGTTACAGGCCATTAGTACCACAGAAAATTTTGGAATGTGCATTGTGAACGACATGTCCAAAGTCAGTGGACATTCAGGAATTAACCTTTCTGAGCTCCTGGTTGAAAGAAGGATGCAATCATAAGAATATTATAAAAATAAGTTAATGTTGTAGGCACCTAGAAGATTCTAAGATCTCAGTTATGGCTATCAGAGTTACCATTTCTGCCTAGTAAAAACAAAGCAATTCTAACTAATTTATTAAATTAATTTATTAAACATACAGTTCAAGTACCCTTCAGATTCATCAGCATAGCTTGCTGCTCAATATTTTCACCATCAAAGTCACAGCTTAATATTTTAGCCCTCTTACAGAAATATTTATATTTATGAGACAGAGTGAAAATGATAATTTTTTTTCTAGGTAATGGCCACTTCTTGATGTTGAATTGGCAACCTAGAAAAGTAGTGCATGTGACTGGAACATAAAAGAAAATAAAACCAGGCATGCCTGATGTTAAAACAGTCTGTCTGTGGTTTTCCAAAGTGAGGCAGCCAGGATTCATATTAAATCTGCATTTTAAGCTTAGGGCTTCTGGTCCTTTTCATAATTTTGACAATGAATCATTCTGTGGCTATGCGCTCTGCTTTCTGCATCTCTCTTCTCGGCCTATAACTGGTCACAGGAGTTAGTCCCTAAAATGTAACTCACTACATTGCAAAACACTTGTGGGATATTTCAGTGAAAAACACCTGAGAAAGACATAAAATTAATATATAATATTACACACTTTCTACATGATGCCAACTGAGACTTAAAATTCTGTCTAAGAGTTCAGTCAGAGCATCAAATTTGGCTACAGTAAGATTTTACAAGGACAGTCACAGAAGCCATTAGATGACAAATTCAGAAAAGCAGCTAAGGAGAAAAAGATTTAAAGAATTGTCTTTTCAGTGTTGCAGTGTTGTCTCTACGGTGGGCAGTGACTATCATGATTTTTCTTAATTCCTTTCCTCCCAAAACCTCTTACCCCCTTTTTCACTGAAAGTGCCCTCTACTAATATTAATATACAGTATGAATTTCGGCTTACATTAATATATGAGAAGGCATGTCTTTGCCATTGGGTAGGTTTGAACAAAACATCCCTGGCACGGTGAAATGTTTGTCACATTCAACCACAACAGTTAGTGACATATAACCCTGTTTGAACCATAGGTTTTTATTGAAATTACAGAACAAAATGTAGCTGCCTGAACAAGCATATTGAAGAAAATGAGTACATACTACCCAGGATGAAAACAGTCATTAAGGGGAAA
>VXAU01006053.1:100196-112825 GCA_013399695.1 Formicarius rufipectus
TATATAACAATGTGATACTACTAAAGCCCTACATGCTACAAAGTTTCCTGTAACTTCATGCATAACAAATAAGATGTAGGAAACCTCAACACTACAACCCCTTCATTTTTTTCCATATTGCATAGAAACAGAGGAGAAAAAAATCCAATGCTTGATATATTTAAAAATTGAACTGGTGATCATGAAGTTTATTGTCTATTTCAAGATGGTTTTCTGGATCACTTAGCAACAACAATAACAACAACAAAAAAAAAGTAAATTCTTTCACAATATAAAAGTTTCCAGACTGTCATATTTTAAGAGGGAAGTAAAAGCTTCATAAGCCAATCACATGCTAAAATGATTAATAAAATATATTAAACTAAAACAAACAAACAAGAAAACAACATAATTTCTGATTCCTCAGGAAAAGATACTAATAGTTTTCTTAATATTTGGGAAAGGCAGGGTCAAAAAAAAAAACCTTAGAGGAAAAAACAAACAAACAAACAAACAAAAACCAACCAACCAACCAACCAACCAAAAACAACCAAACAAAAAAACTTTCTCCTTACACCTTCACTTATTCTTACTACTGAACCGGAAGGGAGGGCAATGAAACTGAGAAGTGCAGGAAAAGAAAATTCTGTTATTTGGCTATGAGAACCACGAAAAATGTCATGAGGAGAAGTAGATGAACTAGATAAATGTGCAGCAGAACAGCAAAATTTATCAGTGCTGATTATGCTGTAGGGAACTATTTGAAAACTGTGGTTTATAATGCAGCTTTCTAAATTAACCATATCTAAATTAACCAAGGGAACACTAACCATCCTACAGGTTTCTTAGTAGAGGGCATCATTAATTAGCTACTGAAATTATAAAAAGTAATATGTCATGTTGCAATATGTTACAAAAACTGGAATTTTGATGGAATAGACAACGTAACACCTTTATTTAAATCAATATCCTTCCCAGAATACTATCTGTAGCAAAAGTATACTTTAAAAGAGGATATGAGAAGCAGAAGCTGAAAAGCAGAGAGAATAAACATAAAACACCAAATAGATTTAGATATGTATGTCACAAATAGTAATGTTAAATTAAAAGCCTTTGGTTTTTTCTTATATAAAAAAATCTGAATCTGAAAAAGTAAAACTTTTATATATGCTCATAGTATATAAACTATGAGTAAAACCATAAAATGCTCTGCTAAAGAAATTCATTAATTCAGCATCAAAAAATTAAAAATATAGAAACTGTTTAATCAGGAGACTACTTAATGTTGTTAGCAATTTTTAAAGGGATATTAATTGTTTCCTTCATGTTTCAACTTGGGCTGTAATTTGTAGAGATCGGTAAGAACAGGAGGCTTCTTCAGCTTATTCTGCGTCAGAGGTATTTTAAATTTTTGTCAACTACCTTGAGCTAACCACAATAGGAGACATATATGACCTTTCATCATCATTCCTATGTTCTGGTGCTTAATTGAAGCATATAAATAAAAACTGATGGATAGAAAAACGAGAAAGAGGAGGTAGAAAATACAGCAGAAATATATTTATGTTGAATGATGCCATTTTACTGAAGGAAAGGAAGTTCCTCTTTTACAGAGCACATGAAAGTTAGTGTCTTTTGTCATGAAGAGCAGAGGACTTGAAGGGCACCAAATTATGCATGAGAACAGAGCTGAACCTTGCCATGTTCATGAGGAAAAACTCAATCTTATGCAGTTGACATTTAATTGTGGTACACTGTTTATGGTACATTTTTGTGTATGTTATTATTTTTCATTGCATTCAAACCCTCATATATTCAAATATAAACATTAATGTATTGTCCTAATCCAAACCTAACTAATCTTTATATAAGCTGAATAGTCTTTGCATCCAAGAGCATGTGACTATATCCACCAACTGGAACCTTCTATCTAGATAAGAACCTTGAAAATATAAATTCTTTCTTCTACGTCCTGAGATTTTTGTTTTATTAATATCTGAAAAGCCAATCTGAGATCTAAGCCTTTTTGAAAATTAAGTCTGTAAGGCATTCCTAGGTTCTGAACACCAGTTTTGTGATTAGTTGTGTACTCATATCTTTAAGATCAGTTCACACATATCTGCATAGACTGTTAAAAATCCACAGACTCAAAATCCTCAGCAGAGCTGAGAGTTGTAAGGCTCAAGTATGTAAAAGTATTTTCTTCACAAATACTAAGTTGAATGGATTTAATTTTTTTTTCTGTTTCTGTAATACATTGATCTAAATTTTGATAATAAATAATGTTAGTTATATTGAGGTAAATACTGAGGAGCTACTTACAGTTCATACACCTACAGTTTTGCACTGTGGATGTACAAAATATGAGTGATGAAGTAGGAAATAGAAGCCTGGTCAAGAGTTTACTGCAGACATTTTTATCTTGGATCAAAAAGCACCATTGCTCGGTGTGCAGTTTTCTAAATATCTCTATGCATATCTCTATGCAACATTCTATTATCTATATTATAATAGGTATATTGAAGCAAATATACTGCTCTTATCACTTAATGATTTCTCAAATGTGGAGAACAAAAAGGATTTTTTTAATCAGGGTCTGCAAATCATATATAGTGTGAAAAGAGGATCTATGGCATCACACATGAAGTACTTAATTTCAGAAGAAATTGAAAGTATGATCTGAGGGTTTATCTCTAGTTATCACTATCAGTTGTTCAAGACAAGCATTCTATTTCATATATAAAGGATTACCAAGTCTTCTCCACTGGCACAGAAATGCCCATGTTCACACCCATCAGCCCTCTGTTTTGTTAAGAGGGAACTATGAATAGTTAAGTATTTGCTGTGATTTAGCTAATGTCCTTTTACCATATAAAATGCAATCCAATTCATTGTGTGTGTGCTTGAAAGCTAAAGAGACACAAATGATTTGCTACTAAGCCTTTTTTCTTCATTTCATATTGCTAAAGCTGTCTCTGGAGAAATACAGAGGCTTTTTTCTCTTATTTCTTATAATGGGATTCTAATGAGAACTTTAATTAGTATCATGAATTTTTCCCTTACTTTCTAGATTTTAAAGTAATCATGCAGTATTTCTGAGTCATGATTTTCTGCTGTATCTCTATCATGTTATTCTTTAAGAAAATTTACATAGTACTATCTTATTTTAGATTTTGGTTGACCCATTTTATTGCCATAGTAATTTAATAAAAATAGCGAAGCATCATCAGATTCTTGTTGGTAGCTCGATCATCAGTCACTGACTGAAAGATTTGCTCAAAAGACTCCTTGTCCCATTAAGTGTGTGCCTGAAATGGCCATCACAAGACAGGCTATTCCCACTCCCTTTAGTTATTCCTTGAATTTTTCTTCCAAGGAAGAAAACATTTTGGAAAAATTGTTTTTCTTTCCTGCATTTTTTCTGTAGCATGTTACATTTCTTTCAAGATTAGAATAAATCCTTTTTACCAGAAAACATATTTCTGATGCAGACCCTGTTCGACTTAACTTCATGATATCTATAAAAAAACCACATTTGATGAGTCTAGTCCTGTAGGTGTTGCACACATTTTTACAACCTAGAGTACTCTTACATTTGTCCTAAGAGATCTGAGGTATATAAAATCACCATTTAAAAAAAGCTCTATATTTTTGTTGTTACTGATCTTGAAAACATTTTAAAAAATTCCAAGCCCTTAACATTAAGTCCATGGAAAACTATACAGGAAGCAGACTTTTCAGTGTTTTATTGCAATTTTATAAATTCTGTTTACTGCATTCTACAGGGAGGCTAGCAAATAAAAAATTAACTGAAGTTGGTAGTTAGAGAAATTTAGCTGAAACTTGTTCAGTTTATTAAGCATTTAATTCTGTGTATAAAGTGAGAAATCACTGCCACTTTTATTATTTTGAATGTAAAAAAAAAACAACAAACAAACAAAAAAACCCCACACTTCTGGAAAGGAGGCTTACACGACTGTCTTTAAAACATTTGGTATTCATGTGCTTTCCTGAATTGTTTATGTAGCCTGACTAAACCTGCAGTTTGACTTCCATACTCAGACTATTGCTGACAGCAATTGCACAGGTGGTTTTAAAAATCCTCAAGATGTTCCTCACTCTTCTTTAGAAAACAAGGCTTCTGTTTTGAAGATTGGACAGACTCTGCTGTAAAAGGTTTTCTGGTAAAACTCTGCTTTATGGAAGAGCAGAGAGGACCATATCAGCTGGCATCCTCCAGCAAGGAGGACTTGCCCTTGTCAAATGATCCTGCCAACCTGCTGCCTTGGCCTCCTGAGAGACTTATTTCTCCTTCCTACACACAACAGGCTGATTTCATCTGAGCACCATTAAGCTTTTTTGGGATAGTTGCCTTCACGTAAAGATGGGAGAGTAGGTTGTCAGCCCAACTGTGCACACATCACACAGAACTCTTGGTCACAAAACAATAATCAGGAGACCAAAATAATTTTTATAGTACATTCAAACCTTCAAATCAAAATCCAAATACATTAAAAGTGTTAAGTTCTAATTTCAATTGTAGCTTAAGGCATTTCAAGTAGTCATTACTTGCTTTGAGAGTGTAAGAAAGAGGGTATAAAAACTGAATTCTCTTCCTAAAAGGTATTTGTCATTTGAACTGCAGAAAGGAGACAGCTTGTTGTCAAATATATGTGTATTTCTCACCATTGCTCTGCAAATCCCAAACTCACACATTCAATCAGCTGCTCGGATGGAAATAACTCCCATGTTTCCTGATGCAGAGTCTGGTATCCAATCCTAAAACTCCAGAAGCCATGTGTCAATAAGGTGTCTACAGAGCTTTATTCATTCAAAGCAGAATTTTGAGCTCAATCCAACCTACTAATACCCTGAAGATACCTAAATCAGACTCTGAGTGGGTCAGTTCCATTCAAGTGTGACTTTCGTTTCTCAGCAGAGTAAATTAAAGGGGAATTGGTTGAGCTGCCATTTCCAAAACACTACTAAACTGAGCTTACTCAGTAACTGCGGTCTTCACTTAAAAGAATTATCATAATTAAATTCTTTTGGCTATATCAGCAGAAAGGAAAAGAATTTCAGGAATTCTCGGTTGTTTTGAGGAGGTAAATATTGGAAAATATGATTTTCTTTGTGAAGATATGTTTTTTTCATGTCTACCTTCCTCACTACGTATATCCCTTCTTATCTAAGGCTGTCACAGAAGCATCTTCAGTTAGCATACACATTTCACTTTTAAAGCCAAAAGCTTTCCCTTCAGGTATTTCAGTCTGTTGTTTAGAAGCAACACCTCCCTAGTGGTTTCCTGCTGTGGTTGCACTCATGGCATTACAGGTTTGCATTTTGCAGCTCCTGCCTGTTATGACAGGTGCAGGTTTGGTAGTATATAAGGGTGTATTTCCATGTAATAGCCACTGGTGAATCCCTGCTTGCCATTGGAACAACACCTAAAAGCACTGCTGTCACAAGGAAGAAGAAACTTCAGAACACTGTATATACTGATGGTGAAGATGTGACAAGCCACCCTCCTGCCAGTTTGCAGTCATTTTTCCTAATTCCTGAGTTTTCCAGTTTGCTAATTCAAAGTTTCAGTGTGCCTTGGCCTCAAACTCTCCTTGTAAGGAGATTATTCCATCACTGAATGTACTTTGCACTCAGAATTTAATCCTATTTTTCCTCTTTATGATCAGAAATGTATTCTTTTTCTCTTGACTGTCTTCTTTGTCATTTAACAGCTGTATTATTTAATCATACTATATACCACCATTCTGAATGTCTCTCTAATTCTGGACATGAGTTTTTTCTCAACTTATGAGCAGCATATCCTACGTTTCTTCTAAAAATGGCCTCTAACAGCATAAAACATCATTCACAGATCTCAGAAGTCATTGTTTGGACTCACTGATTTCAGAGAATTTTATGTGAATTAGGCCTGTAGAAAACTTGATCCTCCTGTCACAGAAATCATCTGCAAGACTGATGTGTGACAGGGTCAAGCCAATAGACACATTATTTTGCTGCTCTACAGCCCAATGCCTTTACTGACAAAAATTGATTAATATATTTGTTTCTTTTTTGTACTAAATTACAATGTCACATCTAATCTGTGATCCATCTGATCTCTAAATCTCTTCCAGCATGCCTTCCTACTAAAATACACTTTCTATTGACTATCTATATGTTTGAATTATCTTGCTGTGGATGTATTATACTAAATTTGTCCAAGTTAAATTTTAATTTCCTTTTTCTTCCCTATTCTAAATCCTTGGCATTTCTCTTCCCTCATTGCTGCTCAAAACCTTTCAAAATTATCAGGAGGACTATTTTTTGGTATTGTTTTACAGAATATTCAACTAAAATCACAAACAAATATCATACAAGAAAGTCTTTTAATTTACTAGCCTTTAGGAAAAATTTTTAGGCTTTTGTGTGCTTTATGATATTCCATAATTCACTGACTTAACATTTCCCCCCTGAAGAAATCTGGTCTACCTGACAGGAAGCTTTAATTGGAGAAGAAGAATCTGCAGAGCTAAAAAACTGGTTGTAATAGGAGTCAGACTTTACAATGAGAAGGTTGAAATGTTGCAGGGAGAAAACGGCTCATTACCAGAAAAAATGCCTGAATCCCAAATGTATTTTCCTGAAAAAAAATAATGTTGTCAGAGAAGAAAACTCATAATTTATTATTAACTGCTAATAGTAGCTTTTTTTGAAAGCGGTAGTGGGAAAATGGACAAAACATACTTACTTTCCATAATGTCACTAAACTAAGAACTATGCAGACTGTATATAATATTATTATTATTATTCAAAAAGGTTAAATTATGAGTTTGAAAATGTTTTATTTTTTGCACTGTTATACATGTTTGCAGCCTCAAAAACATTCAACAAGACCATTAACTTCCCTCGCACTATTGGTGTTACATGAGGTTAAGAAACAATACAATGTTTTCCACAATTTCCAGCCTTAGACTTCTGCTTGGACACCTCAGATTTCTGCTTGTGTGCCTGAAGCCTGAACCTGATTTCACTTTTTTTGTCTAATTTAAACATAACCTGTTGTGTGGTCTACCATTATAAAAACAGGAATTCCTGCTGTATTGATTGCACAGTAATATAATCTCTTCAGAGCATCAATTTGAAAAGAAGTGGCATGTTAGTATTTTTCAAGTCTTATTTTTGGTGCTTGTTAGAAAATGTTAGCTTTCTAGGATGTACTGGGCTAATGGTATTGTCTAGTCCATCCTAGAAGGCACAGGTCTTCCAGAGATTTATTTTTTTTAATATCTCCCCCATTCTGTTTTTAATTAGATCATCTTAGTCAAGAGTCTTCATTTTCCTCCATTACATCACAGAGTCCATTTAGTTCCGTTATCAAGGGTAAAATGCAATTCCTATTACCAAGAACTGCAGCAGGACAGAATGAGAGTCTTCATTAGCTGTGTGTTATCTGAGTGTTATCTGACCTTCCCTTTCATTCTACCTCATTTGGTTTATCACTTTTTCTACTGCATCACAGAGGAAGATCTTTCAGGCTGGAGCTGTCATTTACTACGGGCACTGACCATCACACTGTGGTCCTCAGTTATTTAAGGTTCCTTAGGAGTTCAACAAATAAACAGCATGTGCTAATAGGGCTGCAGTTTCAAAGTGCCTGCATGAAGGTGCTGGAACCAAGAGCTGAGGCATGCACAGAGAGCAAAAACATTTTAACCATGGCAAGATCTTGAGCATCCAGAAAGTTATCTCAGAAACTGATAAAAACAAGGACAGGAACAAGGGAAACTGCACCAAAAAAATTAGAAGCAGACAAAATTTAAAAGATTAAAAAGTAGCAATTACTGGTACTTACATGAAGGCTGTCATTAAAAGGCTCAGCACTAGAGAATTCTGTTCCTTCCATAAGGGAGTACAAGGAGGAATCAACTGTAGTCTCAGGAATTATTACATTGCCTACCTGTATTTGCAGATTGTCTATTCGATGGTCTATCTGCTTTCCAAGTGTCTTAGTGAATACTGTAGTGTCGATACTTATTAAAGGAAAGCAATGAAACCAATGAAAAAAGCCACTCTACCCAAAAAACCAAACCCATACTGCCCAGACACCCTCCCCTACCCAACCCCAAAAGCCAAAACAACAACAAAAGTATCGTTGAGTTTAAAAGGCAAGAACTAGATTTTAGTTCTTTAGAACCACTAAGGTGAGGTCAGGAGGGCATTCAAGGTATTGTGCTCTGGTATTTTGTGAAGAAAACCTTCCCTTTCTCTGCATGATCCCATAAGTGGAAATTTTTACAGAGTTTGGATCACCCTACTCTACCTCCCACCATAATTTCTGTATGTGCAAGCCTGTAGAAGACCATGTTTTCCTCACAATAGTGGGAGCCAGTTCAAAAGTTCCTTGTGCTGTCAGTAGCACATGCTAGGAAAAGCACATTTACAAATAAAAACAAAACCTAATATAAGACTGTTATAAATAATAATTTGTTCTGGATACTCTGTCAATCCCTCTAGAGCCATGCTTTTTTCTCAGTGGACTAGAAATCTTTTTCATATGAGTTTTTGAGACCTTTTAACTTCTGTCAGACACTATTTCCAGTTTACCTATGTGGATATTTTGTCATACTTCATTCCTGCTCTGAAGTAAAAGAGAAATGTAACTAAACAGGTGGACTGGTTAAATTAAGAAATATTCATCATTAACATTTATTCTCAGGGCTGAGTAAATTGCTTCATTATTGTAAAAGACATTCCAGTTAGATTTACGCAATGCTTACATAAGTGAGCAGATTTTGTTGTTCTTTGTTCCTTTGTTCGTTTGTTTTTCTACCTTGTGGAAGATCTGTTCTTCAATTTACACTTGCCCCCTCTCAGGACAAGAAGACATAAAATCCTCTGTTTCTAATGGTATAAATCCATAGCACATCAGAGTGTACTAGGACTGCTACTAAGTTTTGTCAGCACAAATGCCATAAAAACAAACAAGCAAACAAACCACTCTAAAAAAAGTTGTTGATCTCATTTGCAAGGAAGACATATGCTCATTCTTAGCAATTTTTCTATGTTAATCAAGTCCAAGATGGTGAACATTTTTCAAGATTCACATAGCTAAAATTTAAATCAAAAATTTTCAATTTCTTCTAACAGTAGAAAGAAAAGGTAAATAGTTGATTTTTTTTTCCATTTAAGAGGAACTCTTTCAAAGACATGCAAGATTATTATTTTCTCTAGCTCTCTGAAATATTTAACTTCATATGACTCTGTTCTTCACTGAGCAATAATAAGGTTTTCTCAATGCTTAGTGTATTATAAGTGGCTGTTAGCTCTTTTCACATGATCTTCTTCTGCTTATATTATGAATAAGCAGCCTTCTGCAGAACAGTTGGTACAAAAGGGAACAATGGATCTGAAAAGACAGCTAATTGTACCCTGAACAGATCAATTAATTCTGACTGAACAAAAAAAGATCTGGCAAGTCTTGCACTTTAAATAGATGGCCTAGTGAGAAGTTTAATGGTTAAGTGTATCTCTAGGCATTCTCTACCCTTTTCATAGATGAAGATCCTTAGTTATTACTGTAACACAAGCAACCAGGAACAGATAAAAATATTTCAATAGTAATATGATAACTGTAATAAATCTAAAAGGAGAAAGAGATGATAGACAAATAGAAAAACATTAATTTGAATTATCTCTATACTCTTTGGATAACTATGACATGGCTACTGAAAATTAGATTCTTGCTTCTTTAGGCTGTTTTACAGGCTAAAGGGTTACCCATTTTATCTCAATCTGATTTGCCATTCTTGGTGTTTTAATTCTTATCAGTAATAAAAGCATTTATTTTATGTTCTAGTCTCATTATTCCAGGTTTTGGAAAGTGGGATTAATGTTTCAAAATATATAAAAATACTGGGTAGAACAACAATTAAGGTTTTAACTTGTGTTCACATATAAAATGTTTGTTATGTTTTCTGTTTCTGCAGATTATGCTTCAATCTCAGATACACGGGATTTCAAATACCCCTCAGGTTACTTCTAAATCACTTTTGAATTATTGTTTAACAACCTTATATTGAATCTGTATTTCTGATAGTGGCTTGTGTAGATCTGCTTTTCCAAAACAGCAGCTGAGCGATGCAATATCACAGTTGTTATTTTATGAATGTGAAAACACAGCTTTGGGCATGGATTCAAGGTATTCAACTTCACAATTAGACATTGGATGGTGTGTGATGCATTCCAGACATGAACAGTTGGCCATACAATTCCTGAGTATCTACATGCAAACCAGTAAATTAATCCTGATTTATTGGTACATGTTTTTCATCCTCCAGAGCAAAGTTCATAAACATTTTCAAAAGGAAAGAAAGGATTAGAAGTTGGGAAGGAATATCTAGAAGTGAGAATGGAATAAATAAGTGTTGTATTGAAATATTTAACTGAATCAAATTACAGTGATTAATGCAGGAAGCAAACTGCTATCCAACAATTCCTCTGGCAAGTTTGCAAAGTCAAGTATAGTCTTAAAGTTAACTGTACCACTGAGGAACAGTTCTAGGAGAAAGTATTCCCGTGTTCTTACAAACCGCAATTGTTTGGGTGATTATTTTTTTCTTTCACTTTCTCTTGTCCACAGGAAGGAGAAACTTATTCACCATTTTCCATCTGTAGGTGCAGAAGACCTTAGGGAGAAATACCAAGGAGGGAGAGGTTAGCACCTGCTCAAGGAAATTCCTGATGCCAAGAAAAAGCTCTGACATGGGAAGGAATTCTTTCTCATGCAGGAAGCTGTCTGTGTAGGTTCTCTTTAGCTGTCTGCCCGGAGCTAGTGATAAAATTCTCACAGACATGCCTGGGTACACCAAAGCAGGTCCAGGTAGGCCATAAAGCACAGGGGGAGAATTCAACCTGGGGTTTTATTGCACATGTGAAAGGTGTTGTTATAAAAGCACCAAAGGAGGTTTCCATTTTTGCCTTTTTGACCAGCTGAATTGCAGTGTTCTTGGCTATTAAAATAAATTTTCTTTAAAAGTTTAGCCACAGCCCGGTATCTGGGGTCACCTATATGCATATCAAGCCTTGCACTACGGAATGCTTTTCTTTTTTATTCATTATACTCCAGATTACTTTTTGTCAAGCTGTGTCACATTTTGGTATCCAACTATGCCATTTGCACTGAAATTTACAGAATTGTCTCAGAATTGCTTGGAAAAGACCTTTAAATAGCAGTCTGCAATCCAGTTCTTGTTTCCAAAAGCAAAGGCTGGAATAAGAAAAATGGCATGGTGAAAATAAGCAAAAACATTATTTTGACTTTGGATAGAGTTGGCATAGATGCAAGACTCAAATAAGGAACAGGTAAGAAATCCAAAACACTGTAAGTATTTTAATCAGGGCCACATATACTGCCTTTTGTCGTTGCTTCTTTCTCCCAAAACCTGCTGGAAATGTGGTATTCCTGCAAATCATAGTGGGTGCATGTACACAGTAATTGGAAGACTTTTGTTAAAATAGAAGTGAGTGAACAGGGAAGTTGAATCTGTAAATTATCTAGGGTCATGACAGCAGCTAGAGGAACTGAACTTTTTGACTGCAAAGGCATTGACTATAGTTACTCAGTTAAACCTCTGATAACCAAATAGAACTGGAAAAATAAAAGTAAAATAGTGAAAAGAACTTTTGACGTATTGTTGTTGAAAGTGGGGTAGAGTCATTTATAGAAAGGCAGGTACATGATTACATGAACAAAAGAACTATCTTGCATAGAGCCCTGCATTTCAGCACTGAAGAGAAGACTGACACATCAAATTTGTACAACAAAAGGAAAGGGTTTATCAGACTTTAAACGAATTATATAAAGATGATTGTTAGTTCTTGGAAAAATTACAGTGGTTAAAGGAAAAAATAGCCAGGGCATAAAGAGCCTAAAAATGGTTAAGTCCAGACAGATAAAGCATTCAGAGAAAACGAATAGCTGTTCAAACAATGACATAGTTTTCTTCTCCGTGTAGATGGATACAAGGTATACTTGTATGTGTTATTTGTGAGGATTTCTGTTTCCAGTTGAAATATTGCTGCAAATACTTAGACTCTTGCTGTACATAATACCCTACAGAAAATGTTCTTGGTCTCATGATTAGTTGCACACAGAACATAATACTTACTTGGAGAAGGGGAATATAACTTCCATTTCTGTGTTTCCTTCAACACATGGGATCTGAGACTTGAAGAACATCTTCTACAAAGGCACAAAGCTTAGAGCACTCACCTGTTAAGCAGGAGATAGTTTTTCTTCCACTGGAACAATATCTGTATTGCACATTAAGGTGTCTCTTCCTAAAACTACATTCTTCTCTGCATCCACTATAAATTTTAAAATACAGAACACATACTTTAAGATGAGGAGGAGAATACCTCACATTTGCAAGCCCTAAGCACTGAAATGCATCCTTCCACCAGAGCTGTTCTCCCACTCTAGCCAGCACAGAATATGACTTGTGAATTAGGGCATTTCCTGGGAAGTGACAGATCTGCATCTCCATTCCCCAGAATAAAAGGGTTCTATACAAGTCTATACAAGTTTATTTCTTTGTTCATGGGGCTTTTTCTGTAGAATTATCACCACTTTACCACTTTATCTTCTC
>VXAU01006053.1:112853-151915 GCA_013399695.1 Formicarius rufipectus
TTTTTTTTTTTTTTTTTTTTTTAAATTTCCTACACCTCAAACTATGAAACAAGCCTTGTCCCTCCCTTCCTGTTTGTAGTGAGTTGACCTTGCCTGGCATCAGGTTCCCTACAATCCCCTCTTATCTGTCTCTATTCTGAACAGACCAGTGGGAGAAAACATAATGAAAAGCTCATGATTAAGATAAGGACAGAGAGATCACTTACCAATGATCATCTTGGGCAAAATAGACTTTGCTTTGGGAAAAGTAGTTTAACTTATTGACAATTAATTGTAATAGAGTAGAATAGTGAGAAATAAAATCACCTTCCCCTCACCCCTCCCTTCTTCCCAGGTTCAACTTCACTTCGTATTTCGCTACCTCCTCTACCTATGAGGCTGTGTTTGTTTACCCTTCTTCTTTCAGGCATTGTCTCCCCTTCCTCTTCTCTTCTTAACTCTAGCCCTGCTCTCTCTCCTGTTTTATTCTGCCACTATTTAAGTTTATGTTAGAGCCTCTCTTTGCCTTTTTCTTCGCATTCAAGTATTTTTCAACCCACCAATGGTGCTCTGAAAAATACCATAAGCTTGAGAGACAGTAACAAACATTTGGAGATCTTCCCTCTAGTAGCTTTTCCACAGGCTCATAGATCAGTGTCCTCTTCATGCTTCTCAGCAATATAGTATTTATTAAACACATTTTCTGTGTCATAGAGATAGAAAAAGAGAGATGAGCTCAACATAAAGGTGATTGGAAAGTATCCAGAGTGATTAAGGCTCAGTAGGGCTTGAATGTTTTCAAGCAGCCCTGACCCATAAAGGAGAGTTGGTCCTTCATAAAACTTCATGGAAGGCATATGACTTTAATACTGTGTGAAATCTGTAAAACACGATACATACTTATCTAGGCTGGCACTGATTTCAGTAGCTAGCTGGATTTAAAAAGGAAATGATAAAATCATATAAAGATAGACTCTGAAAACAAAGGCATTTCTATTTTCAGGGATGAATGCATCATAACAAAGAGTTATACAGGAACCTACAAAAACAAAATTCGTAGAGCTCAGTGAAGTATGAATAGAAACTTGAGGGAATAGCAAGGATGGAAATATTTTCAGAGTAAAACAAATGGATGAAGGTTTTTCCTATCAACTCTTATTCAAATAATGGCATAAGTTATTTTTGAGGAAAGAGAAGGGAAAGGAAGGGAAGAGATTTGACTTTAAATACATATTAAAGCAATTAGAGAAAATAATATAATTTAAATCCTATCTAGGATAGATTTCCTCATCTATTTCCCTTTAAAAATATTGCCATTACCACAAATAGCATTCAAAGTGCAAAGATTGCACACAGTTATTAAACAGACACTTGATTTCCATGGTGCACTTCATTATCAACTCATTATTACCAGAACTTTACTTTTTTTTTTTTTAATTATCTTTTTACTGAATAAGAATTTAAGAAGTGTTAAAATAGTAGAATTTATTTATCAAAGACCACGGGAAAATGTGTACTATTTCCAGTATTTGTTTTCATTTGTGTTTCTTTGCTTTGTAGTGTTTTCTAATGTTTCTTGGTTTCAAATAGGTTTTTTTATTATATATAGGTACTTTCATCTTCACCAGTCTTTTTCAGAAAGAAATATGAGATATAGCACTCTGCACCTGAGGTACTAGAAACCCAGAGTATGATTTTCAAGATGTTTATTCAGGAAGTTCTTTGCTTCACTTGCATCAAAAAAAATATACAAAGCGTATAAAAAAAAATCTGAGTCTTGCTGTCTGCAGAAGACGCATAGCCCGCCTTGTCTGTGGGGTGGTGGAATACACTTCAGAATACTTAGGTTGTCAAGGAACTAGACAATACCTGAGAGTCCTTCAATGCCATGGAATGCATTTGTAATGGAACTGATTCCAGCCTGGAGGATTTCCCCTCAAAGTCATGACTATGTGTGAACAGATCTTTTTACTAGTATAATGGGGAAAAAAGTATGTTATGATAATACTGCCTGGTGTTAGGGGACTGCCCAGATTTTCTGATTGACTGATTTATTACCATCATTTTCTCTGGCACTGAATTTAAATCATCAGAGGCTAGTTGATATGGAAAACAACATGGATCTACTTTCTGTTCTTACAGCAAATGACTCTTCTGATCCAAGAACGGTTGATTTGCTTGTCAGCATGTCTACAGTAGATGCTGCAGCACCTGTAATACACTGCAAAATTGTAGTGTTTCTTTTTTCTTCCCTAGGTAGTCACAACTGCTCTGCAATACATAGCATTGATTATTTTTTATTTCAAATGTCTCATCTTAAGCTGACTGACACCACACTCCAAGGACATGGAAAACAAACATATGTTCTCTGCTGCTTCAAAAACAAACCAGTGGGATAAAAACTGCTGGTCTAATATTTAAAACTTAGCTTAGCTTTTTCCTTCATGTGTGAGAAGAAAGCAGGTAGAGTGATGGCATGCATTCCCTGGTTAGTATAGTCTAGGCTTGAGTGAGGTTGGTTAATACACATTTAATACAAGTTAGAAACAAAGCTATTGCTAATTACCTTCAGATTCTCTTACTATGGCAACCCAGCAAGACAAAGATGAAAATAATTCTCTGTTTTCTGCTGTTACTCTCAAGTCTGTATGCAGTTGCTTTTAAATGCTTTTAATTAAAGCACTTTGACAGATTTTTGAAAACTTGGTGTAAAAATAAAAACTCAGAAAATGCGATTGTAAAAATTACTGTTGATGAAAAGAAAAAAAAAAAAAGCAGGTTTTACCTCTCCCTTTTCTGTCAGTCTCCTTTTCACTTGGGCTTTCCAGTTCCTTAATATTTCGGGGTTTAGCATGTTGGTTACAGTAACTAAGTGTTGATTTATTCTTTGGCATATTACACTGAGATGAACCTGATTAATTAAAACAGGAAGCACCATCCCTGAAGCATCGTGGCTGATGCATTGGTGTTGATGCCTGGGGTTGGGTGTGTAATGAGACTCCTGGCTGCAGGCAAAGGGAGACCGCACGTATCCCCACCTCTAGTGTGGAACAGAATTAAGCATTAACTCTGTAGCAGAACCCTGCTTATCAGCAACCTTGCTATTACTACACCAACCCTGATGGGCATAAGCAATATTTTCATCCACTTCCCAAGAGATTTATCTAGCTGTTGAAGTAGAAAATGAATATTTTACAGTTCACTTGTCTGATCAATTACCTACAAGCTGCTGCAGTATTTTATAGCCAGTGGGAGAGCTGTGTAGGTGATGATAGAGAAATCTGAAGGGAATCTGTTAGCCAACTACAAAAAGGGGACTAAAACTGTGAATGAGCCATCGGTAACAGTCCTTTTGTTCATGAGGGTCTAGTAAGAAATTACAGTGTAACCAATTAAAGTACATAAATGATAATCAGCAGAATGTGAATTCCAGAGGTGAAGAAATTTGATTGCTTGATTGTAGGATAATGAAGTGCAGAGATGATTCAAAGCCAACCCTTCTCAGTGAAACATCTCCCTCAGTACCTTATTTTCCATTTTTGTCTTTTAGATAATTGGAATAAACTCTTTCCTAGAGACACATTGGAAATTAAATGAACACAAAGTTAAATTGTGTGCACTTTCTAGACAAGGCATTACTGATCATAATACAAAGAGTTTCAACAACCTAAGTGCCCAGTGGTTTATTTGAATAGAAAAACTTTATGTTGGCAATTCATTTCAAGAACACTGCGCATGACATCTTGAGTAAGTTAGTGAAAACTCTTATCTGATTGCATATGAATTATGTTTTCTGTCTAAAAAACTGTAAGGAATATTAGTTTGTTATTTACAGAACAAACAGTGACAAGTTCAAATTCTTATTTAAAAATGGTGAAAGCATAAAGAAGCAAACTGTAAGATTCATGAGGTAATTTGTGTTTGCCTGTTTAAAATTCCTGCAGTTTGACCCAAGAGCTTTAAACACGTCTTGGTTCTTTAATTTACAGACAATCCTGTGAAGGAGATAAGTTTGTATTTGTAACTAGAAAATCAAATTTGATTTGTTTAGTGCTAACAACAAATACCACTTAGACTAAAATGACTTTCTGGCCTTCAATTCTAAGGCAGAAATAAATCCAGGTTCAGTTAAAATTCAAATACAGCATTGAATGTCTGGCCATTTTTTACTTATTCTACAACATCATCAAGAAGCAAAGACTGTAAATATATGTCGTCTAAGAACAGATTATTTGTGTCATATTATACATTTGATTAACTGCAGCTACTTTTAGGTTATGCTGTGCTTTTGTGTTTTAGGACAATGTTTCTTCCTTGTTGCAAGCTTTTGATAAAGCTCTTTTTTATTGAGCCTTTATCAGTGTTTATTTAATATGGAAAAAAAACTGAGGAATGAATAATTTTTTCTATAATAAGTTCCTTTTTAACTAGTCCTTGAACTGGAAGTATTCAAAATATAGAAAAAATAATCATTTTTTATACATATTAAAGAATTTCATATGTGAAGAGATACATTTATTAATACTGTTTTTCACTATTTCTTGCTCTCAAAACTTTACTTACATCACTGCAATGACAGAGATTTTATCCAAAGGGAACTAAAAGTCATCTTCTACTACTATGTCCCTCATTAAAATGTCTTGTATTATTTTTACCACATCTCCAAACCCTTATGCTTCATAGCTGTGTTGGCCCAGACAGGATATTCTCCATGCATTACCTGTTTTCTAGTAGAGCAACTCATCTCTCAGTATTTCATTTGCATTACATGTTTTAGTGATCCAAGAGTAGCAATTATTTGAACAATGGTCAAAAAACTGTTTTGAAAATTTTAGTGCAAATTTTTTATCTTTAATTGCACTGGTTGTTTATCAAGAGAGGCTTGCAAGGGTCAACAGGAATGCCATTGCCTTCTCAAATTTATGATGTTAACTGAATTAATACTGAACTCTGATTCCTCAGCTCCATTATGTGGCTGTCATTACTGCAAGTGTGACATTGTATAAATGAACTTTCCTACGAGATTTAGTGTACCAAAGTCCTCCTTTATCTGCAGGGTGAACACCCAAATTTATTGGTGTCAGAAGTGGCTTTTCCAGGCTGTCTGCTTTACAGACCTTTTCAGCCCTGAGTTCTGTAAATTTATTGGGGTTCAGTCATATCTTGAAAATTCTCTTGCCCGCCTCCTGCCCAAAATCCACACAATTAAGGAAAAATCTGCCTAAAGGTCTTGAAAGAGAATCATGGAATCGTAGAATGGCCTGGATTGGAAGGGACCTTAAAGATCATCTAGTATCAGTCCGCATGCCATGGGGAGGGATATCCTTCACTGGACCAGGTTGCTCAGAGCCCCATCTAGCCTGCATTGGAACATTTTCAGGGATGGGATATCTACAACTTCTCTGGGCAACCTGTTCCAGAGCCTCACCACCCTCACAATAATTTCTTCCATACATCTAATCTAAACCTGCTTTCTCTCAATTTTAATCCATTCCCCGTTGTATTGTCACTACATACTCTTGTAAAAACTATTTCCAGCTTTCCTTCAGGCTCTCTTCATGTAGTGGAAAGCCTCAATGAAATCACCCTGAAGCCTTTTCTTTTACAGGTGGAACAAACTCAATACTCTTAGTCTTTCCTTGTAGGAAGAGTGCTGCATCCCTCTAATCATTTTGATGGTCCTCCTTTGGACTCACTCCATGAGCTAGTCATGGTCACTGGAAAACAGCTCTCTCTGGCATGAAAGACAAGGTTTTTGTAATGGCTATATTGCTGAGTAGATTCCAGTTTTGTGTAGTGCAACACCCTCAAGAGGCATAGTCTCAAACAACAGTGAGTGCAGTGAGGGGGGTCATGCCTTACACTCCTCTTCCAGATAGCCACGAAGCATCCAGGAGCTCGGAGCCAGCTGGGCCAGGAGGGTTGTGGGTAGGAAGAACCATGGATCCATTCTGCTGCTTGGGGCAGACCACCGGCAGGTTGATAGAAGGACACTTAAATTTATGGCTCTTTTCAGCAAGCCTGTTTCTGCTTTTTCTGCAGTGAGCTTTCAATGTGAAAAGCATAGAAAGCCCAGCATGGAGCACTAGGCCATTCATGCTCAGAGGACCAATTCAAATCAAACTAGAGATCTAATTTGGGAAAGAATGTTCTAATCCCAAATATCATATTTTATGAGTCTAACTACAGTGCTTTAGGAAGCTACTACACTAGCCAAGAACTAGTTAACACTATCCCATCAGGAGTTAATACATTTCAGTTGGGTCAAAACAAGACAAAACTCCCGTCTTCTACAGTTCAGAAAGAAATACATTTTATATTTTTAGATGTAAATTGTACTTCAACTGTAGATAGTAAAATGTTTTGTCATTGGATTCCTTTGAAGTGTTAGCCATCTGGGAAAAAACAAGATGAAAGGGCATACTGTTATGTGGGATACTCAGCATCAGAGGAAGTCAATGGAATGAGACAATGAAATTCATTTTAAAAAGAAAAAAGAAAAATATAAAAACCCCAGAAATAGAGAGATATTTCTTAGAACCAGTCAATTGCTAACCTAGGAGAAAGATAGGAGAAAAAGTAGCATATTTCAGGATTAGATGGAGACTGAAAGTTACTACCTTTACATAGATTTGAAGAATCCTTTGCTATATTCATTGAATGTTTCAATACAATAAAGATCTGAAGCCACTTTTTGCTCTTGGAAAAAGTTTCAGTTGAAGGTATAGCACACACAATAACTTGTTGTTATTGTGCTGCTAATGTGATATTGATATTTTATGTGAATTTTTTATTCTAACATCAGTCAGACTAGCAGATAGTTTAGCTAACATCGTGAAAGTGGGTGGTTCCAGAGACAGATTGTACACTGCAAATTGAGAAGATTCTGCCATTACTTGCCTTACTTACATCCACTTGCCTTATGTTTAATGTGTAATCTGTAAAAGCAGCTACTTCTGGATTGTGTATTACAAATAGAAACAACAGCAGAAGCCCTGAAACTTGTGGTTCACTTGTAGAGAATATGAAGTTCAGAGCTTCTCAGAACATAATTTTTCCTGGTAAAAAAAGTGCCCAGGCACAAGGTAAAGGAAAAGTCTGTTTACCTCCTTTACCAAAAGTAAAATCTTACCACACAGATGTATCTGTAAATGATTTACGAAAAAGTGAAGTAGGTTACTGTACAGTGGTCTGTGAGCACATAAACAAGTAACTGAAATGAATAAACAAAGTTTATTCACTATTGCAATAAAGCAACAAGGAGGACACAGTGGAACTAGCAATAGTTTGAAAACAAACAACATTTTTGTATGACATAATAAAATTGTGGAACTTCTTGCTACAGACTGTTTTAGAGGCCTAAGGTTTAAAGCTGAATTAGACAAATTTGTGCAGGATAAGTGGTATCAGCAGCTATTAAATGCAATGCCTTGGACGCAACTAAAGGCCCAGGAAATCCTTAAACTACATACAGATTGAATGATGTTCCATGGAAAGGATCCTACTTTATCCCTATTCTTCTTCTGTAGGCCACCACTAAAGAGGAGGTTCTGGGGAAAAGGGTTTTGATGAAACTTATTCTGGCAGTTCCTAAAAAAAAAAAAAAAGGGGGGGGGGGGGATGTGTAATAAATAAGTCTCTTTGTTCTTTAGGGTATTGCCAGAAAGATGCTGCTCTGAGCACAGCTTTTTTTTTTCAGCATTGTTCTGTGCCTGTGGTAGAAGAGCCTGTTTTCAGAATAATAACAATGTGTGTTGTCCTTCAGACTAAAAAAACATATAATATTCTCCTGATCTACAAAATAAATAGCCTGCAGGTGTGATGCAGTAAAAATCTCTTTCCAGGCAGATTTTTCTATTTCACTACAGATAGTCTTTTGACAAAAAATATTACATTGTGGTGTTTTGCAGAGGCACTCCAGCTATGGCTAACACACTGTTAGAGGAACTTGGGTTCCAACTTTTTGCTTTTTGGTCTCCCCACCTCCTACCTTTCTCCACATTCAACATTCTTAGGACTTACAGGATTCACATTTCTACAGCAGAAAGCTTAGTATGATGATAATAATTGCTATGCTATGCTATGTCATTAAAACAGTGGCAGATGAGGTAAAATTATCTAGAGAAATGGTTGTTGCAGCAATTGCCATTGTTTTGTGCATTTGCTGTACAGCATCCCTTCTGGTAAGTCTAGACAAAGAAAATGAGAATCTCTTTACCTGTCTCCAGTATAATAAAACCTCAAGATCAGTGCCAAGGTTAGTCCTGCATCCTGTTCACAACAATGCCAAAATCTTTAAAAATGCACCAAAAAGAAAAAACAAAACCTCATTTATTCTAGCTTCTGACAATTCATTATTTTGTTTATACTCTAATAGAAGAAAATTATAAATAAAATTAAAAATATTACATATAAAATAAAGTTTATCTTATAAAGCTTGTATTATTATTGATTTGTATATTCTGGCTAATTCACCAGAATTGAGATTGCATGACCATATCTTTTCTGGATTATCTGTGCAAGGATTTCTATTTGTTATAGGCCCCACAGTCAGCACTAAAAATAATCAGAGTCATAAAATCATGTAGGTTGGGAAAGACCTGTAAAATAATTAAATACAACAGTAAAACAAGCACTGCCAAGTCTACCACCAAACCATGTCCCTAAGTGCTACATATACACATCTTTTAAATAGCTCCAGGGATGATGACTTTCCTGGGTAGCTGGTTCCAATGCCTGACCAGCTTTTCAGTGAAGAAAATTTTCCTAATAGCCGATCAAAACCTTCCCTGGAAAACCCTGAGGCCATTTCATCTCATCCTGTCCCTTTACCTGGGAGAATAGACCAACCCTCACCTCACTGCAGCCTCCTTTCGGCAACAGTGTTTCCCATGAGCCTCCTTTCCTCCAGACTAAACAACCCCAGTTCCCTCTCCTGCTTCCCATAAGACTTGTGCTCTAGGACCTTCATCAGAATTTCACATTCCATTTAATCATCACCAAACCTTCTTTTCAAGCAAAATCAACTTATTTTGATCACACCTGTCTCAGTAAAAAGTTAACATTCCTCATTTACCTGACTTATCCTGGTAGAGTTGTGATTTTGACAAGATATCAATCACTTGCTAAAAAAAGAGCCAAAGGCTGATATGGCACAGTTTTTTTCAACCTTTCTTTTCACTCTGAATTCATACACTCATGAAATCAGTGAGTTTGCTTTCATTTTCCAAGAGTCACATCACACAGAAGAAATATATTTAGGTATTGACTTTTCTGACCTTTATGGTGTTCCTTAGAACAACCTCAGAAAAACCACCTTCCTACCTCAAAATTACCCAAAATGTAGCTTTTATTTAGTGAATTTAGATTTTTTTCACTAATTGTGAAATATCTGTAAGGTTTCTGTATTACCCAAATTATTGTAAAGGGTAATTCTCTGAAGGTTGTTTTGCTTGTTTGTTCATTAATTGACACGTTTTATAATGTATAGCTATTTTAGTTCAGTAGCTTCACCTAGAAAACTACCATTCTACTTGAAATTATTTGAAAAAGACAGATTTTATAAAGCTGAGCTTTTCTGAGATACTGAAAGTAGAAAAACTTTCAATGACTATCCACAGCAACTTACAACCAAATTTTCAGAAGTATTTTCACACATTGAAATTCTACTCCTACAAGTCTATTTGTGAAAATTAATATAAAATGAAACAAAAAGAATAATGATGGGGCAGTATCCAGTTTATTTAGAAAGCCAAAGTCATATGCAGTGTAAAGTGATCCAAGAGACAAGTTACTAACCTTAGAATAAGAACTGTATATTCTGGCACTGTTTCTACATACACTGACTATTGAAGCTGACAGTTGTCTGAAGTTTGTCTTATTGCTTGATTTTTCTCTTTCTTACTCTCCTCTCTGTCCATCATTTCTACTTAAACTGTAAGCAATTAATAGCTGGTACTTTCTTCCACAATACATTTTGCACATTTCCTTGTACAGTGAGGCTTTCATCTCTGTAGGCACTCTACCAGATAGTCTAACATATCTAAGAAGACTAAGAGAAGCCCAAAATTTTTTGTCAGCCAAATGTATCTCTAAAATCCTAGTGTTTAACCAAACCAATTTCTTTCACAGTTTCTGAAGGTCATGAGAGTCAGCAAATATCTTGACACCTTTGAAGGGTTAAATATAGGCACACTTTCATGCATATCTTTTCTTCATTTCAGAATATATGATTTTTCTATTGGTTGGCTTTGTCCCCATTCCAAAACTGCAGAAGATATGAGAATTCATAAAGTATCACCTTGCTCGTTACATCTGGAACTTTTTTTCTTGTCCTGCTTTAAAGACTTTTGCATTATGAATGAATGCCCTTTGGACTGAATTCATCCCCCATTTTCTGTCAGGAGTTATTACCTCTATCCTGACTGTTATCCCAGGAGCAGTGCTCGATGACATTGCAGTGCATGTCTTTTCTATCTGTCTGAGCTTTGCTCTCACAGGTATTTCAACAACTTCTATGGCAATCATTAGTTAAAGTTGTTAAGACACATCCCAACCACTCCCATTGGACACACAAACAAAACAAAGACTTCAGCAAAGTTGTGGAGGCTGGCAGAATTTCATGATGAAACATGTTTGCACTGTTTGTACATATTTTCTAAAATGTTCTTTCTGGGTCCCTCTTGGAAACTTAATTCTTGATTACATAGTCCTTTGATTTACAGGACTGTATCCACTTTTATGTAGAAAATAACAGTTTTTAGAAACCTCACAAAACTGACCTTCCATGACTCAGCACCTGCAGAGCAAAAATTCTGTTTTTGTCATTAGTGGAAAGTATGGTTTGTGAAAGACCGGGTGGAAAAGTAATGACATGCGACTGGAGTGCTAACACATCCTATAACACCTCCTGATATTTGCTGTCTGTTTTCACAGATTGTTAGATAGATCATTAAAGTGAAGAGAGGAATACTAGATGATTTCCTCACTCTTGTTTGTTTGTTTGTTTTCTTCGATGCAAAGATTTTGATTACAGAAAATTCATGGAGGAACCTCAGACAGTTTGGCTTACGGCACAAAGTGATACATAGGCCAACCATCTATTGACCCACAAATGAAACACTTTCTTCAAAAGTGGTGATTACAAACAATGAAAGCTGGGACATTCTTGGCTTTATCTGTTCATAAGGACTCAAAAGAGCTAGAAAGTAAAGGGAGAGTGGAAAGACAGTAAAAATAGTAATGAAAAAAACATGAACTATGTAGATAAGTTTACCAAGTCAAGTTTCAAAATTAATAACTGTGCTTCCTGAAATGTGAACCTATGATATTCAGAGAATGATATAACTGTAGAAGGTTCTCAGGTTGGTCAAGCATTACTTCACCATGGTGGATTCATTCTGACTAATTCTGTTCACTTTTCTTGTCTTTCATGTGCCTGGAGATGGTTTCCAGGATTAGTTGTTCCACCATCTTCCCACAGATTGAGGTGAGGCTGACAAGCTCATAGCTCTCTCAATCTTCCTTCATGACCTTAGGAACAAGAGCTACTTTCTTCCAGTTCTGAGGCACCTGTCCCAGTCATTAAGATTATTCAGAGTGGCCACCTCATCCATATCTCTTAGTACTCCTGAATTATCACTGTTCAACCTTTTCCAGAAAGGAAACGCAAAACACGTTACCCCACAGTAACTTGTTCCTGAATCCTGTCTAGCAGCCCTCTTTTATACTTCTGAAAATTACAAAAAATCATTCCACATACTTAGTTATCCTAACAACATATAGTGATGTTGTAAGTGGAGCTATAAATGTTCTCATACTGCATAAACTAATTCACTCTGACTTAGGAGCCCGTTGAAAAGCTTGAGATTCTTGATCAATATTTGCTGGTGAGTCTGGGGAAAGATGACATTTACTTAGCAACAGTAGAGACTTTATACTGTATACTTTACCTGTTGAAAGTACTTGTAACTGTACAATGGTGTTTGCCCTCACAATAATTTCAATATAATGTTGACCATAGAAAATGAGAAAAGTAAGTAGAGAAGATAGTCATACAGTTATAATTCCAGTGCATTACGCTCACAGTATGAGAATGAAAACAGACTACTATTTCTGTAGCACCCTTATTTAACTTCGTCTGTTCCCCATGTTTTTACTTCTTCATGTCTTTTGCAGTATGATGATTTATGAATTTTATTTTCAAATTTAAAAGAACACAGGCATATGTGGTGTTCATAATGTATACTTCGTTTGTAACTTCCCTTATAATTAATAGGAATTACAGGACATAATGTAAAATATGTCTCTTTTTGTCTAAAATATATGTTACATACAAATGTAATTTTAAATTTTGCATCTAGCTTTGAAATGCTTCTCAAATATCCAGTTATTAAAATCTTCTGTATTCAATTGTGAATGAGAATAAAAATGGAAACTTTATTCCAGTTATTACTCTTTTCTTTAAAAAAGTTTGTGGATGAGAAATTTCATAATCTTCATGCTACTCTAGCAGCAATATAATGGAAGGAAAATTGCTCTACCTATAAAACGTTTTCTACAACCACATTTATCCTATAGAGTTGTGAACACCTTGGAAATCTTCCTGCACATATATATATACCTGTAACTCTCTAGACAATTTGTTAAGTCTCCCATTTGAAAGGCAGAGATAGAAAACAGCTGGGAGACCACATTCTTACTTATCAGAGGGATAAGGATTTTTTTTTTTAATGCAGAAGCAACAAGAACATTAAAAAGCCTTCTCTTCTTTCTTACCCAGTCTTTCTTGAATATAAGACCTCTTTCACAAGTGTTGCTTATGTCAATAGGAATGCCTTAAACAAATTACAACAGCAGTGAACTAGAATCTCTCCTTCATTGGACAATATGCCAAGTGGAAAGGGTGAGCAAACAATCTTTTAATAGAAATAAGAATCCTTTTCATCCTCTGAAAGAAATGTTCAAGACAAAGGTGAGGATAGCACATCCCAAGCATAGATCAAGGCCACTTTCCAGGTAAACTGGGCACTTTTTTGCCCAGAAGATGTGATGTTTGAAATCTATCCATTTCTTCCCTATTGTGTCCTTCAGCTGATCTCTCATTTTGGAGCAATTAATTTGTCCATTACAGTGGGGTGTGGGGTGTTCATTCCACTCTCCGAGGTGCAGACCTTAAAGATAAGTGTTGGGAAACACACTAGAAAGCCTTTTATTCATGTAGTCTCAGAAGGCAAAAATTTTGTCAAAATGCTTGGATTCCATTGTGAATCTAAGAGACTAATATACCTTCACTAACTTTGGAGTAAGAAATTAAACTGAGGTCTCCATTTGTGGGAATGGATTAAGAATGTAACTGATAAGACCTTGAACTGATGTTTTAATATTGCTTAAAATGTGTGTTTACCCTTCTCCATATGTCCTCCTTCTGGAATCCATATCCTCCCTTTCCCAGAATCCATTTGTACCACTTCCCCGAAACCATGTGCTTCCCAGAGATCCTTTGCGACCCCTCCTCATGGTACCAAGGGGCGTGACCCATCTTGGTACCTGAAACCTTTCCCCGCCTATATGTTGATCCCCTCATCCCTGTTGGCCCAAAGCCACACAATACCTTTTCCCCCATTGGAGAATCTGAACCCCCTCCAAGGGACTATAAAAAGTCCCTGCTTCCTGAATAAACTCTCTCTCTGCTCGCACCCTCTCCAAGCTGTGTGGTCTCTGTGTCCTTTGCCCAGGGCTCAGGCACCACGTGGCCGGGGGGGAACCAGGGGAAAGAACCCCCTCCTCTCCTAGATACATGGACTGGAAAGTCTAACCTAGGAGCCTAATTCATATCGCTGCGACCATCCCACCACCCAACACTCCAACGAGGCTCTACACATATATCCACCCGGATATCCATTATCCAAAACTATTGGTCTAGACAAAATATTTTTTCCACATATCACAGTTTAACCCCAGCCAGACAGGAGGTCCCACACAGCCACTTGTTCACTACCCCACCAGCAGGATCAGGGAGTGAATCATAATGGTAAAAGCCAGACAACTCTTGGGTTGAGTTAAAGAAAGTTTAACAGCAAAACAAAAGCCATGCATACAATCAAAACAAAACAAGGAATTCATTCCTCACTTTCCGTGGGCAGGCAAGTGTTAAGCCATCCCCAGGAGATCAGGGCTTCAACATGCACAAAGGTTACTTGGAAAGACAAACATTTTCACTCCAAACATCCTCTACTTCTTCCTTCCTCTCTCAAATTAGTATACTGAGTATGATGCACACGGTATGTAACATCCCTTTGTTCAGGCTGAGTCAACTGGTCGGGCCATATTTCCTGCCAACCTCCCATGCACTCCCAACTTCCTTGCCAGCATGGTAGTATAAAAATCAGAAAAGGCCTTGACTCTCTGTAAGAACTGCTCAGCAATAACTGAAATATCTCTAAATTATCAACCCTGTGTTCAACACAAATCCTAAACACATTAATGAAAGAAATTAGCTCTATCCTAGACAAATGCAGCACACCACGGAATGTATTTTGTTCTCCTTCCTTGTCAAACCTATATTTAAAAAAGTGAAGAAAAAGATAACCAAACTCTCCTTGAGAGGGATAAATTTACATTATGTTTTGAACATCAAGGCTGTCAGATCTGATAATTAATGACTTCTTATAGCATCTCATTTGATCCCATGTGAACCAAATTTGGTTCACTTATCCTTCATAGGCACCTACACTCAGATAACCTTACAAAATGTGCCTTTTATCTTATTTATAATCAAGCCTTTGTCTAGATTGCTGTGAGGAATTAGTAAGTTTATGATCATTTACCAAACACTTTCAAATTGTTCTTCCACCAACTCCAAATTATTTTAAATATAGATTTTTACACTGTTGTTTTTCCCTCCCTCTCTATATAATTAGTCACTAAAAATTGTCTCTCTCTGTGCCTGGAAATCGTTTTATATTCCAGCCATAGTTCTGTTTCCTTGCCTGAAAAAGTCCTCCAGATGATGAAATCTCAGCAATCTAATGCTCAGAAACTTATTCAGGAGCATTCAAGGCCACTCTTCCTCTTAAAAAAAGTTGCAATTGAGGCACAGGTGCCATTTTTTTTTTTTCTGCAGAATGGCATCTCAAAAGCAAGAAATAATTATCAAGTTTGAAGAATGTGTTTTCACATTCTTCAACCAACAGCTCAGTTGTCATAAATAGAATTTAAAAGTTTATTTTAATAAGTATTTCTAGCTCATAGGAAGTTGTAAAGCTAATGAACTACAAAGCATGATGAAATCAAATATAACTATGTGAAAAACTTTTGGAGTTGCATCCCTGCTCGTTTCTGGCAGTTGGTCCACTTAATCTGTTAATTTTCGGTCTTTCAAATTTAAGAGAAAATGCTAAATCAGTTTTATGTAATTTCAAAGGCTAATAGAATTTATTTGGCTAATGTGAAGCCATAAATCCCAAATTGTTCAAATTGTCTTTTTGCCTTTGACTTGTTTATGTTTTCTTGTGACTTAGAAGATACCTAATACAGACTGGATTTTGTTAATAGTGAAACTCTCAGTGAACATCAGAGGCCACGTTAGATTCATATTTTGCCACTTTGCTGGAAGGCCATGGCAGAGAAAAGTGGCAAAGCTGATGAGTGAGAATGCATTGCACAGGGTGATATACTGTGACACCTTCCACCAGACCAGGTTGCTCAGAGCTCCATTCAATCTGGCCTTGAACACTTGCAGGGATGGTGCATCCACCACAGTTTCTCTGACCAGCATGTCCCATCACCCTCGCAGTAAAGAACTTCTTCATAACATCTAAGCTAATCGTACTCTCTTTTAATTTAAAAGCATGCAGAGACTATTAAAAAAAAAATAAATCCTAATCCAGTGCTTTATTCTCAGATATCTATACGTAATTTTTTTCACATGTTCATTTTTTACATTTACTTGCTAGAAATTTGGCTTTACTCATATTATTTCTCTAATGATTTATCCAAGGAGAAAGCTGAATATTTGACAAGTAGAAGCAAGTAATCTCTTTGAGGCATGAGGAAAGTTTAAGTGTTCAATATTATGACATTTTCTGTTAAAATTTCACTTGAAAATAAAAAAGACAAGGAGAATGGAATCCTAAGCCAATAAGAGCTTCTTGTAAATATTGTCTTATAAATACTATATGGGTAGCCTTTACTGTAATAGTTTAAAGTACAGTTTACAAGAGGCTTTATGGATGAAATTTAGAATACAGGTAAGCAAAGCCTGGTAAAAATGAGGGTTAAAAAAGGCAGTTACTTGTGGTTTTAAACTGTGCATCTGCTCACATCACTAAACAACCTTGTTATAAAAACATGAAAAGAAAATAAAATTCAAAGTACCGTGGAAGATAAAGCTGGATTTCCTTCTTGAGATTAAAAACTGAACCCTAGTTTTACAAAGTCAGTAGAAAACCTATGTAAGGCTGTGGCTACATGGCACAACACTGGAGAAGCAATTCCAGTTCCAGTGGCCATATGGCTGCAGAAGCTGAGAAGAAGAGTAGTGCCCTACCAAGCTGCATTATTTCCAGTTCTCAACCTGGCTCAGTAAGAGAGCATTCAGCTGAATTCACTCAGTCCTGTTTGAACGCAGATTCTCTGACAGTTACCAGAAGCCAAAGTAATTAAGTGGAAACATGGTTTGTGCCAGTGTAGGTGTAGCAGAAAGGTGTCCTTCAAAAGCACAGCTGGAGAAGATACATGAAATACAGAGAGAATGGAGTAAATTAGCCAGAGTAATTTATGATTATCCAGGATCAGTCTGATGTGCTTTCCTAGTGCTAACAGCCCAACATCTACCATTGCAAGAATTGATCCAAACACCCCTGCAACAGGGACCCAGAAACATTTCTCCATCTAGAGAGTGCAAGAAACAGGGAAGGCTTCTGAGTGCCAACTCTAGACAGAAAGCTTCTTGCCCAAGTGCCTTCTCAGGACTCAAACCTCCAATGCACTCAAAATGTTTCAGATTAAAATTTTAAAGTGCTGTGGCTGTATTAGTTAATTATTTATAATTACTGTTGCTTATACCAGCAAGGATGAAAGAAAACAAAACTTACCACATAAATTCAGCTCAGTCAGACACTCATCATGGAAATTTAAGGCCAGATGTTTGTTTGGCAAAACAAAAGGAGAAACCTGGGCAAGAGTCACCTTGATGTATCTTTGGCTGCATTTTACATGCAGGTTTTCTCAGTGCTTTAATTGCATGAATGTTTGAAAAGCAAGGGGTGACAGTCTATTTGCTTATGTGTTTTGGGGAGTTGAAAGGACAATTGTAGCAACAGTAAAGATTGGCAGAGATTACGACAAGAGTGATGCAGAATGGTTAAATAATGAAGCAGCTCTGGATAAAAACAAAGACAAAGCTGGGAAGAATACAGAGAAATAATAGCAATCACACAAGAGTAGCTAAAATGATCCTGATCAGTCTGAAAGAAGAGGTGCACAGAGTGGCAGTAGGACCTATGGAGCAAAGATAACTTAGTCGACCAGGAAGACATCTTCACATAGTTGTTTACCTTCAGCACCAGGCTGGGAAAAGAAAAGGTGTAGTTCAAATTCATACCTGCAAAGTCATGGTCTCTTTATAAGACTTCATATGCCTCCTGTTGTGTTTCCTCACTGCTGCTGTGCTTCATTCAAACATTCAGAGCTTATATAAAGGGGTAAAAATCCTACTGAAAAAAACATCATTATTATGTACCTGGGACTTTGGAAATCCATGTAAATCTACTTAAAACTCTGCTGTTAAATTCAGCTTTTAGAAAAACCATCCCTACTTCCTACCCCATACCAGTTTTGCAAAAGTAGCTGTGCTACTGTTGATCTTTCTAGATAAGGTGCTATTTCTTCTTTCCTTGGCAAGCATACAAATGCACTTAATTCAGTATTCTAAGTAAGAAAAACAACAAATTTTGAAAAGCAAAAGATTATTTTCTTCAAGTTTAGTTTCCATTAGCAAAACACAGGCTTCTCTGACAATAAGTAAACTTATTAGTAGACATTGCATTTTTTACATTGAGTTTGATAAGTTAGTACAGGGTTGCACAGAATTCATGAGGCATTTTATCTGTGCCAAGACACTTTTTTTGGTGAAGATATATATTAAATGTTCAGACACAGCCCAGTAGCTGAAAAGGTACGAAGAGACCTTCACTTCCCTTGACTTCCCTGACATCAATAAAGGCAAATACACTTCTCTCTGGCAAAGAATGATGTCATTCCAACAATCCATTTATAAATAAGTTAAACAAATAATTTTTAAATAGTTATAGAGGGAGTAGAAAATGAGCTCATTTTTAAGCAACTAAACAGCCTATGCAAAGGTAATTCACTTGATGCAAACAGACCTGTGTCTTCTTGCTGTTTTATTGAGTTTGGCATGTTTGGAGCAATACCCATAACGATCTCATCAAGTCAATGCAGTTGGCCTTTTCTTTCCCTAAAACAATATGCCATTACTTACATGGGGCACTGTAGATGTAAGAGAAAAAACTATACAAGTCCAAGTAAAACCATGAGTTGTAAAGCAGGCATCCCATGCTATTTTGGACCAGAAATTCTACCTAAAGTATAAATTTTTGGGGAAAATGGCAGTGAAGTCCTGAAAAATCAGAATTATCTGATGAAAAATATTCTGTTGGAGTTCTCTTTCTGCTCTGGTCCTGGGAATAGGTAAAATCTATGTGGCCTAAGATATTGAAATACCTTGGAAGGAATGATGCATCAAGATGTTCACATAAGTCTTTACCATTTTTATTTTTAAGCTGGTCCTTTTTGAGGGAAACTGGAGAGCAAAAACAACTCAAACAAAGATTCACAATTTCTTTTCACACAAAAGGAATCATTCCTTATCAATGCTGAAAACTGAAGGCTTTTTTTTCCTTTTTTTTTTTTTCTTTTTCTTATGAAATTCCTTGTGATTTAAAACAGAGTAAGAAGGAAGAAGAGCCTCACACAGGTTATTTTAAATATTTGGAAGAGTACAGGAAGAAGGTTAGTGGACAGTGAATACCAATACATACTTTGGATACAATCAGAAAATATTCTGAGTGATGTTGTTGGCTCTGGTCTCATCTATATGTGTTT
Organism: Formicarius rufipectus; assembly: GCA_013399695.1. Taxonomy (NCBI): domain Eukaryota; kingdom Metazoa; phylum Chordata; class Aves; order Passeriformes; family Formicariidae; genus Formicarius; species Formicarius rufipectus. Next base: position 131,961 of record VXAU01006053.1, read on the forward strand.
GCATAAAACCACACACAGAATAGCACATGCTTGCTGTGCATGGTTGGAATCAAGGGAAAATTTCTCAGTTCCTTTTGTATACAATACAGAAATCCATTCCAGCTAGTCAATCTCTATCCTGAAGGCAGAAAAGTAAATGTAAAATTTAAAAAGTATTTTAAAGTTTGCTGATGGCACACCGGTTCTGCCACATATTTTATTTAATCTCTGGATCGCAATGATATAGCAAGATATTTGATCTAACAATATAAAACAGAATAAGTAATTTTTAATCACAGTTTGTGATTAGAGCATCTTCTGAGAAACAATAGTTTACTGCCACACAGTTTATGTTTAATTATAAATTCAGATTTTTGCTACTTGATTATGATAAAGTTATCACAAATATGGAGCTACGTCTGTGAGGTAGGTTCCATTGTTAATGCCTTATAGCCACATATAACAATTAAGGAAAACAAACATGACTTGTGGTTTTGAGGTGTCTTTGGCACTGTACTTACTCAACTAGCTGTCACCTCCCTTAGGCTTCTGTGCCATTGGAGAACTGCAGGACTGGGCAGGAAGATGAGCTCTGAAAGCCTGAAGCTGTTTCCCTTTAACTAAAGAGACTGATGTTTCTGTTAAGAAAGCAATTTAGAGGTTGTGTCACACAACCGTTAATTAGAATACCCTTCAGACACCCTAGAGAACAGATACTGACCTGTTTATTATCTAACAATTACCTTGTAAACTAAGAATTAGGCTGTCAGATGAATGTCAAAATATTATATTCAGTATTATTCTTTTTTTAATCCTAGTCTCAATGGTACCCATTGCCTCACTCACCACTGTTTCTGATCTCTCTTTTAGAGACTATTAATCTGCCTCTGTATTATTTTGCTCCACCCAGTCCATGACCTGATATATAATTTCTTTCTCAGAAATGCCAAATAGATTATAGAGTTGCATTTAAATAATGATATTCCCTTGTTGTTCAGGAATATATAGATTTGGGATAAAATGTCAAGCTTATTGTCCAAAAATATATACTTTTTGGTATTCTGAAGTTACTAACCTCTAGAAGACCAACACATATTCTATAAAAGAAATGGTTACTCCCTGTTGAAATAATTAGATAATGTCACTTAAGTCACTAAGGGTTTCTTTCTTGACAGGGATATTTTAAGTCTGATGCGACAGGAGAAATTGGACACTGAGAGACATGGTTTCCTATTGATTTCTTATTTTTGTGCTTGTGTCTTGCAATCCATTCTGAACTGTAGAGCACCGGAAGAGAGAAGCTGATGTGCAAGTTAGAAAGTACGTGCTTCATTTCATATGTGATTGATTTTCTCTTGGTACAGGTTTTTCACATTGTTAGGTAGTTTCTTACCTATGAATTGTAGTGGGACTGACTAGTTCTGCATCTGCTGGAGTGACATTTTGAATCTCATTTGGGAGGTGCCGTGTTCATTTCCACTGTGTTATGTCATGCTCTTACAATGTGCATTTGGGGTTTTTAGCAAATGCTGTTTTCCCAAGAACTATGACATCATCCCTTAGTTTTAAATTATGCACCTGCTAATATCATGAAATGGCCAGAAATCTATGCTCCTACTATCTCTTGTTCATAAATACTCAGACTCAATTAAAATTCAGCAATGGTCAAGGTGGAAAGTAGGGTCTGTGTGTTACTACAGCTCAAGGGTAGTGATAATTGTCACCTCTAAAGTTATGCAACATAACATGGTGATATTTAATTCTAAAAATAATGGGATTTATGCAGCAGTCTTTGTGGGATTTGGAGTTGCTTCTGTTTTGTTTTGTTTTCTTTCACTGAAATGGAAAACATATGGTCTGAAAAACTTACACCAATGTGTCAGATGAAGACTTATAGAATCACAGTAATTAAAAAGGAAAAGTATTTTACAACAAACTGACACATCTGCTATGTGTCAATATTTATTTACAGGCATTATTAGACGTCTTATAGGGAAATAGATTATTGTTCTTCCCCTGCCTTCTTTTGTCTGAAATCAACATTGGAAAAATAAAAAAAAAAATTAAAAAATGCAGATTGCTCTTCTCTTTAATACATCGTTGCACTTGTTGGGAAAATGATGACCCTTTACTATTTATTGATCTATCTGTGCTTCATCTGTTCTTTCAGTTTTCAACTGTCAATAAGACATTGTCCCAATAGGTGCATTTGATTGCTATGTGTATACAGCTGAGCTTGTTTAAACCATGTTGGCATGCACTGCATATCTGTAGAAGTTAGATTTTGCCTTTAAATTAACCAGAAAAGCTGTTCTACTGCTCATTCTCTAATCTATGTTTTCAATGGATAAAAACATTTATTTTGGCACAAGTATAGAATCTTCTTCCTACAAAAACTGCACAAGCAATTGCATTATATTAGAATCTAGTAAGGAAGAAAAATCACTTGGGAACCTCAACTTTAATTTTGTCTTCTTCCTTTTCTTTAGAAAATGTGTCAGGTTATATCAAAAACGATAACAGTATTCTTTAGAAGAAGGTTTTTTGTTGTTTATTTTTTTTCCCTTTCTCAGAATGGAATATTTACTCAGTTAAAAAAAAAATCCAGAAAAAAACCCCAAAACTGTTATTGAGTGTCTCACTTTAAAGAATTGAATAGACTGGATGCTTAAATTGTTCTAGATTAGCTTAAAGTCTCCAGTGACCTCTGTTCAAGTTGTTACCTACTGGGGAGATCCCATATGGAATATGAAGCACTGCAAAGATAGATTGCTTGAAAAGCAGCTTTGCTGATGACTCACCTAGTGAGACCTTAAGAGAATATTTAAAAAAAAAATAATTAAAAAATCTAGGGGAAATATTCAATAATTTCAATAGAAAGTATAGAAATGAATTTACCTATATACTTGATATAAATGTATATAAGACATGCATAATTCTGAAGATCCAAATATGTTAGCTAGCTTTTGGATATGCCATGATTTTGGGTGCCACACAGTTAAGCCTGTCAAACTTCCTAAAATCCTTTTTGAACTTCAAAGTATTCCATCTCTCTGAGGGAATAGTGACATATCTCTCCCCTGTATGCACTTTGGTATTTTCATAAACCTTACAGTGAGATAATTTGGGATTTCTTTGCATCTCTTGTTCAGTTGAAGAAGTTGTCAAATGGATTAAAGACAAGAGAACAGATAGACTCAACAGACTCACAATCAGTGTGACTGGACATGTTTCCTTTGCATGAAATCAGATAAAACATGCAGCTTGTTTACCAAGGATATAATTAAGTTACTCAGGAAAGAAAACAGTGCTGTAAGACTTTCTATTCTGAAAACATCAGAGAAGAAATTATATGTGAAGTTATGAATGCAGTCTAGAGAAAAGTGTAAGTAGCACATGGACACATAAAAGCAGAAGAAAAAAATGTATGCAGTTTAATGTAGTGATTATACTTTTAAAGCTTTCAGGTAGTGGTTTGCTGTAGATCCCCTTCTAAAGAATTAAGTATATTTGCTTACACAAGAACATTCAATTTAGCCTAAGGAAAAATGGATCACAGAGTACTGCTTTTCCAGGAATGACTTTGAAGAATATTAATGTAAGAGTAGACAGGAGAGGACAGAGTAGCCATCATACAGTATCTTTAAGTTTTGAACTTGGTGGAAAGATCAGGTATAGGAAAATCTGAGCAAGCTTAATGCACTGAGTACTTTTACTGCAATAAAAAAGGCAAGAATATTGGATTGTATTGCTAGAGGGCACACAGTATAAATCAAAGTAGTTGATACCATATCCATGTAAGCTATAAATTGAACATTACTTAGAATGGTGTATATAGTTCTGTCACTATATTTTAGCAGGGCTATGACTGTGCCTGATGAGAGACTGTATATTATATTAACAGGTAGACTGAGGTCATGTGCTAAAGATTTATGTAATAATTAGAATTGAAAAAAAATTCACTAAGCTTCTCTAAATAAAGACTATTTTTTTATTATCTAGTCTTACAAATGTGCTATTGGCAGGAACTGTGAGACCTACTTCAAGTTAAACTTGCACTTCTGTTAAATATGAGGACTCCAAGTCTACTCTTTACCAGACCATATTAAAAGATGGAATTCAGATTCTCAGCAGTCATCATTTTTATGATCTATCTATAACATGGAGAAGGTAGCCCAGCTCAAGAAATTCAAGCATCAGAGTCCAGGCCATAGCTATGATCTTAGGTCCAGTGAACGACCCAAACTTAAATGACAGTATAGACCTGCACCAAAGTTCCTTACAGGGTATATTGGGATAGTATGCAATTGATGGAAAGCAATATTCCAAGCAATTTAAAAACATATGCACCTATCCTTCCTAGGGAAATGGAATTAGATGGGATTTGTTATGCCTTAAAGGCAAAAAATTGTGTTCATCTTGTGTTGTACTTGGAAAGAAAGTTTTCAAATAGAGTGTCAGGACATAGTACTTTCACTATTTGGGGGAGAAAGCTTATATATAGGAGAAAAAAAAAAGAACTTGCTTTTTTACTCTCCCTTGCCAATGAACGTCAAACTGTTTTGATGTCTTTTGTTTATTATGTTTTCGCTCTGGGAATTTAAAACTGAAATTCACTTCAATATTATCTTATTTTTGAAATAAATTGTTTCATTTCCCTATCCATAAAGTAAAGCACACAGCACTGGATTAATTTAGATTAACAAAAACAACAAAGAACAAAAAAAGACAAAGAGAAAATTTAGTGAGACAACACTGTTAGTGCTCTTTCTATAGTGCTGATAGCATTGTTTCCTTGCAAAGTAGCCTGAGAACTGTATATGGAAGGGAAGCTCTGAAATTTCAGGGTGCAATAGATAAGCAAATGAGAGTCATTTTACAGTATGAACTGCACGTTTACATTTACTATTTCATTCCTGTTGCCCTGAGTAACAGGGAGTGAACTGCTTCACATTATCCGTCTTTATATTTTCCTTCTCTCTTGAAAATAATGTAAGTAGGAGTGTATAGACTTGCAAAATTTGTAGAGATACAGAAATAAGTGTTTATTTGTGTTGCATTACAATGACTCTTATAATGATCTTTCCCCCCTTAAATCTGTTGCTGCCTCAATCTACTTGTCAACAGCTTAACAAAAGACTTTCCTGTTGTAGATCTACTTTTAAGTAGCAGAACATTTTGAAGCATGTCCTGTCTTCCTTTAGTCATGGAAACGGGGAAAATAGCTGTTTCTATACACCCTTTGAGCTATATATAAGTGATATGAAGGAAAGTGATAAAAGTTAACCTTAGAATCGTATGGGAAACAGTTAAGCACACACTGTAGAGGTTATTTCTTTCCTTTTCTATAGGGTCTTTCACCAGGATATAGTTTTATTATGCTCCAGCAGTATTACTGCTAGTCTCAACTGACATAAAATCTATACTCATAGGAACTTGGCAAACTCTATCACAAAAGACAAGCTCCAATGGCACAAGTATCTTAAAATATGTGTACAAAATTATGACTTTACACAAAGGGCTTGCTGCAGTCTTCCAGAGGGCATAGATCTTGCATGCTGTTTTCAGTGTGATATTTTAGATGATGGAAATATTCATGTAAGTCATTATAAAGGGTCCCACAACCGGGAGTACAAGGCTTTTCTGATCACCACCTTGAATTTTTTCATTTCTATTTCATATGAGACTGAGTTGCAGGGCAGATATTTTTCCTAGCATAAGTTAGTGCTTAAAAGAAATAAAACAGACATCAGATAAAAAAATAGGTTGTTTTACTGGCAGCAAAATCCACATACTACAGCGATGAGGAAAATAGTTTGGTGTTAAAGCAGAAACTCTGAATAATTGACAAAAGGTTACTCCACTCACAATAAAAGTAGGTTTGCTGTATTATGTGGTCTTGAATGCAGTTTTCACTGGTAATTTTGAATTGCTAGCACAAAGCACTAATACTTGCAGATTTCTATGGCTTCTTGGTAAATTTTTACTGACCTTAAAAAAAGACTGCATCTGTGCAATACATTGCAGACTGTGTGGAAAATGCATAAATAGGTGTCTGTTTTTTTCACAAGTCTCATCTTCTTGTAACAACTCAGCTGTTTGCAAAGCTGCAGTGAAGACCAATGCAACTCCTTTTGTCATACCTTTGCTGTTCTTGGTGCTCTGTATCTAAGTAAGAATTTGCAAAGGTAAATATTCTGAAAGTATGAAAATCCTTTTGTAACCTTGTATCTCAAAGACACAAAACAAAAAAGGGAAAAAATGAATGCTTAGTGTACTTTCCAGAAAAGTAAGGGGTGCAAAACACTGAAATGATCATATGCAGTAATTATATATTTATTTATTATAACTATTTGAAAACCAGCTATCTTTTAACTCATAGAATCATAGAGTCATATAAAAGTTTGGATTAGAAAGAATCTCAAAGATCACCTAGTTATGTCCCCCTAACCTGGGTATGGACATCTTCCACTAGATCAGGTTGCTCAAAGCCTTATCCAATATTGCTATCCTTCCTTCTGGATATGACAGGAGTTTGGCAAAGAGCAACGAGCAGGAGCCAGTCCTGCATTTTCTGTTATCCAAGATCTAAGTTTCATTTCAGTCAGATAGAATTGGAAAGGAAAATTTAAATTTAGAAAGTTCTGGTTGTGTCAACCGAAAATAAGTCAGAATGAGACTCAATATACTTGCAATGCAGCCATGAAGCAAATAACAGGACCTTATTTTCTAGGTATATTTTGAAAGAGTTATTTTTCTTATTCTTAGCTTTCTCTTCACAAGCCTTTTTTTCAGCCATGGTCTACAGTGTCCACCACTGAACTGAGGTCAGTGTTTAACTACCAGGTATGTACAGTTTGAACCCTCTTCCTTAAACTTTTTAGCATCTAAACTAGACATGATGCTGTACTCTACACTGCATAAACTGGAATTAACCATTAAGCATCAACAGCTATCATTAAATATTTTTTTCTAATTTTATTTATTTATTTATTTTCTTAAAGGTAAAGGACACCAGTTTTCATCAGGGAAAAAAACACATATTCACATTAGAATTTTAAAACTCTTTCAGTTACTGTAACTAAAGACTTACTATGAAATATATCTTATCATTGTTTTCAGTAATAAACCTTGTAGATATCTCACTTTCACTTTAAGGAGAAAGTATGAAATGTGAATCTGAAATGAATGATGAGCAGTTTAATGTTCCCCATAAGCTACTAAAACCAAACTTTTCATGATCAAAATATCACGTCCACTGAAAGCTTAACTTAATTCAATAGTATAATCTCCACATCAGGATTATTGTAAAACCCAAAATTCTGTACGCACTGTATAGAATGAAAAGGGTTTTGTAGCCAAGTTGAGCAGTGTTTCCTTGGTTTCAATGGTTTGTATCATGTAGGAGTTTAGATTAGATTATTTTAATGACTCCTTAAAGAACATGACTGACAAAAGTACGATACTGTTGCAGGAATCTTGATGGATACAGGGCATGATGTATTAATACAGGCCTGCGTGCACAAGCCAACCTATGTAACAGGCTGCAGGAGTGAAGTTAGTTACAGATAAGCAAGAAAGGAATGCCTGCCTGTTGGGCAGAATGCCACGGGTTGCAAGGTGGGAGGACCTGCCTGCCCTAGGGACCAATAGAAGCATGTGAACCCTGTTAAGCCCTATATAACCTGTGTGAGCTAAATATAGTGAGGTTATTAATAACTGTGTGTGAACCCTGTGTAGACCGCGTGAGTTGCTAATAAAGTGAGCATTGACGATACTTCTATGAAGACTGCGTCTTTGACTTCAGAGCTCTCTTCGCATTTCACGATACAGTCTTCACAGTCTCATTGAAATTATCTGCAAAAGTCTTCAGCTTTTCATAAAATCAGCTGATAATAGAAGCATCTTCAATCTGAAATATCTGATAATATCTTAGAGTCAAACAGCAAAATACCATACAATAGTTTGTGAATATTCACATGCCATTGGTCAGAAAACACATATTCCAAAATATAAAAGTATCAACCTCTGATTCAGGTTTATACACCATGATGATTTTCTGTATATCTTTTGTGAATGATTGATGTTGCTTCTTTATTACCTTTTCTTAAAAGACTCCCTTTACAACTTTTTCAATTATGTGTGTGGTCTTCAATCCTTAAACCTTATTACCACATTTATTGAAAGAAATCAAATCCAAAAATTAGAAACAGTAGTAAACTGAGAGGTTACTGCTCTATTTGTAGATTTCTGTTCTCCAAATAGTCATTGTTCAAAGTCGTATGATTTTCTTGGATCCAAATTCTACCAAATTGGCCCCTTCAAGTCTAACAGCACATTTGGAAAAATTACTTCTTATGAAAGCTTCTTTTTCATAAAAAGCCTCTGAGACACATAAAAGTCATCTGAGAATATCTGTAAACATGATTACCCAAGAGAGACAGGTATTTTTAGGGTATATATAATGAAATATCCATCTCTCCTGCGTAATTGTGTGTATGCCAAAATGTTCATTGATAATTGGGAAATCTGACCCACCACCTACTTTAAGTGTTGTCTTTTTTTGTTTGGTACATGAGGAAACTACCTGGGGAAAAAAAGGGATTACCGAGGATTACACAGAATATTCTTTCATCATTATACATTGCAAATGCAGGATGGAGGAAAAACACAGAAGAGATGAGATGAAAGGAGAACTGCAAAGAAAGCCATATTTCTAAACTGAGCGCTGTGATCTCTTTGTCTTTTTCTCAAATGGCTGTCCTCCCCGACTAGCTCAACATTACGTTAACAGCCATGTGGCATTTTCTATATCCAGGATGCAGAGAAAGTCAGAGAAAGCACTGTACTATCCATTAAGATGAATCAGCTCATTAAATAAAAATCAGCTCCAATTTTTATCTACAACTTGAAGCAAACCAAACATTTTGAGGGCTGTTTATATGTTTGTATGGCTATGTACATAAATATACATATATACACACTCACAAATGACAGGGGTTTGACCGTGGGGACTGGCTCCTCACTCCTCTTGACTGGGGCCTGTGGTGGAAAACCCCTGTGCTGAAGATGGTACAGATCACACATGGGTCCTCTGAGGCCGGGTAGTGAAGGTTTACTCAATGTAACAAGCCAGTTATATAGACCACAGGGGGTGGGGGCGACCAAGGAACCTGGTTAGCCAATGGGGGAAGGGAAGGGTCACAGACAGACAGGCCCCCAGGGAGTGGGGGATAAAACATGGGATACAATCAATGGGTTTAGGACAGGGGCAGGGCTGGCTGGGCAGTCCAGCTCAGCTGAGGCAGACTTGTAACAGTTTCACATGATGGGTGTATGTTAAGGGGGAACTCGTACAAAGAATGCAATGTCTTAAAGGTCTCTAATTTAACAAGGTTCAGGCGTCAGTTGTCCTGGTCTTCTTCATTTGTTTCTTCCACTCCTCGGAGTTTGAGGGTTCTCCCACAATCAAATATAATGTTTCTGAAATAATCTATGAAGGCTAATGTCCAGTTTTTTATGCTTACCTCTGCAGGTGTCTGTTTTCTTTGAATCCAACTAGGACAGGGATGTCTTCAGACAATAACCTCATTCATCACAGTTGGCAAATGTAACAGCAGTTTTGATGGGAGCATTTAAGTCATAAAAAGAATGCTTTCAAGCACTCTTGATGCCCTCTGGGCTATTTAAAAACAAAACAAACAAACAAAAAACAAAACAAAACAAAACAAACAAACAAAAAACAAAACAAAACAAAACAACAACAAAAAAAAAAAACCACAACTCATCAGTATTAATGCAGCTTTGAGTATCAATGTCTTTACCAGATAACATCAATAAAAAATTACCACAGTGTTTGCCCCTACACTTGCAGTTGTCTGCCTCCCTGACTTCATGTGGTCACATTGAACGGAAGTGGATTTAAGCTAGTCACTGTAGACACCAAGTGTGAAGAGACCTCACCCTTCCAGGATGAAGACAAGACTGTAGCCCCATGCTATGATTTTCCTCTCTTTCTTGTGACATCAGGAACGTGTCACATGCAACTGCTTATCCTCAGGTCCTGCCCATTTCAGACAAAGCAAGGTGGTAATAGTCACCATCACTGTTTCCTCATGGTGCAATATTCATACTCCAATGAGCCTGAAGCATCTCTTGTGTAATTACTGTTTTTGTCAGCCATTTTAGTAGCCTTTCTGCTATGGCTTCTGGGTTAGTTATGACTGTCAGTATTGCACAGAACACCCATTTGATGGTCATCTGCATTTTTTGTCTTTCATGGCATGATCCTTTTAAATACAAGTCCTTCTACAACGTGGGAAGTCCATTGAGATCAAAGATGGTATCAAAAAGAAAACTAACTGGTGGCTAATGATGAGGAATTAAAGTCTCCCTGAGTCTGCTATGCTCTGTATTTTACTTCTCTGTGGGTTTATACTGATGTACACCAGGGTAGTGCCAAATGCTTTCCAGATGAAATAAACTGTTTTAGAACAGCTCCCTGGACATTATTTCTGTTATATCTATGCTGTAACCTAAAAAAGGCTAAAGTATGGACTTGAGCTTTACGAAGTGATTATTGATACTGATAATTGTGAACAGACTACCAAATTCCCTGTTGGTCTTGCTAACTCACCCTCTGCAGACAGTATTTGGACATATTTCAAGGACTGAACAAACCAAAGACTGTTACAAATAGGTAGCCACCCTTTTATGGAGGGGAAGATAATTTTCTGATGAATCAAGGAGCTTTTCCATTTCACAGTTCTCTTCATGACTCAAGAATGGACTGTTGCTCTTTTCCTTTAATCCACTTGGCTTCTGGAGTAACAGGTATTACTTTTTAAATACAGAAGGCAGCACTCAAGCATAAGTCTCAGTGCCCACGTTCTAAGTGGAAAATCTCCATTGCTCTTTGAGAGCCATCCTCAGATGACCTCTCAGAGACTGCTGAGCTTTTTAGTCACCTCAGTTTCTGCCTGTGTTCATGCACAATGCTCTACGCCTAAGTTACTAAGTTACCTTTTCCTCTGAACCACAAAAGAGAGATCTCATATACTAAGCAATTGCATCACCTTCTTCACTGCGTGGGGGGATCTGAGTTCAGTCTCCAGGCCTGCACAAAGAAAGACCTGGGTCTTTCTAGGTGTTTTTTTTTTGTTTTGTTTTTGGTTTTTTTTGTTTGTTTCTTTTTTGTTTGTTTGTTTGTTTTTGTTTGTTTGTTTGTGTGTTTTTTGTTTTGTTTTTTGTGTTTTTTTCATTTTTTGCTATTAAATATACCTGTGTGTTAGTAAAAAGTTCCTGGCTCATGGCCATGAACAAAAAGTCTCTCTCTCTTTCTCTATCCTGGCAGTGATGCATAAATCCAATTATGTTTCATTTGGTCCTTCACTTGACTTTTCCTCATCTCATTTTTAAAGATCCCAGCTGTGCTTGTTTATTTCATATGCATCCAGCATCAGAACTAGTGAGGGTTTTACAAACTTCTGGGGCATCTAGGAATTTACTGTTGTGTAGGTCTCAAATGATTAACTAATGTTAATACAACTTTTTGAATTTCATTTTCTTGGAGAATATTTACAAACTAAGAAAGCTGAAAAGGGAAAATCAAAGGACCTCCAGTAATCACAAACCCACAAAACTATCTCAGATTTCTTTTTTATTGTTTGTGGTTTTTTATTCCTTTTGTAAGGAAAGGATGTATAGATAAAACAGGAAAAGAAGATATAAACTGAGGTCACAGAATCCTTCAACTTGTAAATACAGAAACACAGGGGGCATGAATTTTATTTTCTTTAAATTCAGTTAGAGGGAAGCTTGAAGCCTGATTTTTTTAAGATACATTTTTGTAGCTATGTGTCTTGTATCTATCAGAAGGCAGTATCAGCTCTGTTGGCTTTATTGACTTTGAGCTTTTTCCTTTTTTATTCTTTTTTTTTTTTAAAGATGAGATAATCTTACTATCTCTTCTCCATAAGTCTAACAGTAATTTCTTCTTACTTAGTGAATAAAATTGGTGGTTTGATTAAATGAGTATTTCTTATTCTTGCAGTCTCAGCAGTGCTGTCTTTATATTTACAGGAATGGTAAATCTTCTTTCAGACGATTTGCAGTTCCATTAACTTGTACTCAAATACAGTTGAAGCAAATCTCTCATCTTTGTAACTTCACGTCTGGTTTTTAACTGTTTGACAGGAAAATGTCTATGCTATTTTTATAAAACATTGGGATAAGTTGCAAAATTAAGCTAGCTGAAATATAGAGCATAGAAAGCTCTACTAGCTGATTATTATGTATATGTGCTGTGGTGTCATATTCTGAAGTACAGTTTGATAATTCCTGTACTTTAATTCACTAATGGAAAATTCAAATATATTGTCATAGCTCCATTAATGGGAAAGAGCTAGATTTATGACACTTAGCACTAACAGAATTTTGAAGATGGAAGATGGTTGGAAGAAGTATGGATGAACACAAAAAAAGTAATTTCTTTTTCAAATACATATTTTATTTTCACTGTATATGTTTCTTGTGGCTTTGGATGTTGATGGCTTTTGTTTGGTTTGTGCTTGTTTTCTGTTTTGGTCTGAGGTTTTTCTGAGTAGGGGAAGATATTCAGAGACACATGTTTAAGGCAAATAATGCAAAGAAACTACTTCAGAAGATCAGGAATTAGCTGTATTCAGAAGGAGGATAGCCCACAGTTCTGTACCACTGTTTCCTGTGTTGTATCAATTCTTCAATCAAATTAAAGGATTGAAGGAGAGATGAGAGAAGTCTGTGCAGCCACAAGCACTTTCTTGTGTTTAGCTATAATATTGAGAACTTTCTATACTTACTGTGATTAGTAACATAATCCATAACTGGAAAAATTAAGTATTACTAACAGGGCACAGCCTCATGCAGGACCATCAGCACTGAGAGAGGAGACATTGTCTCCTACAGAAAACAGATCCTGGGGTTTGAAGCCATTTCCCTGAGTCACTATTGTTATGCTGGTGAGACAAACAAAAAGCCAGTCAGGTCTGGAAATCCTCACAGGTGATGGCAGGAGTCATGGTCATACCTGGAGAGCCCAGAGAACAAAGGTGCTGCCAGAGGAAAAGAGCAAAGAGGCTCTGAATCCATGTAGGTTTAAATCTTGACACTGTAGCTCCTAAACAAACTGTTTTCAAAACAAGCTTTCTAGGTTCCAGGTCATGTGAGATTCTGATTAACAGTTATTGCTCCTTTCTTTTCTTTGGTAGGTTAACTTTCAGACTCATTTTCACAGCAGCTTCAATTTTCCTAAAAGGTTAGTGGGCCAGTCTCTTCAAGCATCTGGAAGCATGTGTCCATTATTACTGACTGGAACACACCCCAGGGAAGGATTAAAAGTTCCTTGGGTTCCCCTCTCACCATAGTGTTGCAAAGTAAGAACAATTTACCTTAGAAATAGGCAGCTGTAACAAGAGACACCAGTGTCTCAAAAATGTGGTTGCTTTGGGGATTTTTTAAGTGAGTTACTTTTGCAAGTGGACATGCACACTCATAGAGAAAATGTCTCAAGAATAAAATTTATTATCAAAATATATAAAGACAAAAGATAAATCACAGAGGTTCAGGTATCCCCTCTGATCAAGCATTATCAGAATGCTGAACATGTATTTCCAGTAACATATATGATTTTCTTTATCACTCTAAATGTAAGTTTCATTCCAATAAAGACCAAAAAAAAACTTCCAAGACATCAAAAACTCCCACAAAATTGAAATCTTGTTTTCTTGCTATGTCTGTTCACAACACTGTTTGTTTTTTTGATCACTTCTAAGGTATTTTTCTCAATTAATTCAAAACATGTAACTGAACTAATCCCCATAAAATATTGAAATTGCATTTTACTTGCCAAAAAGGCATTTCTTTATCCTCATAGATTATTTTCAATGAATATTTATTACTTTCTCTAAGAGTCACTAAATTCCCCATACATAATTTTCATACCATGCTTTATCTCAGAGAATATGTAAAGTCCCAAGTTTTTCATTCAGTAGATAAGAAATAGATTTGTTTTCCTGACTGAAGTCCAATATAGCACCCCTTTCTTCTGTCCTGAAATTCTGTAGGTACAATTAGTCCCCTGAGGTGTACACAAGGTGCGCAAAATTGAGTGAGTGCAACATGTCTAAATAAAGCTTTTAATAGCACCTGCTGTGTTCCCCTTAGAGCAACTGCTCTGTTTCTGGATGTTCCTCATCGAAGGCATAATAAAAAATGAGAATCTGTTGAAAGTATGAAGATCTACTGAAGCAGTTTAGCTATTACTACCTGTTTCTACTTCTTTTTGCCTACCTGTTACTAATCTCCGTGATCTAATAAGCCACTGTAATTTAGCTGTAGGAAGTAGAAAGGCTGCAGAACAATCTTTGTCAAGAATAAAATTATTTGTATAGGCACAACTCATGAATCCATGTTAGTACAGTATCAGACAATAAGATATGTGGAACTGAATTCTGGGTTTCATGCTTGAAAAGAAAAATATGTTGACGTGATGATAAAGCAAAGGGGATATTCCATTAACTTCTACTCCCTGATGACTTTTCTGGAGCCAGAATTTTGCCTTACAGCCTATTGCATCTTCTACCTGATTTACAAATTGCTGGGTGCTTCAGACACAGAAGTGTTTAATAGATAACCAAGCACTCAGCATTGCACTGGGCTAAGGGTTGATAGATATGTGGGAAAAGTGTCCAATTCCATATCTGCAATTGACTGTGGACGCCAAAGTTTGTATTTATAAATTTAATTACAGTTGCAAAGCAACTGGTGAGAAATATTGAAGTTGTCATTTTCATTTGTAATTAATTACACTGTCCTTTCTCACTTAAACTTATTTATGCACCAAAAATACAAATAAAGTATATTTTTTTTTAATTTTTACTTTTTAATTATTCTGACCTATGGCTTCTGGGCATACACTCTTGAATAGGAAAACAAGATTTATGGATGAGCATCTTTTCTAATAAGCTATATCATTAAAACAATAAGAAAACAGTGACTGTTCCTTATGGTCATCATATTTTGGAGAAATTCAGACCATCCAGGCTTTAAGATGATGTTTTTTAAACAGTATTTCTAAGCTCCGAAATAACAGCATGCAAATGTCAAGTATAATGAGTATATGTCAAGTATAATGAGTATATGGAGACGATGAGAATATAGATAGGATAGTTCCTTATACCCCTTTTGTATCAAAGATATTTCTCCTGTCAATTAAATTGATATGCTTGTGTTTCTTTCTGCTACACAATCTTAGATTGCCCCAATACTTCATATTGCCACTGACCATTGACTGCTTTCTTTTAAAATTATTCTGATATATATAATTAAAACCCAAGTTGTCCTATGGATGGTGAAACCTACAACTTCTATTATTTCTATGAATTTAGAAACTAACTGCACACAGGACTGTAATCAGTAAGAATTTTTATAATTTGGGGGGGCAGGGTGGGGAGCATTGGGTATCTTCGTGCCAGTCTTGGCAAAAAACTGGAGACAAAACCTTTGTTTTCAAGTAACTCATTTCATGTAATCATATACGTGAAATACTAAGTGAAGGAAGCATGCTTAATATTGGCAATTTATAATTAAACTCTTGCTCTTTCTAGGTGTTTGCACTTTATTTACAGTCAGTGGAGACTCAGACAGCTCCAGATACTGAATCATCCTCAGTACCTCAGACACATATTTTAGAATGAAACTAATTGCTCTCTAAAATCCATGGCCTTAATGGCATTCAGATGCATAACTTCCAAATAAATTGATGAGAAGGAGGCACTTAGGTACCTTTCAGGATCTAGATCTTCAAAGCCTTTGACCCTAAGAAGCTGAGAAGATCAAAACATTTTATTTAGGTCCTTTGAGAACATAATCACATATCATGATAATGAAGCATGCAGAACCTTAAACAATAACTGAAATAGCTGAAATGCAACATTTATATAAACACACACACACAGATTTTGTAGCCTAGAGTTTTTGTTTCCTTCATGTGTGCAGTCCTAGAAAGAGTATAGCAAGCTTGAATACCTATACATGCTTTTACAGATATAATAGCCTACTAAAATATGTACAAAAATCACTCTTTATTACGCTTTTTAAAAACATTTGAAGGAGAAATGTTTACAGTGAAATATTTAGAGTGCAAAATGTTTGCCATACATCATGTATGAAAATTTCAGATGCCACAAATATCAATTTTTGAAAAGTAACTTACAGCAAATACTGAGAGAATTACTTGAGTATCTATCTTTTAAGCAGTGGGAAACTATTTGTTAGTCTCATGTAATATACATGCATACAAACTCACCACTTGAATACACTTCAGTGTAGAGTCCTTCCAAAGGGTTCAAGCAAGCATGCATATGCAGAGACAACTCTTCTCCATGTTTGGTCATCTTCCAAAGCAAACTTTATGTGACAATTTGTTTTGTACAGATAATTCAGAGTCTGTAAAGAAAAAAACTGAATGGCGGCATGTCCTCATCTAAAGAGCAAACAGTCGATTTTTTTTAATGTTAAATTAAGTGGCTCATTTACCACAGCTCTAACATCTCTGACAAAATTAGAAAGAATTAAGGAAAACATCGCTAGGGCATTCAGATGTAAAAGAACTCATGATAAGAGCTACTGTATTCTTGAAACAAATAAGACAAGAACAATGCAAAAAACAGTCTAATTTGTGTTTGACTAGTTCATCTTTTTCTTGTACGCAGCTTTTAGACTTAATTGCCACAAAGACATATGACTTTTTGGGTTCTTCTGGCCTAAGTCTGATCTATATGGCTAATAAACACTTATAGAAGAAAGAATTAAGTAAATGCTGATTAGAGTGTTTTATTTTATTTTTAAGCTTTGAAAACATTTATATTATCTTCTTATAAAACTTCTAGGGCACATATTCATGTCAATGGAAGTTCTGAATGCATAATGAAATAGAAGAATAAGCACCAAATTGGATACATGACTTGCTTGAAAATGCTGGAATCTGATACATTTTAAAGCTATTCTTGAAAAAGACCCTGCATTAAATTTGGCCACAACCTCTAATCTTTAGGCATCTTTTCAGCAGGAGAAAAAATATATCTAGATATTGAAAAGAAAATCATGACACAATAAGGACATCAAATATTAATTGAAAAACACATTAAGCATTCATGAAATAACAAAAATTATAAGATTACTTCTATGACTGATATTGCAAATGTTTTCTTATCCATATATTCATAGTTATGGCAATATCATTCTATGTATATATCTTTCCTTCCCACTGTAACACAGAAGAAATCTGGAAGCAAACACTCAAAATACTCATCCAAATCTGCCTTCTTAATATGCCACGGAAATGGCTGAATGGCTAATTGTTTAAACTTCCTTTTAAGAAGGCATAACAAACAAACAAACAAACAAACAAACAAACACAAAAACAAGCACAAAAAAACCAAAAACAACAAAACAAACAAAACAAACAAACAAAAAACAAAAACAAACAAAACCAAAAAATCCAAACCAACAAACAAAAAATAACAGCTTGTCTTTTTCTAAAAATAATTTGTAGTCTCTCTGACACTGGGAAAATTTGTAAACCTGCTTCTCATCCCACGGATTTTACCTGTAACACCAAAACCACTTTTGCTTGTCAGAAGCTTTCTCTGGGACAGGGAAGGAATGGGGCTTTAATTTCAGGAGTTAAAACTAGCGATTTAGCGTATGTCTAATTTTGCTAGTGCTTGGGAGTGACTGAACACAGGCATGAAGGAGAACCCATTGCACATAATTGTGCCTGCCTGTGCCACAGCAGTCAGGACATTTTGCCAGCCTGCTCAGGCTTGAGTTTTTGCTATACCCTCAACTGACCAGTTTTTGGGTTCAGACTCTTGCTTTTAATTCTGTTTGAGAACAGCCCTTTCTTTCTGTGCATACCCCAGTAGTCGAGACCACAGGAGAGGGCAACATTTAAACACACACCCTCACAGCCAGTACACAAAGAAAGAAAATTTGCTTTAAACATTACTAGTCCTGATAGACCAGAAGAGGCTTCTTAGTCCTCAACTACAGCTAGCTGTAGGAAAGGAAATCTTAGGACAGAAATTCTACATGACAGAAAATCTGGTTGCTACATAACTTGACTGAACTATGAGAGACTAACACAGAGTCTCTGTTTTAATTCAGGCTGAACACAAATGGAGTGTGAAGCTGTATCCCACTCAAGTGGCTGATCATTTTGCTATTTACTATTATGTCATAGGTTTGGGTTTTTTCACTATTATACTCTTTCTGAATTTTCTAGGGAAACTCAGTTCATCTTTTCCTAGTGAGCACAACACTGAGTTAGACTTCAAAAATATTTCCTAGGCACACCACCACTCCTTTTATTTTACTTGGAATGGGTTTTAGACAGATCCTTTTCATACAGGTATTAAACCTGCTGAAGAGCCCACAGAGCTGCATGAGGGTGCTGTCTGCAGATAGTGAAATATAAAGCTGGATGTTATCTTCATAGAACTGAAACTGGGATCCATGTTAATTTTATAATCTTCCCAATTTTAATATATGCAGGACTCTACAGGTAAGTAAGATCAATGTGAAGGATTAATTGCCTGGTGGGTCCTTTGAGATTGGTTTGAGTAGAGATGGCAGTATTTATTCAAATCTTTACACTCTGGAAACATATTTAACAGTATCCTTTTACTAAGTATCTGTATTTGAGGCTCTCTCTGTACATGTAGTCTCAGATTTGGTACACCCAGAGAGTTCTCTGTTGATGTAAAAAATTATAACATTGTCAGAAATATAAAGAAATGAATCTGTCTCCAGACTCTATGTCCAAGATTTCAAATACATGAAAAATATCAAAGCAGAGTAGTGTAGACATTTGTCCATTGACAACAGAATAAAGGAAAAATCTTCATAAATCAAAAAATTTCCACATCAAAGATAAATTTCCTGGATTCACACAGTTTAATATGATTGCTCCTATCCATTCACAGGGTCAGGCTTATTTTAGACTGCTCTTCTGTATTGATGTAAAATGTGAACATTTTCCCCCACGGTGTTATAAAACACTCATTTTTCCTTTCCCATTAGGAACTTCAGCAGACACTAATTAACCCTCTGGAGAAAATGTTTATAAAAATAACAAGGAATTATTAGCAATGAAAGAGATTTTTTTTTTTCTCCCAACAAAATGTCAAACAGAGAGAGAGAGAATGTATTTTTGTTGTGGAGTTAACTCACTGGTTGAAAATTTTAATGAGTTGTGACACATGACTAGAAAGTTTTCTGAAAGAGGCAGTGTGTGTGTGTGCTTGTGTGTGTGTCTTCCCAGATGGGAATCTCTCACTTCTGCCTGGCAATGTGAGTCCATTAGACAACAGTTTCAGAAATGTACACATTTGCTTAGAAATTTTTAACTTGGTTGTTTATGAAGAGCAATATGATTCCTAGAAAGGGAAATTCTTTTCCCTTTTTATTCCAGAAAATATAATTAAAGGTGGAACAATCTTACTAATGATACTTTTTTAACACAGGAAACTTTACCTGTACAAAAGCACCACCATCTTAGCAATAGCTCTGACTCAATGCAGTTTTATGATGGCTTAGTTTTTTAGTCTTTGCCCTAGTTTTCCCATCAAGAAGAAATACATATATCTTGATTATTCTCCTTAATATTTTCTTTTTCCTCATCTAATAATTTCTTTGTATATAAACCACCTACTACACTTTTATAAATAAGAATTTTTTTCTACATAAAGTTTCAAGATGCAGGCTTTAATAAAAGTTTTTCATTTTATTCTGCTACCACAAAAATCAATGGATCAGATTTTATATTTCCATGTGTTAGTTCTCAATTTACGGATCTCTACTTATAGTGCTTCTTTTTTGCTGTTGCAATCTCCTTTCAAGAAAGAAGAAATAATGGAATATTATATTAAAAAAAA
>VXAU01006053.1:151981-248256 GCA_013399695.1 Formicarius rufipectus
ATAAATAAAAGGAACCCAGCAACACTTAACTCTGATGTTTACCTCAGATCACTATAAGAGGTGACCTTCTGCAAATTGTGTTCCTGTGCTTTTGAACTTTCAATTTGGTTCTTAGAATAAGATGGATAGTTAATGCTAAACCAGCTAAATATTTTATTCCACTGCACAGACGATACGTAAAAAAGGAGGAATATACAAATCATTTACTTAATGTTCAGGAGATCACAAACATGAATTGCTGCTTACAGCCCTTGCCTTCTGTTCCATTTAAAATCACAGAAAACCACAGAATATTCTGAGTTGGAATGGAACCAGAAGGATCATCAAGTCCAGCTCTTAAATGAATGGCCTGTACAGGAATCCCTTGATGTTATTAGCATCATGCTCTAATCAACTGAGTTAATCTCAATGAACTATATCCTTGAAATTATTACAGAAATTTTGAAACATCTTAATTGCTTAGCCAGTGTCTTTTCTGGAAGACAATGGAAAAATGTTAGTTGTGTAATGTCCAAGCATCTTCTGTCTTCAAAGGGAATAACTCAGTGCTCATTCAATACTTCTTATCTGTAGTACAATCTAATTATTTTCCTAAGACTATGTGGAAAAGCATTGGCTGAAATGAAGAAAAAGCTTTCTTCCAATTTTATTTTTTTTTAAACACAATCAAACATATTCATAGAAAATTAGAAAAACAAACAAACAAACAAGCACACATTTCTGTTTGGTGACCTCTCGTGCCTATTGTTTAAATGTAACTTTATTTCTCATACAATGTACTGAGATCACATGGCTTAAGAAAGGAGCTGTCTTGCTTCTATTCTGTCCTACATCCAATGGGAGAGTAAAACACAGAGCCTTAACTCCCTCTTTCCAAAAATGCTAGGTCAGAACTGCAATTAAATAAATACTGTGGTGCTGCTGACTGATGAAAATCAATTGTTACTTTCCTCCTGCCAAAAAAAACATGTGATGGAGGTATCTACTTTTGTAGCAGTGTATGTAGATATCTAAACATTATGTATTATAGGGCGTACACTGTCAATGCAGTCAAAAAGGCATAAAGGAAGTTGATGCAATTGTAAAATACATATATCAGCTCAGCCACGAAAATACATATATAATCCCCACCTGGAAACCACTGCATACCCCACCTGATTCCAACATGGACATTTGGGACACTAGAATAGAAAGGAGTTAATGCTAGATTGAGCCTAAATTGTAGGAGTTAATCTAATTCTAGAAAAGCTTATTTCTCCATGTAAAATAACAAAGACAACAGAAATAAGACTTAGAAATGTGAATTTCACACGTGCACATGTGATACGGATCTCAAATTCTAAGGGTAACAGTCACCTCTAACTGCTTAGTAGCTCCCTGTTTATTAGGGAACAGTAGACTTCAAAGAATGTAAAAGTGATAAGAACCACATTTATGTATAAGAAACCATTTTACTGTTATTTCTCTGGTTTGAACTGGTAAATTGTATTTGACTAAATGTTATCTACAATAGCTAAACAAAAAAGTAAGACAACATGGGATTAAGAGTTCATGACTTAGCACTTACCCTTACAGCTGAGTGACTAATTTTCTTCAGTTCCTTCAGTTAAATAGATAACAAGTGGCTCTCTATACATCAGATTTTCTACATTAAGACTGAGGCCTTTAGAAGGCTTTGTCTATTGCAAAAATTCCAAGAAACGGGCAATTACTCTTTCTTTAAGATAGATAAATTTAGCCCTCACTTCATCACAAACTGGCAAGATGTCATATCTAAAACAACCACAAGAAAAATGAGAATTTCTGTAGAGTGATATTATCCAGCAAATTTATCAAGATTTCTTTCTAGTTTGCCCCTTCCTAATATGAACCTCAGGGCCATACATATTTTAGAGTAATGTTTCCTCTTTCTATGAGATATTTTCAGGTAAACAGTGTAGAATGAGCCACTGAAGATATTTGAACAAAAATATCAGTGACAAAAATGATTTTTCTCCAGATTTAAAATTATATGTCCCACCATATAAAACTCTTTATTTCTAAAATTACCCTGGTAAATACAGTTCTATAATGGGAAAAAAATGTAATAATAACTACAGAGTAAAGTTTGGATTTCCTTTTAAATTAGTAAAGTGTGATGCAGTTTTTCTTTAGCTACTCATATGAAAAAGAGTTCAGTTTTTTCCTCCTTTGAAGGGATTTCTTCAATTGTACCACTTGGAACACTGTTCCAGTCAGTATTAAATAGAAACCAGCAGTTTGGTATGATCCCATGATGGAGCTAGTGGTGAGTATTAATCACTGTTCATTCAAATCATCTTGATTCAACAGCCCTCACAAAATATCTGAGTGTGCCCCCCACCCCCACACCTCCTGCAGGTAGTTGCTACCACCTGAATTATCACTCTAGCCTATTTCATCCACGTTTGATCTAGAGATCTTCTATGAAATGTTTAGCTTTTTTACATTGCTTTATTAAATAACTTCTTACTCTCATTCTATCAGTTTGAGGAAAATCATCAAATAAACAACCGGTGAAACAGTCATTCTGCAAAACCAGAGAAAAATCAAACATGTTTATATGTTTTACTAGTGCCCTTTGCTTATTTTTTTTAAATGGGAATCTTATTTTTGATTGAAAAAATATTAAGTGTGAAATGCTTCAGGTAGGCTGCATACAAATAAATATTTTTTTGTATGTTTTGCAAATTCCTCTCTGTAGAAAAAAATATTTCAATAATTCATAATTCATATCTTGAAACCAACTCAATTTATGGCCTTTGATTTCAAAGTTATTCAGGAATAAGCTTCCTGCAGTCAACTAATTAAAGTAAAATTGAACTAAAGTTACTGAGATCATATCAGAGTCCCGTAATTCCTTATTCTTGTTAAAGCATGGTAACACATTATGACTACATTTTCATTTTCATCTTTATTCTTAACACATTCTTCATGTTCAGCTGCACATTCTTTAAGAAGCCTTCAGTCAGTAAGAAGGACATTCTTCAATTATTAAAGCTTATCAGTATATTGATTACCTTTTTTAAGTTTAACCTAAAATATATTGACTGAAATAACTGCAGCAAGAAAACATTTTATGATTTGAAATGAGAAGAAATTTTTTTTTTTTTTAAGCCCTGAATGCAAAAATCTAATGGCATTGTAGAACAAAATTACTAGGTCCTGGTATATTATATACAGCTGAACTCTCCTGTATGAATACCAGTACCTTCATAAAGACTGAAGGGGATTCCAGGAGAGAGGAAGGATTAAGTGAAAGTGCATATTGACCATTCAGGACAATTCAGGTGACCATCAGAGGTGGGCTCTGAGTGGGAGATGAAGTTGTATTAAGTAGTTTAACATTTTTCTTTCCTCTCATTTCATATGGTTTCACAGTTTATCTTTCTATCATTAGTATGGTAGTGTAACTAAGCTCATCAGAAGCTGGTTTGTAAATTCATTATTCATTTTTAAAAAGATACATGCCTTTGGATAATGGATCACTGCGCAGTTCCACTGTAATCAGGAGTTCTGTAGTTCCTTGAAATACTATGGTAAGTATGAGATGGTAACTTCACTCTGCAAAGTATGAGAACTCAAGAATGCAAAACTGTGAGCAGTTCTTTCCCTCCCCCACTCTCTCTCAAATAAAGCATACAGTATGATTAGTCTTTGGCTATCCTGTATCATTCAAACCTAGATGGGTAGTTGTTCATTCCTTGATTCCTTTTCTCTTCCCAGAAATTAATTAGTCCATCTTTCCCTAGTCTCTTGATGAAAATCCTGACCTTCTTAAGCTTCTTAAATATAACACAGCAAAAATAGGAGTTCATTATCATTCCTCTCTGCCCTTCTCAGTGCCTTGATTCTGTGCTACATTTGGCTATACTGTTATCTTCTTTTCCTTTCAAACCTTTAATCTTGGCATCATCCTTAGTTTTATCCTGTCCTGGTTTCAGCTGGAATAGAGTTTACTTTCTTCCTAGTAGCTGATACAGTGCTGTGGTTTGGATTTAGGAAGTGAATAATGTTAATGCACTGATGTTTGTTGTTGTTAAGTAGTGTTTCTAATAAGTGAAGGACTTTTCAGTTTCTCATGCCCTGCCAGTGAGCAGACTGGGAATTTGTAAGAAGCTGTGAGGGAACTGAGTTGGGACATCTGATCCAAGCTGGCCAATATATAAAAGCTCAGTACATAAGAAGGGGGACTATTTGGCCAGGGGCCAGTGCTCAAGAACTGGCTGAGTATCAGTTGGTGAGTAATTGCATTGTGCATGATTTGTTTTGTATATTCTAATATGATTACTTTTATAATTATAAATATTATTATATTCACTATTAATATCATCGTTATTATTAGTGCTATTAGCATAATTATTATAATACTTTTTTTTTTTTCTGTCCATCAAACTGTCTTTATCTTAACTCATGAGTTTTCTCACTTTTGCTCTTCCATTTATCTCCTCTATCCCACTGGCAGCAGAGGAAAGACTGAGCAGCGGTGTGTGTCTGAGTTGCCAGCTGAGGTTAAATCAGGACACATGACAACAAACATATTTTCAACAAACAATATTCTTTCTGTAAAATACCTTTGATTCAAGATCAGACCACTTGATTTGACTGGATTCAGTTTAACCACTTGACCACTCCCTTTACTCTTCCACTTGATAACTTCCTTTCCTCATTTCTGTCAGTGTTTATGACTGTTCTAATATTTCCAAAGTTCTGTTATTTTTTGTGTATTCTCATTTCACTGCACATTTCATTCACATTTCTTGTATTTTTGAAGCCATATATACCCTGGCCTATCTTATTTGAACATGATTTATGTTCCCTGGTTTTGATTTTCTACTGTTTTCCTTTCCAAAAATTTGAATTCTCCTTACAATTTTTCCAAACAGCAATATACCTTTACTTGCAGCAACAAGTTCTGTTAAAACTCAGCTGTAAATGAAATAAATCCCAAAGGGAGGAAAAGTAGAATCTAAGTAATAGAATAATCACGTTCTATGCTACTTCATTTTGTTGAGACCACACACCATTTTAAATACATTGCTTTCTTTTTAACCTAATTAGATATATATTATTCATTTTTTCTTACTGTCTTTAAAACTAATTCATACTTTCTTCAGAGCAAAATATAGAAATAATAGTTTCCTCACTGTAATGCATAAGTTTTAAGTAGATGATACAAAGATCATTCAAAGATAGAAAATAAGACTATTTAATGTGTTCTGAAGATATTGCTAACATAGAGATCTAAGTTATTTGTTAATGATCTCATTCGTTGAACCCTCTTTATATGTGTATCTAAATGAGGGAGTAAATTGACAGGAACTAGGAAGAAAAAGATATAATACTAAAAAATCAGAAGAACTGTGACTGCATGGAGGAAGAAGGATTAAACACTCACTGTATTTTTTGGATCTGTATTTTCCTTAAGATGCCACTTTGCAGGACGAAATTAGTAAGGAGAGCTATTTTCTTTGTTTTGGTGTTTTGCATTGGGTTGGGTTTTTGCAGACATTCTAACATCATTCTGAATAAAACAGTTCAAGAAATTTCCAGACACTTCTAGTTTTCTTTCTGCTCCTCTCCAGTTTAGATTTTTGGTCACATACCTTCACAAAATATGTTGTTTTGTTGTCATATTTCCAAAACTGGAAAAAGTGTTGTGCAGTAATGTTAAATTTTTTATCATCCTACCAGCATTGAAAGTTCTATAAAAACATTACATTGTAGATGTATGAAGGATAAATGAATAGGCTTTACTAAGTACATTTATTCATTTCAATTTCTGCTATTTGCATGAGTCAATTCACATCCCCTGATAACTTCTCAGTTATTAAGTCATCTCTAGAGCCCAAAGTCCTGATCATAAGAATTTTAATGTTGTCGGCCTTGATTGCTGCTGTAATTTTGCTCATGAACTGAGTAACCAATCCACAACTACATTTAAAATCTTCTGGAACAGCAATAAATTTGAAATACCAACAAACTGAAAAAAAGAAAAGAACATGCTACTTAATACTGTGGGATTGCTACCTTCAGAATGTTAGTCATTTATCTTTGGAAGAAAGTGAGTGTAAGGAGAATGTGGAAAATCAAACTAAGCCAATCAAAAGTGCTTTTTCTAATATGTGAAGTTCTGGATCAGGAATAACCAGGAACTGATACAATATGCTGAAAAGATGATCCAATATGAATGTTCATATGTCACCTGAGAAGGTTTTAGAGCAGAAGTGGGAGAAAACAAAAGATCATCACATTTTTACAGTATTGAGAGGCCCGAGTGAAGAAATGTCAATAGTGAGATCAAAAGGGAAAGTCAAATGTCACAGGTCACATGGAAGAGAGATGTTTTCTTTGACAAAATATAGTCTATAAAAAGGAAAATGTGTTAAGAAGGTATAACTAGAAGCTGAAGTGGAGAACTACAGAAATTAATATTCAAAGATGGAAACTAACTAGATACACATATTAAGCAAGTTAACTTTTCTGGTTATTTTTCTACAAATCCTATTGAGTCTCCTGAAAAATTCTGAAGCAGTAATGATTGAGTGCTTGGCATTTTCAAAACCATTTTTTGAAATACATCACTACAGAGCTGTGTAATGGGCAGAATTGCATTGGTGTTTTACCTACTAAAAGGTCAGCACTTCTTGTTCAAGCTTCTAATCTATTTTATGTCATTTTCATTTGGTGGTGTGGGCTGATAGCTTCAAGATGTCCAGTTCCATGATAGTGTTACTACTGTACAGAGCTTCTGTCAGCACAGAAGTTGGAAGTAGCTGAGAATCTTGTCCTCTCTACTAATCCTGAAGGGATAAGGTGATTTAATTTGATAACTGTGGTTAAAGACAAAAAAAGTATTCAATCCATTACAAAATCCAATTTGAAACACAGTTGAGCATAAGCAATATAGGAGAATGTGTTGATGCTAACTTTCTTCCCCAAGTGATAGGGAACACAATAAGGAGAGGTGCTATGCTGGACTGTATTCTAACAAACAAGGAGGGGCTGGTGAATGTGATGGAATGTGAAGCTCAAGAGTAGCCTTGTCTGCAGTGACCATGAAGTGGTGGAGTTCAAGATCCTTAGGACAGCAAGAAGGGCATGCAGCAAGCTCACTACTCCGGATTTAAGGAGAGCATTTTTGTCCTCTTCAGGAATCTGCTTCACAGAGTACTGTGGAATAGAACTCTGGAGGAAAGAGGCATCAAAGAAAACTAGTTAATATTCACCATTGTATTTGAGAAGTCATGGCAGTCTGATGTGAAGTTGCTGCTGGCTGGAAAAGGGGAAACATAACCCCCATTTTTAAAAGGGGAAGGGGGAAATAAAGATACAAGAAACTACAGGACCGTCAGTTTCACCGCTGTGCCTGGCAAGGTCATGGAGCAGATCCTCCTGGAAACTATACTAAGGTATACAGAATATAAGAAGTTGGCTACAATTCTGTGAAATAATCTATACTACAATGCAGTAAGAAAGGACAGGCTTAGAAATCTTCAAATCACGTTTCTATTTGTTTATTCTGAATAATAAAGATGGCACAAAGGCAACTAAGGAGATGTTTACACAAGGAGATTACAAATGAAAGAGAAAGCTGTTCTAAATCTCTAATTGAATTGTATACCAAATTTTCTCTTTATGTATTTCGTTCACTCATTATCACAGACTAAGAGATTATACAACTTATTTAAATAACTGTTGATTCTGTTGAACCAACTGCAGTAAGGATCTACCAAAAGAATGTATTTGCATGAAATATTAATTGAAGGTCTGTAAAGACATAAAGAAACATGGTTGTTAAATAGTGAATATGCAGGATGATAGTGTAAAAGCAGAATTTATTTTCAAGGATAGAAATCACATCGACAAAAGCTCTGTAGTATAAATGAGTGATCATAATTAAAAGATTAATAAATAGAGTAGAAATAAATAAAGATGAGACTAAGTTAAAAGACTTTAGAATTTGTGGGTTCATAATCTTGACTATGAAAGGAATAGAAACAGTCCAGTTCTACTGATTAGACTCATTTTCAAAGCTAAATTCTTATTCATATGCACTTTTGAATATCTACAAATGTCATTGCAGTTGTATGACCTTTCTCTGTCATCCTGTAGCAAAGTATCTACTGAAAATCTAAGAAATCAAAGGGTGGACTCAATGATTTTGGAGGCCTTTTCCAAACTTATTGATTTGATGTTTCTATGATAGATGTGAATATAAAACAGAAGAATCTAATATTTTTATCATTTTCCTGCTCTCCACTAACTCACTTCAATGACCCAATAAATTATATATTAATTAAACTAATTTCTTCATTCATTACCAGTCATTTCTGTTCTACTAAAATTCATCTTTCTGCAGCAAACGTGATTGTATTGCTCTAGCAGAGTGCAGAAAGTATCCCAGTACTATTTTAAGAATATCTTTCTAAAATATCCTTTGAATGTGTCATATAATCATAGACAATTATAGCCTCTCTATTCTTATTAAGAAACTGATCTGCTGAGACTCTTCTGCTTTGTGAAGACACTTTGATCTTTGATTTTCTGGAAAGCCTATTATACACAGATGTGGAACTGAGGTTCCTTCATTGTCCCTTGTCCTTTTTATTGTTACTGTCCTTGAGGATTTTATAAGCATCTATAATATCTTGTATAGATTGGACATTTCTATATGCTTACTGATTCTGTATTGTAAGTACAACATCCAGGTTTATAACAAATTCTCTCATAAGCATCAATAATTACATTAATATTTAAATCTACTTCAGGAAACAGGTCTGGAAATAATTAAAGATGGTCTCAGTGCTACAAATAGATTCCCCTAAAAAGACAACCTCTAAAACAAGATCCAGCATAGAAGGTGGGTGGAAGTAGGGTTATGTCTGTATTGTCAACCTCTACTGCTTTGGATAAGAGCACCAAAAAGGACTCAAATGTAGCACAAAAGATACTAATATTAACTTATATGTGCAAAGAATTATTTGTGGGTCCATATCTGATGGCGTATGTCAACTCTAAAGGCAAAGAAAAAAAGGAATACAAACAACAAGCAAAAAGAAAAAAAAAAAAAAAGAGGAGAGGAGAGGAACCCAAATGGCTAGAAGAAAGTAGAATACTGTCTCCAGTGGCTAGCTGGGAAAATGAATGTATTTTTGCAGTGTGTTGTTCTGGATATCCTCTCCAGTGCAGCAGGTAGTTTCCTGAATACTTCTTAACAATAACCATCGGGAGTTTCTCAGTTGTTCTATGGGTTACTTGTGCTCATCATATGAATATCACTGCCTAAAGCACATTTTGATCACCTGCAGATGATGTACATGATAACTGAGACTATTACTTTGCAAACGCATATTTCAGGTAATGCCTAGTGGTTATTTAAATGGCTATTGTTGACAAACATTGCCTACTAAATTCTAGTTTTCCTAGAATAAAGATATAAACTAAGATGTGCAAAGCAAAGGACAAAAGGTGGGGAGGTGTTGGGAAAGAAAGGGCAATTCTCACATCAGTGTCAATTGTTCCCCCATAAAGAACTCCATATAATAGACATGACAGTGATCCACACAGTCTCAAAGCTTGCCAGCTAGAGGCCACAACACTAAGAATGTTTGTATTACAAATCTGAGAAAACATGTGGAGAGAAAGGAAAGCTTGCACATACATTCTAATGTTAGAAAACCAGTATCTAAGACAAATTCGGAGCAAATGGGAAGGAACGTCCAAGCATGCTGTAGAAGTGGTCTGTGTATGTATTACAAACCTTGTTTCACAATAAAGCATGCAACTCTTCCTTTGTTTCAGGGCTCATCTGTCTAGAAAAGTTATGTTTCAGATAACTCTTTTGACCATTTTTTATTTGTCTTTACTTGTTCTTTGTTCCTCTCCCTCTTTCTGTTTCAGTCGGTGTTATTTCAAACTGTTTCTTCACCCTCCTTTCCCCTACTTTAACTACTCAAATGCTCCAGATCTTCCTCCTTTTTTCCCTTCTCATTTCCTTTGAAGTCTTCCTTTTTATTCACACTTAATGTATGTCTCCACATTTTGATACTCACACCTTTGTCCTGTGCTTTAAGTCTTTCTTCTGAAATGTCAAAGATTCTTTTTCTTTTTGCTTTACAGAATCCTGCCTCCTTATGTTCCCACCTCCCTGTATGCTCTTTGGCCCCTCAAACATTTTTATCTTCATTCCTCTTGAGAAACCCTGCCCTCATCCATTCCCGTCTTCTTTCCACCTAGCCGTTCCCTTCTGGAACAAACCCCAGTATCTAAGGATGGGGCTACTCAATTTTTGAAGTAAAAATGTTCATATTACTCAGCAAAAGGCAAGTTAATTTGGACTTTGATGAGGTGAAAGAGCAGATACCATAGAAAAGTGATGAATGTTTCCGGAAAGAAAAAATTATACTGTTGCTTTTTCAGTCTCTTTCATTGACAGTACAGGAATACAGTAACAATCTTCCAAGCTGAATTTTGTTTTAAAGAGTGGTATTATAAGTAATAGATACGTTTTCTTATGTAATAAATTAGACTTTGAAGGTTGAATGTTTTTAAAACCTAGTGGTATCCTAGTGTACCCTGAGCCTTTGATTATGTTATTAGGTGAAGATGAAGAAAAAGTTTGGAGGAATATATTAAAAATATACTAAGGATTGTCTCTCAAGCAGGGAGCTTAGCTGACTTAGAGATATCACTCTGAAGTACAGGTTACAAAAAAGTAGCATTGCCTAGACAAAAGTGGAAAATGAAATTATACAGGCACACCTCACTCTACATAAAGCAATTCCTTAGTGCCCCTGATATTTTGGCACATAGCTTTTTATACTCTTCCTTTCTGCACTCAGAATCACAGAACGAGAAGTAACACAAGGGAAATGCACTGCTGCCCAGTGCTGCAGATTTTCTTTAATGCTATACCTCTCAGAAAAAGACAGATACAGGACAGCCTGTTTCTTTTACGTTGTTTGTTTGTTTGTTTTTTGGACAGGGGTGGGGGTGGTGTTCATTCAACAACCCTAGTAACCTACTACCCCCCTACAATTTCAATGACCTTGAAATCCATCTCTCTGTAGAATTATGTGTGCAATCCCTGTAAAGCTCACTCAACATTATGCATCTAACACAGGAGACTTTTTTTTCCTGTAGGTTTGTGAAAACAAGTATTAGGCTGATTCTCATTCAGATGCAAATATAAAACCAATCCAAACAGATTGGAAAACCTGAAAGCTGTCAGTGCTGAACTGAGAAGGAGTTGAAAAGCAGTCCCTTGTTGCCATCTGTATAGCAAGGGCATGGTTAAAATATGTTGAGGTAGACAGTGTTGTGGTATTTTTCATTACAAAAGGTCACTGCTCTGCTAGTTCATCACCATTTTTTGGAGAGCACTGCAGAGAGTTGTGTCAGGGAAAGAAAAGTGTTATACAGGAGACAAGAAATACTGCAATGCATTAGGCAGACAAATAAAGCACTTAGTGATTTCAGAGGAATTGTATGGCTATAACCTGGGGCAGAGTTTGGCTCTGACTGTTCTATCTGCATATCACTTCCCAGTACCTAGTGCACTAAGTGGTGATCTTACCACATGGTTGTAAATCTGGAGTATCTCTACTGAAAACTGTCCCAGAACAAATGGAGGTAATCCAGATTGATAGTGATGTAAATGAAATCACACTCTGACCTTAAGTACTAACTCTGTCTCAGGTAGTTTTGTTTTGTTGTTTTTTTGTTTTGTTTTTTTTTGTTGTTTTTTTTTTTAAGGCATTCTAATAATTAGACCTGCTTTACAAAATCCAGCTTTATTGGTTTGGTGGACTCACAGTGGTTTGCTCTGGCATAATTTTGTTTATTTTGGGTTCTTTCCATTTTTAAAGAAAAAGCCAGTCAAATTTGCTGTAGTCATTTGTGTAGGACCAAGGTGTGAAGCCAAAGGAGGGCAGATTTAGCTTCTTTCTGTCATTTCACAAGGGAGTTGTTCAGTTTTTTACTGATCCTCTTCAAATATTTTAAACCTTTTTGACTTACAGTTGTCTTGCCTTTTTTGATTTATTTTTTTGTTTTAAATTCTGACATGCAGTCTGACCCATTTCTCACACTTATCTCTCAACCCCTCAGATAACCTTCCTAGAATCCCTCTCATTACATTGAGTACTGTCTCCGATTACCACAATTACAATGCTCGTTGATCAAGACAAGGAAGGGAGCAGATGCAGCACTCCAGGATTGTACTGCTGCTCTCAGCGTCACTGAGAGAGCAGGGCAGACAAAAAGCAAAATGAAACGTAACCTTCTACTCCTTAAATATAACTTTTGAAACTAAGTCTCAGATTGCTTAATTTCTGTCACTCTGAACAAAAATTATTTACTTATTTGCCAAATATGGTGGCAAGTTAGAGCAGCAGCATCTCTTACTTTGGCAGGAGTAGTAACAGGTAGATCCATCAAACCACTCCAGAAAACAAGACAGTGGCAAGGATATCTCCACATCGGCTACTTCCTTTACTAATGCTCTCAGAATGGTTTCACCAGCTCCCAGTACTGCCACAGCTCCTGTTTCACATACTGAATGTTTTATCTCTTTGGCAGCACAAAGCCAGATGACATGTCTTATGCAATTTATATCACCTGTGACATATACAATAAATGACAGGCCTTCATTCCCCCCCATTACTTTTGTTACTCTGAAGGACTACTCCAAAACCGAAGGACCTGTTTCATTTTTATTGTTATTAATCTGAATTGTAGTTGTTTCCAGACAGGTCAATCAGAATCCTGTTGTATTAAGTGTCCTACATAAAGAATTTGACCCCTTTCAGAGATTAAATATGATCCTTGGGTTTTGAGCCTGATTTTAATATAACTCTCTTTCTCACATACAGATTCTTTTAGCTTTGTCTAGGTGTCAGTCATCAACTTCGCTACTGCTTAGCTGCATACACTGGGTTGGCCTGGATGAAAAACCTGCTAGATTGCACATCCTTCAGAAGAGGGAACTTGTCTTTCTTCCCTCTTTATAGAGCACCATGCATATGTGATGTTTCAGGCTGTATCAATTACCATTGTGAAACACAATTTTATGCTGCAATATAATTAGCTGATGGATGTAGGTCATTACCCTACTGTTGACATAGTAGTTCCTTTCCACTTCTCTGCTTTGTCATCACATGGGTAGAAAATGAAACAAAGTCTTCTTTTTTGTATAGTCTCTATCTCATAGGTCCAAATACTTTTGCTTTGCTATGATTGTATGATTTTGTACACCATACAAATATATATTTTTCTTCAAAAACATGGCATTTCTAATTCCATTTTTGTACACCTCTGTAAATTTTAAGTCTAGTCCATTAAATCCAGTTATACTAAATTAATCCTGTATCACCAGACTCAGTGATCCATCCTAAGTCTCCTTTTACTAATACTCTTAATTACTCATTGTTTAAGAACCATTTGATGTTCTTCTCTCTGGATACAAACTTCATTCACTGACAACTAGAATCATTTTGTGACCATAGGGAAACTAGGTAGTTTCAAGGTGAGACACTCTCCTTCTCAAAGACTAGCTATGATCCCTACATACCTGAGGAATACATTAATTTTTGAAATTTGAAAATTTGAAACCTGCAGCACACCATTTCAGTGGTTCATGTACAGACAAAGCATGAATACACTGGAGAGGTACAAGGAAAGAGACAATTCCAAAGAACTGCCCATTTTTCTTAGTGGATAAAGAAATCAAATGAGCTATTATCTGTCTGAGATATGTGAAAAAATTAAACTAAAATTTAAAATTTATTTACATAAAAACTTTACAATGCCAAATCATGGCATGTTTATCAACTATCAACTAGATTCTTTGTATCAAAAAAAGTTGGATTATAGGACTGGCAGTGAGATATTAATGTAGTCAAATTCTTGGTTATGGCATGATTTGACTAGGAAACTTGGCCTACAAACACAGAAAATACAAAATCTAAAATATTGACATATACAGCACTATTAGTAATCTTACTAAATACAAACAAGCATATAAAATGCCATGTATTCATTAAAAATCACATTTGTATTACATCAGCTTGACCTTTGCAATGTGAATCTTATCTACGCAAATGAAAATGGTTTCCCTTGTGTTCATTATATCAACTTATCAACAAATTCATTATATCACAAGTATCCTTTCTTGGTACTTTTTATCAGTGAAATAGTAAGACACACGTACTGAAGACCAGAAAATTAAATCAGATAAGATTTTAAATGGTTTTATGTTTCTCCCATCCACACCATTAGAGTGATGCATTAAAAGTCCTTCAGTTAACTGGCCTTTTTATAGTTAAGCTGAGTTGTGTACAGTCTTAGCAAACTTCTGACTGGTACAGTCATTGGCAGCAAGACAGGTACTTACTTATAATCTATTTTCAACAAAATGCACATCAAGACTATTTCACTGTGTAGCAGCTGACATAAACTGGGCAGCCTACTTTTATTGTAATTATATTCCTGAAAAAGCAAATTTATTGAAATATATATGTATCTTTAAAATTTATATTCTCTGTGGTCTGTGAAGCTTATTTCCTCACAATTCAAACTGCCTAAGACACTACCTGAATCTCTGATGCAAATCTGTATATATCTTTAAAGTAGAATTTAATCTTGCTGTAGTTTAAATGTAACAAACAGGGAATATATTTTTTTATCAATTACATTATTCATTACAACTTGAGAAGTTCAGTTGAACTAAGAGTCTTATTTTGCTATTATATATATAAAATACTTTCCAAGTTTTTCCAGCTCTACCACTAAATGGGAGAGGGAAATGAGACTCACTAAAGAGTTGATGAAATTATAATTTGACCAATGAGATTTAACAAGTCTATCTTTATAGAACATAATTAGAAGTACATATGAAATTTTAATTTTAAATTGTATTTTTTTCTCTGTATAAACAGTTATATAAGATGAAGCTTGCTCAGCAATCTGGTTTGGGTTACAGGTGGTAAATGGCCTGCAGTACAAATTCCACTTTCCACTACAACTAAATTGATAGAATTGTGACTACCTTCCCCCCCATATTTTCATTAATCTAACCCTTAAAAATCAATTTCTTATATTTCAGGGTTTATAACATGTACATAAAGAGTATATTTAGAAGCCTTAACAAAAGAAAGATAAATATCTCGTGGTACTCTTCAGTTGCATAAGGGAGAATACAGGGAAAACAGAACCAGGCATTCCCGGAGGTGCACAGAGAGAGGAAGAGAGGTAATGGACACAAGTTACAATAAGGAAAATTATGGTTAGGTGTAAGAACAATTGTTAAAGGTAAAGGTTCTTAAAATGTGGAACAAGTTCCCAGAAGGTTATGAAACCTTGGTTTGAGTGGAGGAGTTGAAGAAGATGACTTTACATGAAAGTATCATGTTTCCTGATACTTGTTTCTCTGAGTCTACTTATACTCTTAAGTAGGAAAATATCTTCCTATCATTAATATTAGTATTAATATGAATGTATAATGATTCTTAATTGGACCTGAGACATAAACACTGAATCGATATTCCTATTTTCTGTTTGACATTTTTTCTGCAAAATCTCCATAGTCTCATGCCTCATGTATGTATACCAAGGGACAATGTTGGTCCTGTGATCAGATGCAATTGTGAAGATTTTAACATGATGTATTGTATCTGCAGAACATAAAAAACTGGAAAGGCTATAAGTTTAAGAAAAAAAAAGTATGTATGTGCATAATATTTTTAGATATTTGGCTATATATACCAGACTATAAATTCTGCTTTGCTAGTTACAATGATAGCTCAGTGGCTATAATTCTTTTCTCTATTCAGCAGTTTATTTAAAATCTGAATTTCCATTATTGTATTCAGATTTTATATGCTTAAGAATGTCTTCTTTAATTAAAGTTCTTCATAATTGAATACTTTCATATTTGTGTCTATATATTTGAAATTTTTGAATAACTTCTAAAAATTGCTAAGAAAGATAGAAAATGTGTAAGTATTAAAACAAATTTGTGAAGAAAATGAAATGGGATTTAGTTGGTAAACCTTAGATAATTCAAATACCAAACTGGGAATGATACAAATGCACAATCTTGTTGCAGAGGAGGCCATAGGGCGGGCCTTAATTTTTAAGGCAGAAACATGAAGTGATCATAAAACGTTTACAATTTCACTGAGGAAGTCTTCAAATGTTGAGGAAAAACAAATGAAATTACTGAAACACATCCAAGCTACAGAAATATACCAAGACAAGACATTGGTACTCTCTTAGTATGCTGCATTGTGTTGAAAATTTGCATTTAATATTATTTGGCAACTGATACATGAATTGCCTTTGAAACATGTCTCTGCCAATTGCTGTCCTGTCTTCACAATTAACCCGAGGGTTATTTCAGCATGAAGAGAGCTGTGATTTTTATACATTCACACTGTAAAGTTTCCTCATACAGCTGCATCTGAGGGACAAATTTGTAAAATTACCCAAGCCACCATTTCTGGGTTTTCAACAGTTATTGTAATTGCAAATGATCACAGAAAATAATCCTTGCCTCATGGATGAGGTTCACATGACCTCAGTCTTCTCCAAACTGTGAGCACTACAAATACTCAAGGACCAGCTCTTCAATATGCAGTTGCTGAACTTCTGGTTATTCCAGAACTGTCATTGATAAGGCTTCTTGCATCTTTCTTTGCAGCAGATGTAACTGGTGACTGCAAAAATTTGGGTGCTGGCTGAGACAAGTCAGAGCATTCATAGCTCCTGTCAAACATAGATAGCTGTTTGTTCTGAGAGCTTGCAAGCTATTGCAGATGTAAAACAAAACATAAAAAAACCAAACCAACAAACCAACAAAACCAGAAAAAGATAAAAGATGGAGCAGTATCAATCAGGTTTTATTTGCTTCTACTAACAGCTGTGCTAGATAGGAGATGAGAATTTTAGTTGTTGTGATTAATTTTTTTAAGTACTAATGGATTTTACACTGTTTCTTCTCTAGACATATAAATAAATACATATTGAAATAATTAATATGACTCAATATGTTCCTTTTTTCCATCTCAGCACAGACTTGAGTAGTTGTTCATATCATTTAATAAAAGGTAATAAACATGCAAACATATAATCAGTGTTATCAGACAAAGGGATTTCATCCCCAAATTCACCATAATATAAGGTCTATCAGCAAGGGAAGAAGAAATACGATACACCTCTGGAAGTGGAGGTAAAAAAAACCAAACAAAAAAAACCAAGCAAACAAACAAACAAACAAAAAACCCAATAAAATTCAACTAAGGAAAAAACCAATTTGAAAGGTATTGAATCATGTAAGGTTCCTGACTGATCTTAACTTTTGATTCTCCTCTCAAAATTACAACTACAATAAAGAATGCTTATCATATCTGAATTTAGACTGATAAAAACAGAAAGTCACTGAGTTTTAAAAAGTACTGCAATTATTTGGACTTCTGAATTCAAGACAATTCCCCTTCCAGAGCAATTACGGGCATGAATAACACCAAAGAGTGAAGGAGACTCGAGCAGAGAAAAAGTGAAGAAAGGAAGAGGGACAACATCTGTGGGGATAAAAAGCATTTGTGGAAAAATATTTCACATTTATTGGGATATTGTTTAAATAAAGTTCAAGGGACTGTGTGCAGGTAAGAAGGGAAGGATGACAGCAAGGGAGAGATTTATACATAAAAATGTGTGATAGATGTTATCAAATACTTGCAAGTACAAAATGAGAGAACTCAGTCTTTGCAGTACTAGATTCTTTTCCCTTGAGTATATGCATTATGACACAGGCTTTTAATACAGAATCACACACTATTTTTTCAGCGCAGGACCCCTGCCCCACTGAGTGAACAGAATGGATGGTGATCAATTAAAAAAGAACAGCTATTCAATGTTTTCTTTTACCCTCATTGTGCATTTTGCAGACTTAAACCTTATCTACTGCACACTATTCAGAGGCTGCAGTGAAGACAGAATTATTAATATCCTCATGGGCTTTTCTCTGGCAGTCATCACCATGATGCTCCACAACCACTAATTTATTTTCACAAAATGCAATGTGATGTGAGAGGTTACTCTTATCCCCACATTACAGAAAGCAAACTGAACCAGTGAATCAGTGGAAGTAAAAGTACCTGCTTGTTTACAGTACAAAATTTAGTTTTGAGCAAATGTTTTCTCAAATTACATAAATAAGCACTTAGTATGTTCAGGACAAAATTCACATAGACTTCAATTGTATCTGAGAATAGCCAGAACTCAGATCAACAGAAATCAGAAAAAGAGGGAGCAGTGCTTAGTTACTTCTTTGATAGCACCAGACTGGACAAAGCAGAGACAAAATCCAAATATCTATTTCATTCACATCCCAACCAGCAATAAAATGATAGGTTATATGGATAGCATCACAGATTCACATACCCAGCAGGTGCAGATAATGCTCTGAAGAAAGCATGGGCTCCTATGGAAGATGCACTAAGTGTCAATGCATATACAAGAGAATTTGGAACTGAAGTTACAGGGTAATATGTCATTCTGTAAGTTTGTAATGCTTGGGTTTTGCAACTAAAATAATGCTTTATAAAGTCTGACTATTTCTGTGTTTGCTTCTGGCCTTTTAAATAACCTAAAAAGGAAACAAACTGAAGTTCTTTTACATGAGTCTACCATGCCGTCCTTTCTCAAATCTAGGAGGTTTTCATGGTCTTTGGCCAGTTCCACACATGGTATATGAAAATGCAGTGGTAGGATATTGAAGAAACCACTATTAAGGGAATGAGTCAGACTTACCCTGCTTATGTTTTCCCATCTTACTGCCTTAATCATCTGGGTAACAATGAAGTGACATCATATTCTCATAAATTTATTGAATTATCTTTGCATTGAATCACTGACTTCTTTCTTTGATTTGGACCTAACAGGAGAGTCCTGAAGACCATACAAGAGGCAGACTTCAGCTCTGTGGTCAGCCTTAACTCATAATTCCTTAAACCATGAGCCTTCATTACAATGTCTTGCATAAACCCTTCAGCCTTGAACTGGAAAATTTTTAGTTTGGTTGTGATTATCAGATGTTCTGCATGTCTGGACTAAACTCATTAAGAGCAAAACCTTCTTAGACTTAGCAGCTTAAATTTTCATATTTCTTTGTGGTCTATTTACCACTGTGCAAGCCAGGGTTCTGTCTTCTAGTAATTAATGGTCTTATCAAATTTCATGTAAATTAGTACCAATCAACAGTGAAAATTTAATTTAAATTATTAAAGCCTGATGTAAAATTACAGTTGAAAAAATCCTTTTATGAGAAAATCATGCAGCTCTAACATTAGATAGTGCTGCTCATCCTGATTTTAATATAGTTTTAAGAGTGAAAAGGGAAGTGATAGAAGCACTGCAGACATTAAGTGAAGACACTAAGACACATAAGTGAGGTGACAACATTGGAAAACTTTGAAAAGAAATTGTTCAAATGCTGTCTGTTCCATAAACATATGTTATTCTAAATTATTAAAGCATTTTAATATAACCTGTATGTTAACATTTTTTGCAATCAAATAGAAAAAAAGAGAACAATACTGTATTGGTAGATTTTTGTCCTCTTTGTCATAATACCATGTTTAAAGGAAAGGTTTCTCTACTCTCCCTGTGAACTAAGGAGTATCAGCCAAACCTGTATAAACACAATTTTAGAGGGGCCCTCCAATGACGAGTGTATATATGTAATAAATTATTTCATATTCATCTCTCCCTTTCTACCTTTCTAGAACAGAAGAAAAATAGAAAGCAGCAAAATGCATATTCAGAAGTGGAGTTCTATAATCAAAATCTCAGAAAAATTATTGAAAATTGAAAGTAAGAGTCGACGAACTAAAGTACAGAACTACTATTAAATAAGTACAGAAAATATCTAGTCTTACACACATAGAACATTCTTAAACAGTCCCCTTTCCCTTCTCCTTATCCAAGGATGCAGATTATCCAAACTAAATTTTTATGGAGCAGTACTTTTAAGAGTGTCCAAGTTGGGTTGATGATTATATATGAGAAGATAGCATAAGATAAAATCCTGTATTTACTCTTCTTGCAAAGCAAACTCATCCTGAGTCACATTAAACCTTAGCTAGCATGCAGATGGGTAATGCGGGCATAAGATTTTTTTTCCTTCTGTCTTCTCTGCATAATCATTTTTAAGTGTGACTATTACAAAGATGAAAATATGCATAAGAGCCAAATAGGGTATCTAGAAAGTTGTTTGGTTTTTGTTGGTTTTTTTTTTTGTTTGTTTGTTTTGGTTTTTTTTTAAGTATGAAACTGCATGTTGTTTTCTGGATGCAAACAACTTGGCAATACCTCTACAATTATTTAAAGACAGGAAAGGATCACAATTTATTTATCGAGTGTTTTCAAAATAAATCAGTAATAAAGTCAGACTAATAATTTTATACTGTGTTTATCCAGTGATCATCTGTAGTTGAATTCCACTGTATAAGACCCTGCATCCATCTGCTTCTCATACTGACCAACTTTCTACTCTGAATAGCAACAAAGTTGATTATCAGTATTGTCGCGGTCCAGAAGGGAAAGAAGGAACCGTCCACGCAGGGAAGGGTGTGAACAGGTGTGAACACTTCATTAAGGAGAGTATGGGATTCTTATAGGGTTCGGTCGGAGGGTTCTAGAACTTGGGTGGAGTTAGGGGTGGAACGCGACACAAAAGGAAAAGGGAAGGAGGGTTTGTAATTTATAAGGGAAAACTGGAGGTGGCTTAGCCTTATAGGGTGGAGCTGCATTGCTCCACCGGCCAGCCAGTGAGGTTTTAGGGGTACATGAACCAATCGGGGGGCTGTAACCGGGGTTCCCAGAACCAATCAGAACAGTTGGACATACAGAAGTAATAGAATGGTAATAATTACCTGTCTAATACATCTTTTATCCTAACTATAACACTTGAACAGTATAAAAACTTGCAACAACAGCAGCTCTATGGCAAAAGGTATATAGCAGGTGGTTGTGGCAGTCTCCAGTTAGCAGCAGACAGTTTCATCCATTGGCAAAAACTACTCTTGGCAGTCCTTGACAGGTGCCTCTCCTGACAAGTATATTTCTAATTGCATCACAAACTGGGTAACAGAGGAATACTCAAATTGTATTCCATTTTGAAAACATATGGGTGTAATTTAGTGAAAAAGGCAGAATGTGACATCCAGGTATATTTTTAGCATCTTTTCTTTGGATAAATTGCTTTCAGGTAAATGCCTCCTGCATTTGTGTTTCACTGACTTTTTTGTATATATGAATGAGACAGGAAGAATTTTTAAAAAACTTTTTAATCTCACAAGTATGTTGCAACAATGAAAAAGCCATGTCATAGTTGGCTCAGATGTAATCAGAAAGGTTTCTGAAGGTGAAACACAGGGAGAAAGTAGAGCTTACCTCTGCTGGCAATAGGAGACTCCCACTTCAGGTGGAGTCAAAAGTAACAAGCATAACTCAGGCACTTAAAACTCTCCTCATTCTTAATGTAGAGCACTGATATTCCAGGGGCAAATTCTCACTCAAAATCTAGTCCCTGAAACAACTGCCTCTCACAGAAAGAAGTTGAGCCCTTAGAAACATTGTGTGGGTGATTTACTTCATTAGAGATAACACTTAACAGGATCCTCAGGCCATCTCATGAGATAATTTTTGACAGACTTATACTCCCTCGATCAATTAACTTCCAGCAGGCATTCTCCCTTCAGCCCCACTTTGCTAATTTATGTAGGCTGATCTTGCCTCCTTTCTTTGAATATGCATTCCTTTCCCTTTGACATCTCGGTTGGTCTGTA
Source organism: Formicarius rufipectus (assembly GCA_013399695.1). Taxonomy (NCBI): domain Eukaryota; kingdom Metazoa; phylum Chordata; class Aves; order Passeriformes; family Formicariidae; genus Formicarius; species Formicarius rufipectus. Next base: position 173,851 of record VXAU01006053.1, read on the forward strand.
AACCTGCTCTAGTGTGTTCATTTTGTTTCTCATGAGCAGTCAGAATTTTCACACTCTTTTGGCACATTAGAAATAATACTTTACCTCTCTAATAGGAGTACCACACCTGATGATTTCACTGGATTCCATCTGCCTCTTTCATAGTATTCTCATACTGCTACACCCTGTGCCTCACTAGCACTCAAGATTTACTACCTTATGTTTCTGGAGGATAATCCTCTGTCCTAAAGCAATTGCTCCCACTGTGTTGCTTAAATCAAATTGGATTGGCATACTTCTATTTCTTGTATGAAAGTCACTATAAATGCTTTTATATTTACTGAAGTAAAAAAGAAAACAAAAGGGATTAGCTAGTGTCCTTTAATTAGAAAACCAGTTCTCTGATAAATTGGATATATTTAGTTTAATCCGCAAACTATATGTAAACAATACTGCATTTCATTCCAGTTTTCTTTTCCCCTTCCAATTTCACACAAAATGTTAACAAAATTAAAATTTGAGAACAAAGCAAAGAATATTTAAGTTCCATATTGTTTCAATCTTTTTTCTTAATAAATACTTAATTCACTGTTTCCTACTCAGCTTCCATTTTAATATTTCCTTCCTAATGGACACATAATTTAATCTGCTAGTAGTTTGAGAAATGTACATTAGATATTTGGTTTATTTATCATAACCAGGTAAGCTAAACAGTTTGGGTTTTTTTCTTTTGAACAGAGTAATTTCCATGAAGTCATTCCGCTTTGCTATTAAAAAAAAGATATTGTTTGGTCAATATCATCTTTTTACCAATATTGAGACAAATACATACCTAGTTGAGAACCACACTTAGATTCCCTTTTATTTCAATAACATCATTATAATGGCAGTGCTATCTTTCTTTGTGATAATTTAATTCATATGACTGCAATGCCTTTTCATATTTCGCTGAGCTCTCTTTCACTTTTGGCAATCTGCAAGTTTTGACTTTCAAGATGTAATTTTCTTGATGATTATTACTTTTTTTTTTTTCCATTTGTAGAATCTTTGCTCACTCCTAATAGTCTCTTTAAGAAGTTTGTTGTACTGAAAGTCTACCATTAAAGGGTTTTTCTTCCTCTTATAAAGATACAGTTCTAATACTGTTGACCTTAACAAACTTCAGCAATCCTCTACAACCAATCACTCTTATTACATCTGGCTTGTTAAAGAAAAGGCAGGGTAGGTTCGGGGTATTTTTGACTTACTGAGTGAAAGTAAATCAGCTACTGATCATTTTTTCTTTATAGTTCAATGTTCTTTAATTCTTCACTGCTCCATATTTTCATGTTATGTGCAATTTCTGTAGGTTTGAAGTTGTTACATCTCTTTCGTTTCATGATTATTTGGTAGTGGATTTGTTCATGTTGCAGACACCTTCAGAACTTTTTGCTGGAAAGCATAAGGTAGCTCCTTAATAGATAAGTTGTGGTAATTATGCTTCTCTTATATTGTGGATTACTACTCTATGCACTTTGTAGTGATGCTTAAAAAGAGTTACAGTCTTAGTAGTGTCACACCTAAGCCCCTTTGTCCATTCAAATCTTATCCATTAAAATCACATGTTGCTTGAATGTGTGAAGTGTGCCCGCTAAAATCAATTAAGCTCATCTTCTGATTACTTTCCTACCATGACCTTCCAGGACCTTAAGGAAGCCTACAAGAAAGATGGAGAGAGACTATATACAAGGACATGTAGTGAAAGGAGAAGGGGAATGGCTTCCCGTTTTAGTTAGATACTAGGAAAAAAATCTTTACTATGAGGATGGTGAGGTACTGGAACATGTTGCCCAGAGAAGATGTGGATGTTCCCTCACTGGACATTCAAGGCTAGATTGGATGGAGCTCTGAGCAATCCAGAAGGTGCCCCTGCTCATGGTGGTGGGGTTGGAACTTCATGATCTTTATGGTCCCTTCCAACCTAGGCCATTATATGATTCTATGATTGTATTATTAGACAACCTCTATAGACTTGTGGTGCAAAATCATCAGTTGGAGTTATCAGTAACTCCATTGTCAATGGAGTTACATCTGTCTGTAGTAGCTGAAAAATCAACCTATCAAGCAAAATCATCAACAGACTTATGATTAAAAATTTATTCTCAAAGAGGCTTTATAGAATATTTCTGTCTTAGAAATATGTAAGGAATAAAATGATACAATATGAACAGAATAGATTAGTCAATACCCCATGAGAGTTGGCTTTGTGGGGTATTTGTCACACAGAACTCTATTCCTCAAAGGTTTCTTCTGACATTCATTATCTTTACTTCATGCTGTAACAGCAATCTAGCAGAAATTCAATGTAGCTTCACAGCTCTGTCATGATACAAATAAGCTGAAATACCCACTAAAGTAGTAAAGGACATATTTCAGACAATCAGGGTTTTTGTCTTAAGCAGCCACTCTAAAAATATTCCCAGGTGTTTCCATACAACTTTATCTGACATTTAGTTAGAAACCATATCTACTGAATTTCCAATTTTTTCTCATCCCTAGAGCTGTTGCTAAGGACATGTTTGCCTATATAATTTCGTGAGTTATAAACAGCATTCAAGACTTAAGATAAATGTGGTTATTTGGCTATATAATTGCACAATAGAGAAGAGCAAGTCAAGAATATTCTCCAGTTCTATGACATTGTTTTGAAGGTGTTTGCACTATACTCTTTAATAAGATACACTAAATTCCCACTTAACTCAGGCCTTCTTAAGGGTACTGTTTTCCATTTGTAGCTTCTTTAACCATATGCACACCCTAGAGGAATGTAGTTGTGTTTCTACCAGTAAAGGTTCTAAATGTTCATGAGCCTAGAAATTTTATATTCTCTTTTGCTCTCTAACTTTTCTGTGTATCCATCCATTTACATACGTAGTCTGGACAAGTTATAAATAATATTTTTATATGCCCTATAATGCTTTACAGAACTTTGCCACATTTTTGAACAAATAAAAATGTATCTTTTCTAATTTTTAAGGTAAGACATCACATTTTTTCACAACTCCTCTTCCTTACTAACCTTTGCATACAAAGTTGATCCTTTTTAATGGGACTTCAAGTTGAAAATACCTTGTTAGTAAATGCTCTCCTCTGCACTATATCAACATGACATTTCTAATAGAAAATGCTGACAATCTTGTCAAATATTCTACCCCTCTGCAGTAGAACATAATACTATGTCCCTCAGTGGCAGCTGGAATATTATACCACATCACTCCAAATTAACCTGTGTTGCACTGAACTTATGTGACACAAGTGGTGATAGACATACTCTGATGTACAATTAGAACAAAATATTGGGGAACCATACCAAATGCTTCAAACACTGAAGTGACTGTAGTGTATGTTTTTGGGGGTGTTTTTGCTTGGTTGGTTGATTGGGTTTTTTATGGCATTATTAGAACAATATCTTTTTGTGGAGAATTTTGTAAGTGCTCTCCAGCTTGTGCTGGATTGTATTTTATTTCATTTTATAGTAATAGGTTATCCCAAACTACTTCTTCCATTTCCCTGTCTTCAAAACTTTATTTCTTCTTTTTATTCTTAAAAAGAAGAAACTTAACACCAAGTAAGACTGAAGGAGGCCTATTCTAAACCTCAGTATTATACTCAACAAAAAATGTAATAGAGAAAGGATGAAGCTGCCAAACTAAAGCAGACAGAGTACAGACTTAGCTTAGAAACCTTCTCACTATTTAGTGCAGTGACTAATACCAACATAAGCAGAAGCTCAGAACTGTATGTTATACATCAATCATCTTGCTGGCTGCTTTCACTAAGATCTACATGGGGTTTGATTTTGACCAGAAATTCTATCTTGAGTGTAAGAAATCTATTTGTAATTAATATTAAAAAAAAAAATAAAATCAAATACTTAAACCTTTAATATCAATAGATTAAACTAAAAATAAACCATCATCATTGATTTCTATATCAGATGTTCTTCTGTGAACACCTTTAAAGCACAGGAGGATGACATCAACTCATTCAATCATTCATTCTATGACACAGCTCTATATTTCCTTCCAGAGGGATAGTTTATTGTTTGAGAAACCTTTTCCTTCACAAAATGAACAAGGACACAAGAAGCCTAATACTTCTCTAATCGAAAAATAGCATTCCTACTAACAAGATAAGTGGTGTCATCTTTGAAAACTGATCCATATTTCTCTTGTAAAAAAGTATTTAGTCCTTCAAAAGCAAGGAAGGGCCAGGTTTGCTGACAGACTTTGTCCTTCCTGTCATCTGTTTTTTGCTACCCTTTTCTCTGCTGACTTTCCAGCTGTTGTGATTGTTTGTAGCTGATGCCAAGAGAATAAGGCATAAGCTGCTCCAAAGTCAACAGAATATCTTAAAACATCAGAAGAAAAGGGGGAAAGTACCTGTAAAAAGCATGTTGTCCTGTACTTTCCTTGACAAATGTGTTACTGTACAGATAAGCCAAGAGACTTGGCAGGGCTAATAGATGTTTGTTGTATTAGAGTATCAGGAGAGGCAACTGTCAGTGACTGCCAAGAGAATAGTTTTTACCTATGGATGAAACTGTGTGCTGCTGCCACAACCATCTGCTATATACCCTTTGCCATAGAGCTGCTGTTGTTGCAAGTTTTTATACTGTTTAAATGTTATAGGTAGGATAAAAGATGTGTTAGATAAGTAATTATTACCATTCTAGTACTTCTGTATGTCCAGCTGTTCTGATTGGTTCTGGGAACCCCGGTTACAGCCCCCCAGTTGGTTCATGTACCCCTCAAACCTCACTGGCTGGCTGGTGGAGGAATGCAGCTCCACCCTATAAGGCTAAACCACCCCCAGTTTTCCCCTATAAATTACAAACTCTCCTTCCCTTTTCCTTTTGTGTCGCGTTCCATCCCTAACTCCACCCAAGTTCTAGAACCCTCCAACCAAATCCTATAAGAATCCCATGCTCTCCTTAATGAAGTGTTCATGCCTGTTCACCCCTTTCCCCACATGGACTGTGTCCTCTTTCCCTTTCGGACCGCGACATTAGAGGAGCTTTCCTAAGTCAACTTGGAAAGATTACAAGTCAAAGTTAACTCATGCATAATTATACCACTGCCATATAGATGGATCTTTAAAAGTAGAATAAATTCCCAAAACCTTAACTCCATTCTGTTATTGCTTTTTTTTCTATTAATTTTCTTTGGTTTTTATTTATTGTTATGGATCTTTGCTGTAAAAGCTTGTATAGAGACGTTCTAGGAATAAGTAAATCCAGACATAAAGGACAAATGCATAATCAGTCAAAAAAAAGGTAACTAAAATAAAATAAATATAAAAATAAACAAAAAAACAAACAAACAAAAACACAACACCAAAATGTAATTCACCTATGATGCATTTGTGTTAAGAGAGTGATGTAACTGTGGCTTTGTTGTGAAATAAACCATGATACAAAATATTAATGGAGAAGACAACACTCTAAGTTGACCTCACTGCAATCATACAGTACTAAGGGGGCTTGCAAAAAAGAGGAAAAGTGACTTTTTACAGGAGCATATAGTGATAAGACAAGGGGGAACTGTTCTAAACTAAAAGAGAGATTTAGATTAGATGTCAGGCAGAAATTCTTTACTCAGTGCATGGTGAGTACTGGAACAGGTTTCTCAGAAGCTGTGGATTCTCCATGCCTGATCAAGTGTTCATGGCCAGGACTTGAACAACCTGGTGTAGTGGAAGGTGTCCCTACCTCTGGCAGGGGTGTTGAAACTGCATGATCTTTAAGGTCTCTTCCAACCCAAACCATCCTATGTGATCTACGAAGTGTGGTCATCAGGTTGAGGGAGGTGATTCTGTCCCTCTGCTCCGCTCTCGTGAGACTCTACCTCAAGTTCTGAATCAAGATCTGTGGTCTCCAGCACAGGAAAAGCATGGACCTGTTGGAGTGAGTCCAGTGGAGGGCCACCAAGATGATTAGAGGAATGGAGCACCTCTCCTAAGTGAAAAGGCTGAGAGAATTGGGATTGTTCAGCCTGCATAAGAGAAGTCTTTGGGTTGACCTAAATGAGACTTTCCAGTATCTGAAGGGGGATACAGGAAAGATGGAGAGAGACTTTTTACAAGGGTGTGTAGTGACAAGACAAGGGGGAATGGCTTCAAACTGAGAGACAATAGGTTTAGATTAATTATCAGGAAAAAATTCTTTACTATTGAGAGTGGTGAGGCACTGGAAGAGGTTGTACAGAGAAGCTGTGGATGCCCCATTCCCAGAAGGCTTCAAGGTCAAGCTGGGCATGGCTCTGACCAATCTACTGTAGCAGAAGGTGCCCCTGCCCATGGCAGGCTGGTTGCAACTAGATGATCTTGAAGGTCTCTTCCAACCTAAGCCATTCTATTATTTTATGACTCCACAATTAATGCATGTAACTGGCAACAGATGAGGTCATGACCTGTCCAGTTGGGAAACTTTCTGTCAAGTATCTAAATTTATACATTTATCATGAGTTATTCTATTTTTAGCACTTTCACATTTCATCTGCTGTTCTTGCTCACAATATTTTCTGGTGAATGTAGACAACAATGTTCTTATCTTCTTTGCATTTATTCCTCTTTCCTTTTGTGTAAAATCAAATAAAAAACCATAATCCTGAGAATACACTTGCTATCTTGATATCTATATGCTATCTTAATAAGAATCCAAGACTATTCATATGTTCTCATAGCAATAAAGATCTGGCTTATATGATAGTTCTGTGATTTCTTTCATGTATGTTCAGGCTTTCTTTTCTTTTAACTGTGACTTTTTTTCCTTATATGTAGATGAAACTTTTCTTGTTGCAACATGTAACTGTGCTCTCTGCCTTTCCACAGTGTGCATTGGAAATTAATCTTCTCTATGAACCGTGTTAGATAATGAAAGACTGAAAATAGATCCTTCCTTGGCCTTCGCTGCATGCAGTTCACTCAGACTGTCCTCAGATGTCCTAGATGACTTAGTGGCTCTCCACTGGACTTATTCCAGTTTGCATTTTTCTCTTTTGCACCAAAAGCTATGAACTAGACACAATACTCTAGTACTGTGCCAAATAGAAGGGAATAATTGCTTCACTTTATTTGATTCCATTTTCTTGATAATGCAGCCCAATATGTGGTTACCCTTCATCAACATAAGGTGAAACTCATTTTCAATTTATTGTCCCCATGACCCCTAGGACTTTTTCTGCAAGATACATTCTTCTAAGTCATTTGCATGCCCGCATTGCTGTAAGGCGTTCATTTTCTCCCAGGTGCTGGACTCTTTTGTCTTTGCCCTTGCTGAACCTTGTAAGGTTCTTGCCAACCCATTCCTCCATCTTGTCAAAGGCCATCTGGATAGCAGCCTTTTCCTCCAGAGAGCCATTGGCTCCCCTCAGTGTGGTATATCTGTGAATTTGCTGAATTCCCTCCCATGATCCAGATCATTACTGAAGGTGTTAGATATTAATGACCTGGCACCATCTCCTGAGGAACACCACTCTATATAAACAGCTGTCAGTCAGATTTTGAATCATTGATCACTGTTTTCTGAGTTTAATAATGCAGCAAATTTTTTAGGCACTCACAGTCCACACACAGTACTAGAGGAGACTACATCAAAAACCTTGTCAAAGGGGTAATTGTTTAAGTGTGTATAGAATTTTGTAAGACATGCAGGAAGAAGGGGTTTTTGAGATTGTGTAAAACTAATTCTGTTACATTTTAAAGATAATATAATGATGTGGAAGACTCGTTATATGAAGTTTTCCAAAGGTGGGATAATGGAGTGATCAAGAGGACTGAGAAGGAACAAACGAGTTGATAAAGGGGTCAGTGAAGTACAAACTGGTTGCTTGTCAATATGCTTTCCTATCTAAACCCTGCATTTCATCACTGCAGTCTGTCCTATGCTTTCATTAAATCCTGTTTCTAACTGTGTTTTCTCTTACTGTACTCCATAGTCCTAGCCACTAGGTATGAATGACAACAAACTTCTAGCTGGATGGGCAGAAAATTAAGGTAAGTGGCCTGACTACAAGCAACTGAAGTATGGAAGTATGAACCTCAGGAACTTGTAGATCCAAGCAACTAGGGCAGATGAGGGATCTAGGAGTTATCCATAGGATGACTGGCTATCTCAAATTGGCTCCTGGAGCAATCAAAATTTTTTACATTTCTGTGAAACTCTCTGGTCTGACTACTAGCAGACTACAAACTTCAGGGGCTCATCAGTCCCAGAGCCAGCAGCCAGAGAGACCAGAAGACACGGGGGTCAGTATACCTTCAGTGCTCAAGACCACCTACTGAAGTAATACATAGCATATGTCTAAATATTTCACTAATGACTTCAATGCTAATCCTTCAGACTGTAGGACCAGGAGGATCAGGCCTTCCATGGCGTGTGTTTGTGTGAGAGCTGGATACATTTCTATGTGTGCTGGTGAAGGCAAAGTTTGCAGCCTGTGCTATGTGGTATGGCTGCTGTGTTCATGTGGTGGTGTGGGTATGTGTGCATGTACATCCTTTTGGAGGATATGTACTCAGCCTTGCTAGTAGCTGGACCTGGTGACATAGAACTGCTGCAGCCTCACATATGTCAGACCATACAATTCAGCAACCTTCTACAGGACTTGGGTTAAGCTGACCAGTCTTAGAGGGGCCTTACAATGATCTCAGCCAACTCTACTGGCCCCCTCAGGTGCATGCAGTTTGATGCCATGCACTTGTATACTTGCAACTGAGTCCCTGACACCTTTCTCTCCTACTGCAAGTAATATGTTTTCCTCAAACTCTTCAACTAGATGCAGAGAACTGGGATGACTGAAAGGAAAGACCACGACCAAGAAGGCTCTGGGAGACCTTGATTTGGCAGAAGGCCACCTAAGCCATTCAGGAGCAGGTCCACATTTTGATCTTTCTCCTGGTAAACAGCATGGGAAGAAGTGCTTCTAGCTACCTTTCACACACCACACTTCAGTTTTAACTTCAACTATGCTGCTTTTTTAAATTCTACTAACAGGTATTCTATTTCTAATGCTAGGAAATATTCAGAGAAGGGCAATAAAAATGGTCAAAACCAATTACTTTCTTATATACAAAGTAATAGGATGGTGTAGAGGTAACATACCCAGAGATGCAATATAGAGTAAACCTACTGAAATCCTTGCCAAGTGATGTTATGTTTCAAGAGGAGAACTGGACCAGTGTCTGGAAGACTGGTATTTTGAAGGTTTTGAAACACTAATCCCTGTAGGCTCAGGAAATCCTGTGTACTGAGAACAGTTAGAGAGAAGCTGCTATATATGTCTGATCTCTTCCTATTTTTCCCAAGTGCTTCTACTTACAACTACATTGGGATACTGAACAGGACAGATCCTGGATCTGAAATGGTGTGTACTTTCTTATGTTGCACACCTATATAATTAATTCCTAAAATTTCTTTCAATTGTTATGCTTATCAATAGGAAGCAACAAATAGTATCTTCAGAGCACTAATGCAGCAATATGTTTCCTCATTCAGTCATTAATTACACAGTTCTGATTTATGAACAGAATGATACACATCTCTTTTAAGCATCCTGACTGTATAGGACAGAATGCAAAAGAGGAATGAAGGAAAAAATATGCAATCTGATTCTGAATATATGCAAAAATCAGATGTTTCAAGTTAAGATATGCAGATCGATAATGTTTTCAGTTTCTCAGATTCATAAGATTATATTTTTAAGAACAAGGTTGTGCCAAAAAGATACTAAACCTATAATGAGTGTTTGTAGAAAAATCTGATTACTTAACAGATTATGCATCAAATGCTTTTTAAGAGGCTTATCCTTCTACTTATATATGTGCTTTTTTTAGTATTGTCTTCTACTTAACTTCATGAAATATTTCTTAAATACTTGGCTAAAAAAAAATGATATAATAAAACAAATGTTTCTATATAAAAGGAAAACTTTCCAGTGTTCAGCAGTTTCTGAATAAAAACAGTAAATAATTAATGAAATAATCAAAGCAATTTTTGCAAATATATTAGTAATAAATTCTGTTGTAATGCTCTCTCAGATACCTGATTAAGTCAATATGGAATTCTTTGCAGTGATCTCAGTTTACCAGATTACAAGAGCTTTTGAACAGTGACTCCTTCAATCTTTTACTTGTTAATACTAAATTATCTTTGACTATTAAAATAGAAGAGTTGAAGTAAAAGAAACATGTTTCTTATCAGTTTTGAATGACTTAAGCGTCTCTCTTTACATAGGAGGTTAAGATGTTGAATTCTAAAGGATTTGTAGGTGAACTTTCTTTGAGCTGTAGATAAAGAAAATTAAAGTAATCTATATGTAAACGAGAAATATATTCTGAGAACATATGGAGATAAAAATGATCCAATATACAGTCTGTACTGAAATGAGATCATGGGAAGTACTTATGTTCTACGTTTTTTCCTATAGCTGTCTTCAGTTCAGGAAACAATTCTTCATTTCTTGCAGTTTCATTCTCGTATCGTGAACAACCAAACTTTCCAATCTTTCAGAAAGTTCTGACTACACTTCTAAGGCTTCTACATGAACAAGAAAGCAAATACATTCAAAATCTTAACCTTTTTATCTATTGAGGAATTGAAAAGGGGTCTGGGGAAATACAATTTAAAACACCATTTCACAATTTTTATGTGAATTTGTGTGCTACACTGTGTGCATTCTCACACAGTTTTGGGACTCACAGACTGTGCTCTGTTTATTTGCAAGCAGAATATTTAAAATAGATTGACAGTCATGTATTTGTAGGAAACAATGTAAATGTTCATAACAGCAAAAGACTAAGTGCATACCTATATGTATCTCACAACGAAAAGATCAGGCCATGCTGATGTATGCATTTAAAATATTCTTACATCAACCAATTGCTGATGTTGACTGATTCAATGCAGAGAGGGGAAAAAAAAAAAAAAGAAAGAAAGAAATGACACACTATTCCAAATTCACAAACCTTGGACATATCATGTGTTAGCAGTCATTGTAATAAATTTGCAGAAAATGACACAAATGCTGTCTTACAGGGAATCTATGGGCATTTATTATGCCTTGAATGAGAATTAAATGCCACTTGCTGTAATCTAGTATACCTTAGAAAAAAAAACAGCTCTTAAGAAGTATCTCCATGAGCCAGAGATAAAAGTTATCATTATACGCACAGTGTATCAACCTTTCTGTTAAAAGAATGGGCTTTCCCAGAAGTAGAGATTATTATCCCTTTACCCTTTTTCAAAAATCCTTATCATGGATCAGCATATATCAAAATAACCAGGGAATCTCTTCCATAAAGTGGAGAATGTGTTAAAGAAATAGCAGGCTGTAAAATTTAACTGATTTAAGTCTGATAAAGTCTGTGCTTGTCTATTTAAAAAAAAATTAAAAAAAAACCAAACCACCAAACCAATAAAAATAAACAAAAAACCAACCAAACCAAACGAAACAAACAAACAAAACCAGAACAGCAACAGCAAAACATTTCTATCTCAATAACACCTTTCAAGTGATCAAGACCTGTACCTTTATATTCACATGATTTTGAAATGGAAGGTTCAGAGAGTAAGTTCATTATTCATTACAAAAAATAAGAAAACAAATAAAACCCAATGTTGTCTCTGCTGGATCAGTCTTACACTGAACACTGTGCTATGGAATTTAATTTACCTTAGATCAATAGTCTCATTTGAACTTTCTCAAAGACTGCAGATCTTTTACTCTGTGGTTTAGTATGAACCTGTTTCTAAATTAATTATGTGGGACGTTTGGCCACAATCCTAAAATAAGATCTATGAGAGTCAGCACCAGGATCCAGATGATCCAAAGTCTCATTGCTGTTAACTTTCTTGATCTGCAAGCCATCTAATATGATACTGATTTATTTTTATCTTATAGGAAACTTCCTAAAGAAGGGGATGGTAAATGTATAAGAAAAGCCTGCTGTGACAGTTCTACCTTATTTGGTTAGCATCTATGAAAAAATAAACAGCTGAGCTGGTGCCATCTCTTATAGCTATTCTTTTCTCAGCTGGGTGTTAAAAGATTATCTCTTTTCTCAGAGCTTTTCCTGTTTATGTGCTGTAGACCTGAATTAACGGGTCATTATCTCATGATCTTTTTTTCAGGGTGATGGTACAATACAATAATTACACAGGCCAGCATGGGCATTTCAGGGCTTTCATTTTAGGTGTTTTCAGAGAGAAATAGACTTGACTGTGAAATGACATTAGCGTAATACTACAATAAATAAAATGCAGAGCTATTACACACAAACAAACCAATATGTGTGATGCCGACTATAAATAGAGATGCAAGATTGTGTTATTGCAAAGTAGCCATCATTTATTGTTCCTTCTGAATGCCCCCTAATTTGAGTTCAACAACTGAGGTTTCAGTAGACACCAATCACTAAGTCTTCTAGTTAGCTTTCACATTCATCAATGATACATGAATTTCATCTAAACAGTTGTAATTTTTCAAGGATTCTTGTACTAAACAAAAATCAGAACAAAATAAGACAGAAAGCATGAGAACACTGTGTCTTAAGGGCAATGCAGATGTTAATTAATTTTAATTATGTTTGTAAATCTAATTATTTGTATCAAGGCGTCTTGCTCATCAAATAAAGCAAACTTAGCAATTTTCTCTAAAGACAATCATTTCATGATTATGAATGCTGAGTTAGAGAATCTCCTTTAAAATTAATAGTGAAAAAATTATGTAGAGTGAAACCAGACTCAGCGTAATCCTGGAACTGATTTGCTGGAATTGCCTCTAGGTCTAAGTAAAACAGAGCCATTCCTATCAGGTACCTCCCTGGAAGCTTCAGCAGGACTCAAGATTCAGCAGGATTTTATCCCATTATAAGTTTTGGGATAATAAACCTGCAGGATGTTTATGAAGGAGTTAGAAACATGCCAGCTGCTTTTTTTTTTTTTTTTTTCCCCTTTTTGTGGGAACAAGGGATACGCTGTCTGGGAGAAAGATATGCAGAACAGCACCACAGCAATAATATTTCAATCATTGTTACTATTTCTACCGCAGCACTGAAAGGCCTATGGATTTTGGATGTAAAAGGAGGGATCTGTAAGCTTTCTTTAAGAATGATAACATTAAGATGGGGAGATAGCAGTAGACCAGATAGCTGAAAAAAAAGAGGATTTTATTCAATATCCTTTGGTTTTCCCATAATCCCTTCTTTCAGGTTTGCCCATGTACTAATTCCACATTCAATGAACTATATCCACTGAAGGAAGTGCTAAACATTGATATTTATGTTGCTTTCATACTTCTTACAAGTAGTCGTTAATATCCCTGGGGTGGAGCAGGATTTTCCATTGTGGCTCTGTAGTTCTATATATTTTGGGGGGGGTTTGTTTTGGTTTGGTTTTTTTAATGGCTTTTATCCAGGGATGATTAAAACAGCCCTATTAAAAGCAATCAATATAAATATTCTTTGTATTCTTGTCTAGATATTTTTTTATTTTCTGGACTCATTTACACCCAACAGACCCTAGGGGTGAGTCCTTCAACTCAAAATACTGTGGGTTAGGCAGTTTAAAGAGGAAGAAGCAAACATCCTCCCTTCCTAGTAATAATTTGTGTTTGGTTAATATGAACTACTGAGTAAATCTGATCATAGTATTGCATGAAATACTCTTCACTGAGTATGACTATTACACAATACTTGCATAAACAGTTTTGGAAAGAAACCTTGCCTCATAAAGTCACTTCAGGTAATGATTATCTTTCTTTGGAATTGTGATTGCTTTTATGAATTTAAAACTGTACCCTAATGTACCTTCATGCAAGACAAAGAATTTATATGTTTTATGCAAAATAGTGTTTTGCTTTTACAATTGTGATCTATTAATTTCAGCAAGTACAAAAAGTACAAAAGTAATGTATACAAAAGTGATAAAAATAATGTTTTGGGGAAACAAAAGTTGCACAATAGTAATAGACCTGGAAAAGAGAAAGTATGCTTTGCTTATTATGAAAAACTTAGAGATTTCATAATTTCCTTTTTCTCTGTTTAATCAAATGGTGCATTATAATTGTACCAAATTTTTAGCAATTCCATTGTCAAATTACACCAAAAGACTTTAGACACCCTTAAGATGTTTCTTTAGGCACATCTGCCTTATTCTATATCAATTTATTTCCAATGTAGCACATATTTTCACCAACCACATTGCCTTTTAAAATTATGGATTATCTCTTAGTTTCATTTTCCAAAAAAAAATGATAGCTCTTTTCTGAAAGAGTAAAAATTGTCTGAAGAATTGCCTAAGAATTTAAATAATCTTTTTCTCCAATTTTATTAATATCCCAAAAGAACAGTTGAACTTAGTCATTTTGATCACTCCTAGGATGAGAAATCACATGCTTAAAGGTGAGCCTTAAGTCTGTATTTAGACATACTTAAAATGATCTGTTGAGCAAAATCCTCTTGCATCTACTTGCATGCAGTGGTAGTGAAAAAAATAGAGAAGCATGGAAAATAATAACAAGGAAAAATGCCACTAGCACATTTTGGCATGAATGGCATACNACTTATTATTTTGGTTTATTAAAAGAACTTATTTGACTACTGTCACTAACACACACATGCTAAGATATATGTTGAACAATGCTAGGGTTGTTACGAATTCCTTTAATTTCTAGGTATGAAAACATAAGGCGAAATGATTTCTTGTTCAGTTGTCAAGAATGCACCAGTGCTTCTCAAAAATGTCATCACCCTGCTGCCTACATATCCTGGAGACTATTTAACACTGCATGGAGAAGAAAGCAATAGAATATTGGATTAATTGTTCTCTCTGTTACTCAATCATGATGAAGTCTGAAACACCTGAAAAGAGATGACTGGTCCTAGTTGGAAAATACTGTAGCTTAACTAATAATGCTAAGACAAGTAACCAAAAATCAGAGCATCAGAAATTGTGAGGAGGGGAGGGTAGAGGGGAGGGTAAGGGAAGGGAGGGGAAGGCTGGCAGCCTGAAGCTCACACAGAACTGCTAACAAATCTGGTACAATCATATTGAATTTGTGCAAATGCTCCTTTTATTTCATCTTAACAGTCTCATGTTAAAAAAATCTGTTAAAAGGTAATTAAGGTGAAATATCATGAAACCTTGCTTTGTACTCTATTAAGGTTTTATCAGTCTTGCATGAAGGAAAGTATACATTTATTTACCTGTCAAACTGCAAGAGCTGGTTTGCAATAAGTGCTGAATGAGACAAAATGATTGATGAAGGAAAAAGGTCAGTTTCTCTAAAAGTATTATGAACAGAGACAAACAAGTACAAAGAAAATTAAGCTTGCGTCACATAGCAAATAAAACTTCAAAGTAAACATTTTAATATAAAGCTATCAAAAAGAGTATATTAACATGTATTTAGCTCTGTTTTCTGTGTTACTTTTAAGCCATGACAGTACTTTAGAATTTTGTTTGAGGTACTCGCTTACAACATTTGACCACACTTACACTACAAGTGTAAAATCAATTTTCTGCACTCTCATTTATCTCAGCACTGATTTTAGCTGGGTCTCTAACAGAATTGCTCTACTGGAGAGGTTATTTTAGTTCAGAGTGGCATTTCAGAAGCCTTAAATGATCTGAAGAGGTCACATGTGACCTTTAGGATTATTTTAACTCTGCTTTCCTCTGAAGAGGAATTATTTAACCCTGGTCATACACACATAAGTCCCTCACTCTTCCCTTTGTGCATCTTAAAATATATCTGTCATTGGCTTGTTTCAGCATTACTGACTGTTGACCATGCTGAGTTTTTTAACAGAAGCTGAGGGTAGAAAACTAGATTGAAGGTTCTTAGCTGCTGCTTTTTTTGTGAACATTTAAAGAAGATTAACTTGTTTCATTTATAANTTTTTTTTTCTAGAATTTTTATTCTCATGGATTTTTGTTTTATACTCAACAACAAAAAAATGACCAAAACAAGATATGCAACATTCATTGCCAGAGAGCAAGAAGAGGAGAAATACATTTCCTTTCTACCTCCTGCTTTTCTTTCGAAGAAAATATCAACCAAGAATAGAGTAAGACAGTTCACACAGATGCTCCTATCTACTCAGTTTAGCCTGAGTAGATATTTATTATTTTTATTATTATTATTTACTTATTATTTTGGTTTATTAAAAGAACTTATTTGACTACTGTCACTAACACACACATGCTAAGATATATGTTGAACAATGCTAGGGTTGTTACGAATTCCTTTAATTTCTAGGTATGAAAACATAAGGCGAAATGATTTCTTGTTCAGTTGTCAAGAATGCACCAGTGCTTCTCAAAAATGTCATCACCCTGCTGCCTACATATCCTGGAGACTATTTAACACTGCATGGAGAAGAAAGCAATAGAATATTGGATTAATTGTTCTCTCTGTTACTCAATCATGATGAAGTCTGAAACACCTGAAAAGAGATGACTGGTCCTAGTTGGAAAATACTGTAGCTTAACTAATAATGCTAAGACAAGTAACCAAAAATCAGAGCATCAGAAATTGTGAGGAGGGGAGGGTAGAGGGGAGGGTAAGGGAAGGGAGGGGAAGGCTGGCAGCCTGAAGCTCACACAGAACTGCTAACAAATCTGGTACAATCATATTGAATTTGTGCAAATGCTCCTTTTATTTCATCTTAACAGTCTCATGTTAAAAAAATCTGTTAAAAGGTAATTAAGGTGAAATATCATGAAACCTTGCTTTGTACTCTATTAAGGTTTTATCAGTCTTGCATGAAGGAAAGTATACATTTATTTACCTGTCAAACTGCAAGAGCTGGTTTGCAATAAGTGCTGAATGAGACAAAATGATTGATGAAGGAAAAAGGTCAGTTTCTCTAAAAGTATTATGAACAGAGACAAACAAGTACAAAGAAAATTAAGCTTGCGTCACATAGCAAATAAAACTTCAAAGTAAACATTTTAATATAAAGCTATCAAAAAGAGTATATTAACATGTATTTAGCTCTGTTTTCTGTGTTACTTTTAAGCCATGACAGTACTTTAGAATTTTGTTTGAGGTACTCGCTTACAACATTTGACCACACTTACACTACAAGTGTAAAATCAATTTTCTGCACTCTCATTTATCTCAGCACTGATTTTAGCTGGGTCTCTAACAGAATTGCTCTACTGGAGAGGTTATTTTAGTTCAGAGTGGCATTTCAGAAGCCTTAAATGATCTGAAGAGGTCACATGTGACCTTTAGGATTATTTTAACTCTGCTTTCCTCTGAAGAGGAATTATTTAACCCTGGTCATACACACATAAGTCCCTCACTCTTCCCTTTGTGCATCTTAAAATATATCTGTCATTGGCTTGTTTCAGCATTACTGACTGTTGACCATGCTGAGTTTTTTAACAGAAGCTGAGGGTAGAAAACTAGATTGAAGGTTCTTAGCTGCTGCTTTTTTTGTGAACATTTAAAGAAGATTAACTTGTTTCATTTATAATTTTGCAAGTCACATCTTTGAATTCTCAAACTTTATGATATTTTCATCACTGTTTCAAATATAGTCCTGGTGTTTCTTCAAATGACATTAAAAGAGAGGTCTTGAATTGCATAAGTTGCTGATTAGCAACTGTAGTTTAGAACAGAAAGGTAGAAATTAGAAATTGTTCAACAATCATCAATTAAAACAATCACCAGTCCTTTAGAATACTTACTTGACCAAATGAATATCTCAAAAATAAATTCAGATCATGAAAAATATCTTAAAGCACCTGATGGCACTAGAGATCAATATCTAATTAACCCTGAGCAATGCACTATTACAAAATTGCCTGCCTAGCAAAATATAATGGGCAGCAAAACAAGAAGAAATATAAGGAAGTACTTGATGTATATGAATAATTGAAAGAAATAAAAAGGAACAAAATATGTCATCATGCACAAAGTTTCTTAATAATAACTAGGTTAACAAAATTCACCAGAGTTTTGAGAAAAAAGGAGACTTAAAGATTCAAAAGCCATGCAGAAACAGATCATAGAAATTGGACAGATCCTAAGAATTCCTTAAAGTACTCCCTGTATATGTCTTGATACAGAAGAAATACAAACTCATGGGATAGCTAAAGTAGTTAAGACTTTTTCTCTTCTAGTAATGTCAATACAGAACTAATGGTTTTAAGTATAAATAATATCTGGTTAAATTCTCAGTTTTATCAGGCAACAGCAAATTGTAGAGATCAGATCTGGTGTGATAAAACACAAAGAAATGAAAAGTTAACATAATTCATAATTTAGAGGCTTTGTGATCTAGTCCTCTCTTATGTTATATTTAAATTTTAGTCTGGCTGAGAAACTCAAACTTCAGATTTCTACGACCTAATATAGGCTCAACTCTATCCATAGTCACTGCTTAAGAAAGATTGCTCCAAGTGTTAACTCAGGAGTTTAATTTTGGTATGAAGGCTTGTTCTCCAGGGTATCCTCTAGACACCTGGGGATAAGACGTGTTTCCTAAGAGAGGCAGCTGAGTTGTATGCCAGCAGCTATGCCATACAAGTATCTTTCCCCTGTTTCATCAAGGCTGGAACTGAACTAAGTCATAGTGGCTTTGCAAGATAATACTTTACTCTGAATTTTTTTCTTACCCCAGACAACACAATTTTCCATTAAAGGGAGAGAAATCACCAGTCATAAATGTTAGAGTCCTGTATACAGGAATTTACCTTAATTGCTGTAGTAATTTCAGCCTTAGACCACAAATTCATAAGATGTGTAAGTAAAACTTCATTTAGGACTGACACATCAAAACCATGTTAATGTTTTTCAGATTATGGTCAGGGCCCACTCTAATATCATCAAGCTTCATTTAATTTCCTCTCCTTCTAGAAATAAGTCATAGAGCCTCATACTGATATTTATAAACCTAAATGCAAATTTAAGTACTTTTGTGGATAGTTTTGCCATTTATTTTTGCATCAATACTATCCTCTTATACTACAAGCTTTCCTCTATCTAATGATAGATCCTCCTCTCAGGACATACTTTTTCAGATGTAACAATTTATATAATTCCCTTTCCTCTGAGTCACCCAACCTTTTCCTCTTCCTTCAGCATCATCATGCTATGTGAAATACTTTTTTTTTTCATGTATTGCTATACCTTAGTTGTCTTTAGTCTTGATCTCATATATGTGCAATGCCTGCAATTCCTACATTTCTTTAAATATATTTCTTATATTTCAATTAATTTATTCAGAAAAGGCTTTTGGTCTCTGATTTATTTGCCATAAACATATTAAAATTTTACTTCTGATTAGTTTTATATTATGTCTCTGCTTTTCAAGTTCTAGACTACTAGTTTTCTATGTTGATCCCTTTTTTTCAACCTCCTCACAAGCATTCTCACTGAGTTAAGCGTATGCTTGTTATAAATCTCTATCAGGCAGAAAAAACCTGTTATGGGACATCAGAATGTATTAAAAGATACATGATAAGGGGCTTCTAAATTCCAGGAAGAAGCAGTACTGTGATCATATTATGAAGATCTGTATCCTGACCTGCAAGTGGGTGCCATTTTGGAAAAGCAATAGACGTTTTTGCAATTAACATATTTATATCTCTTTTTAAAGTTGCTTGTGAAGGTCAACTTGGGTTAGGGAATACCTGAAGTTATACAGGGCAGCCAAGAAGGAGTTCAGAAAATTTTGGTGAGATTGCTCACATTAAAAATAAGACTTTAATTTATGGATCTTGCTGAATGATTGTGACAAACTAAAACAAACATCCCACTAGCCCAGCAGTCACTCTCTGTCAGTGGACCAATGTGACATCCCAAAAAGGGGTATGACAATTGGTTAACAATATATGGTATTTCCTATTAAGTATTTCCTCCATCATCAGTCACTGGAAATATAGTTACTGCCTGAGCTAGAGGCAGTCACTTTCATTATTCCTCTGTGCACACCTGTTCCATGCTCTTGCACAGTTTACATTGAAGGTATAAAAACTTCTAAATCTAGAACATATTGTGGTAAAGAATTTCCAGCCTCCAATATATTACTTACTTTGTCCCTACTCCAGTCACAGTATCCAGATTTGCTTTGAATCTGAAATTCAGATCAAAGTGACTTACCAAGCATCCTAAAAGTTTTTCTAAAAGGTCCTTATTTTTTGATTGTTAGTTCTGAGGGCATTACTTGATCCATGTTGCTGGCTGTCAGACTACAACCACTTCTACTTGACAAGAAAATAAGTGATTTGGAACAGGTGATATGCTCTCCACTCTACCAGTATTCCTATATTGCTATACCTATTCCTATATTCCTATATTAGCCACGATAGCATGTACCAAATGCATATTGTCCTGCAAAACACAGATGTATTACCCTGCATGCACCACAGCACTGAACTTCAGAGACTCTTGATGTTCACTGTCTCTTCCACTTAGCTCAGCAGGAGATTTTAAAGTGTTGAGTCCAACCTGTGCTCTGCTACTTCCATGCATATGTGAATTGGATGTGCTGATTTATTTCAGATGCAAAAGCATCTTGTTTTCCTTTTTTTTTTTAATCGCACTACATTGCATCTAAATACAACTTAGGCAGTTTCCTTTTTAAATTTCTTTTTTATTATCCATAGAGAAAGACTACCATGAAACATAGTTGCTATACTGGAAAATCCTTATCAGTTTAGCCAAAGCTCAAGTCTTTAACTATTAGGAAGGCATTCAGGCCTTTAATAATCTTGCAGCAGAGTTTCTGCCATTATAGTCACTATCTCAGCACTCTATGTCAGTTCACTTCCTTCACGTATTTTAAGATTTGCAAAGTTATAGGTAATATGGTCATGGTACTGCTTCTTCAGATACTGGTATATGAATTTTATTCTCATTGACTTTATTATTTCAAATAATATATCAAAACTGGGCAATATTTGCCAGGAATCAGTTATGTCTTATATTTCTGACCCTCAAAATTCTTCTGTTCCAGATATCACATCTTTAATTGGGTAAAAAACAGAAATAGAAAATTATTTTCTATTGCAAAACAAGTACCTTCTTTGTTAGGAAAGTGTGGCAGTAGCTGTTTATCCCTAGCCTGAGAGCTTGGTGAATCATAGAAGCAAATATTTAAGACAACAACCTAAAATGCTGACTCAGCACACCTAACATATCTAAAACTCAGTTAACACAAAACCCTAAACCAAATCTCTAAACACCTTAGTTTACCCTAAACTTGAGGACTCCATGTGTTCATTAATACCCTCCTTGAGATTTAGATAGCTCTCTCCTAACTTACTCCATTGCCATACAGAGTTTAAACAACAGGGAAGGCAGCAACTACTTGTTCCCTAACAAATAGCCCAGGGTTTATATCTGCTGCTATGATTCCAGTCTTAGGGACAGGCCCTTCTCAGAAGGATGTCATGTTTTGAGGATGGAGAAGACCAAAGAGCATCAGATAGAGAAGGAGTCACAATTTTTTCACTGCCAACATAGGCTGTTGAATAGCCACAAAAGCAAGAGTTAAAAAAAGTGAGATGGAGAGCTAACAAACAAAAAATATTAGTATAGAAGTAGGACAGGAGAGAGGGAGAGTTCCCAATCTGTAACCTCTTTCCAGGAACCAGTCTTTCTTTTGATCCAGTAACTATGTATTTGAAATATAGAAATATGTTGGCATTATTCAATATCTTCTTTCATCCCTTACTTGCTGCTACCTCCTATGGCACAACCTAACTCTAAGGACACTAAGTCGTAGTAAATGCATGACCTTGCAGCTCAGAAAATGTTCTTCTGGAAATGGTACAACCAACCTCATTTTCTATCCCTGTCTGTGGCACTACTTCAGGCTATCTTTCATATAAAACTGCATGTCAGAGCCTAGTAAAGAAATGAATACATTTCAAAGTATTTTGGGAAAATATTTCTCTTAAGTGTAACTGGGTTTGGTTCCTCCCTCCTATAAAAAAGGAATAACAGGAATTAATCAAAAAAAATCAGCTATACCTGTGAAAAGATGTCAAACTCTGTGTACGTCTACTTTATTCAGAAACTCAGATTTAGGCATTTGCCTAAGCAATTCTACACACAAAAAACTCTTCTAGAACTAAAACTAGTTTAGTTTGATGGTAAATACAGCTATTTGGTTTTTTTCACTATGCATGTAGGTAAATTATATGAAGCCAGTTTGCAAGAGTTGACACAAGTCATTAGCACTTTTCACTGCCTCTGCTTGTTTCATGTATTGTAACCACACATTTTTAAGCACAAATCATTCTAAAAATACTGGCTAACTGAAATGATCTGAAAAATGGTTGAGCCAATAGCATGAGTGGAACAATTGCTCAATTTAGCATGTATTTCTACTCAGGCTCCTCAATCAATAAGATACCTGTGATTAAAAAAAAAAAAACACAACTACCTCAGAGGTAATGAAAGGCCCACTAGACAAGTTTAGAGTTGCAACATCAAGGGTCATCAAGAAACCTGGTTTGCTTCTGTAATAGTACCAAAACTTACTTTCATCTTTCAGCTAAACATTGTATTTCAAACCAAAAAAAAAAAACAAAAAAAAGTGGACCCTAAAAGTCTACACTCAGAAGCATATAACATTGTCAGTAGGCATGGAGTTACCTTAGCAACTTGCTCAAGTTGACTTAGGTATTAGATAGGGATTCATTTAAAATAAAAGTCAAAATATTAGCTATACTCCCTCCCCAGTTAGTGGAAATAGAGAGAGGGGTTCTTCAAAGGACAGTTCAGCCAAATTATGTTAGGACACATTCAATTTCCTGTGAAGATGCCTATCTCTTTCTATTGAATCAAAGAATCATAGAGTTATTAGGATTGGAAAAGATGTCTAAAATCTTGACCAATTACCACCATGCCACTAAGTGCCACATCCAGTCATTTCTTGAACATTTGCAGGGATGGTGGCTTCATCACTTCCCTGAGCAGTCCATTCCAATGCTTGACAATCCTTTCAGAGAAGAAACTCTTCCTGAATTGACTATAATTGACTGTACAGGAAACCCGAACATCTGGCTTAAACTAAATTTTCAACTTGGTAAATTTGAAAGGTAGGATAGATGAGTTCCACTCCAGGTACAGACATGGACTGAGGATCATCATTGTACATTGTGTTCCATTAGCCCTTTACTCCAACAGTAATTATACTGACATTATATTGGTACTGATCAGAATGAGTGAGGAGATCAGAATCTGGGCTGCAGTGTTTAAAAATTGTTGCAGAGGAGTCCTTGGGAACGCTCTTATTTTGTACAGGTCAATGGGAATTCTTGCCTGATACTTCCAGGAGGTGATGCAGAGTTATGCTATCCATAACCCTATTCTGTGTCTAAACAGCACATTTGAGCCCTGAGTAGTAACAATAGCAGATGCTTATTATATTTAATTATTAACCATCAGCTCTTTGAACTTATCACCTTAGTCTCTCAGCACCTGCATGATGGATGGCAAAATTCCCATAATTTCAACATCCGTCAGTCAGTAAGTAAAAGGTGAGCATCTGCTAATGCTCACCAGCCCCTCAGGATATATACGACTATCATTATGACTGTTTCTAATGGTGTTTTGCACAGAATGAGTTAGGATGAAAAAGGCATGCCGGAGTATTATATTCTACTTATATATAATATCAAAGTATTTATTGTCCTGCATACGGCAAATTTTAAATACAAATACATAATACCAGTAGAACATTTATTGTTGCATTTGATATTTTTGCAGTGACATAATTTTACATGTTCTTTCAAATGCTTCTGCATTTTAGACTTCATCAAAAGCTTTAGTTAAATGAAGGAAAAATAAAGATATAGGGAAGCTGTACGTTACCCTGTTTACCATTGTTATTTCTGCAATTGAAGTTACTTATGTCCACACCACAAAGTGAAGAAAATCATATATGAAACTGTAAACAAACAAGAAAAGTTCTCATGATGCTGGTAGATTCTGCTCAGAGGTAGGATTCTTTAACTGAAACACAGGACCTACAAACATTGCCTTCAGGACTTAGGCTGCTAAGGCAGCTTTACTGGCCCTTACCGAACGTGGACTGCATCAATGCATCCCTTTAGGTCAGAATACCTATACTCTTCTTCACTGTGCCACAAGGAGGAGTTTGGAAGGTGCTTACAGCACCAAAGAGTTTCTTCCAGCTGTCCCCTTTCATGGACCCCAGCCACAGGGGAAATTTGAGTATTGCAATGCATTAGCAACTTTATCCTTTGAAATCTGATTTTCTCTCAAAGCATTCCCATAAATTAGGCCAGAATAATGAAGCAGTTAGCATCAGAGTCCTCTGGGAAGCTTTCAAGGCGATTACTGTCACATTCTCTCCCAGGACTGCACCCCTAAAGAGATCTCATTGCTGAGAGAATACCATATTCCCTTGACTCATACATGATGTGAAATTTATTTAGAAAGTCACATTACTTATGCCTTGTAGGACTTGGTAGTGGAGCTTGGATTTCATGTGAGTCCAGGGCAAACCAGTGATGCAATGGTACACTGGCACACTGAAAACACAGTAGGACCTAAACCAACCACCAGTCAGTGAGGTGGCAACAGCAGTGACTGAAGGTAAGTCTGGAGCTGAGATAAAGCTCTACAAGGGGGTTCCTGAGTTCAGGAACACCTGAGCAGCAACTACAAGCCTCATCACAGCCCAAAGTCCTTGGCAGACAACTGGGAGAGGTGGGAACCTGCCAGGAACATCCAAAGGAGATTCAAATGGCTCTAGGGAGCATAAGTGACTCAGAGCATGGCAGGGCTGGAAGAGCCTGGCATGGCACTTGGCATGGCAGGGCAGGCAGGGCAGCCAGGAAGGGCTCCCCTCTGATCATCTGACAGCAGCCTACAGAAACAACAAACACACTCAGTAGCTGGTAAGGAAGAACACAAAGAGATCCTTTCAGCCCCAGTGTCGATTTTTTGTGTTCTGTAATGTGGTTCATGTATTTTAGTACCCCTAAACTGGGATTTTTCAGAATATTCCAATTTATTTATATCTAATAAATTTATTTTTCCTGTGTTGCTTAGTTCTCAGAGGATCCCCAAACAAGCGGAATATAATCTCCAAATAAATTACAAAGAATCTAAATTTTTCCACAGTACACTTTTATGCTGGTAGATATTTCGTACTAACCTAGCGTATATAGATAGATTTGCAGTTTAAAATTTAATGGAATTTTTTTCAGGGTCTGGCTACATAATTTAAAATGATAATTTTTTTTCAGCAGTTTTTCTACCCATCTTTCCCCGCTACTGCTGAGTCAGAGACTTCAAACTGTTTAATTGAAAATGGAGTGACAAGTGGTTATAGCCTGATCGAAAACCAAGAAGAGTCAGTGGGAAGATACCCTTTGACTACATTTAATTTAGAAAGCTTACTGTATATTCAAAGCATATTTATTAACATCATTTAAAACTCCTTCCCAAATCTCACTATCACACAATTTTAGCTGGGCACAGAAATGGGGACTTTTAGGCCTCCTTGGCAAAGAAACTATCCTTATTTTCCCTTGGTTTTCCTGACCTTATTTTTAGAAAAATAATTATATTATGGTAAGAAATATTCGTCTTTATGAAAAATAAAATCTCTCAGACTTCTTACAAGTACCAACAAAGTAGCAGCACACTAGTGCTGGGGGCCTGATGCAATAATTGAAATGAGGTCCTTTACCAGTCAACTGCTGTACCTGTTTGCCCTTTTTCAAAGTCAACAGCCTGGGAGCATTATTGCTACTACACTGCCAGCCCATTGAGTAGGTCACCACTGAACTGCAGAATGACTCATAAACTCCCTGTATGTACTGCCAGGCAACCACTCTCATCTAACCAAGATACCTGGGCATAAGGCCCATGAGAAGAGTCAGAATTAGGCAATCTAAAAGTCCTATCACTCTACCACTCTACAGTAGTAGAGTTCTCAGAAAAGGTATTCAGTATCTTTATGATATTATAAAGGATTCAAAGGAGAAAATGAAAAGGATAGAGAAAAAAATGCTTAGGTTTGTGAGAAACCAAGAATGAGAAAGGTTTAAAAGGGAAGAGAATTAAGCCAGATTTCCATTCATTCACAACAAAAACCATCTTCATATAGCTTCACCACCTGAGAACTGATGGAAAGGGACAGTGATTGTCTCATTTTTTAAACAGTAGAGCTGGATGACAACATAAAAAAATAAATAAATTAAATGTCATTAACGATGTTAACCATTACTTGTTTTTTTACAGTTGTGGCACTTTGTGCTATAGAAATACAGATGTCCAAGGCTCTATAAGGGCAAAGAGCTTTGTAGAAAGAAAGGCCTATGATTTCCTGTGCATAAATTCTGCACTGCTTATCAAACTCTTATCTGAGTTTTCTTTGCCTGTGAAATAATATAAAAAGAGAGGGTAGAGGAGAAAATGTATTTTTGTGTAGAGGTGTATATATATATATATATAAAATAAGGCATTGCCTGGATCCTTTCTTCTATGGGTTCTTCTAATGCAAAACCCTGAGGCAGCTTAGCAGCTAGAATGGAATAAGCAGATGTTTTCCTGGGTTTATTTATGTGTACAACAGAACTTCATTAATTTGTACACATGCATGGGAAGACACATTGGAAACAACAGAGTAAATGAACACTTTGTAGACCAGAATTTTATTCATTTATACTCTAATTGCCATTTGTTTCCAGCTATTTGTTGCAATACATCATTATACTGTTACTATTATTTATATCAGTTCTGTTGCCAGTTCACTAGAAGTCAGTTCTTAAAAAAAAAAAAGAAAAAACACAACAAAAAACCAAAGCCAAACAAACAGAACAAAACAAACACCTAAAACGAGTATTCTTATTAAAAGGATATATTGGTGCCTAGAAACACAAAAGGACTAATAAGTTAAAGAATCCTGTCTAGTACATAGGTAATTTTTACAAAGTCATTAGGAAAACGAGTGTTCAAAAGTATCTTGTTGAGATGTCAAACACACTAATTAAATGTTTTGGAGAATGGAATGTAAAGTAGTGTAATAGTAATATTAAGGCTCACTAAATCTCTGTTTCTATGTCTTTAGTGGAATATAAGAAAGTGATAGGTATTGTTTTAGGCCGTCAGTGTACTTCTTCAAAACATAATTTATTTTAGGCACTATGTACTCATATATATACCCATAAGCGAAATATTGCAGTGGTTAAAATTTTGCAAAAAAGTATTTAGCCACCAAATCTTTTTGTTCAATGATTACAGACGTGGCATCCAAATTTGTACCCCAGTCACTTTTATATGAAGCAGAGATAGTTGAACATATAGCCAATCCTCCAAACTCTTCTGAGTGACATGATTGATGTAAGCATAAGTTCATCTTGACTCTTAGAGTGTCTCCCAACAGCTGTACAATCCATGTATAGAAGATTTAAGAGATCTGCTCTTTTAGCACAAGTTACTACCCTTGTTCCTGGCAGTTAAGGCTAATATGCACACCTGTAACTTAGAGTGGCTTAGAAAATAGTGCACATTTGCCTTGAAAATAGTGCATTGTTACCTCTCCTTTTGGCACAGTAGACTCTGAGGAAAAGACCACAGGGTGTATTTGAGGGCAATAACCTCCTTGTCATTTCACCAGTGGCCATCTGAAGGCACCCTTCAAGGTCTACAAGCTACATAATTTTTTTTTAAAATACATGTTTCACGTTCACTTAAAATAAATCCAACTAGTCTTTATCCTTGAATATGATACATATTTTATGTATTCTACTAAATCATGTCTAAAGGCTATTGAAAGCAGAAAATTCTTTCAGGAAAGTACCTTCTTCAACATATGCTACACTTTTCTTCCTATACTTGCATAAGCCAGCTAGCCTGGAAAACATAACTTCTGTATAAAGATTTATCATGCCTTGAAAACTATTCTTCCCTTTTTTTTAAGAACCAGACAGTACAGATGAGAGTAAATTCTGTAAAGACTAAGTGCTTCATGGTTTTAAAAGTGAGAAATATAAATTTTACCTTAAGGAAAAAATATAGGGTTTAGTTTTAAATCAGTCCAAGTGAGTATTTACAGCTTCTGAGTGAACTTCAAAAGATTTGGAATTCCAGAAATCAGATTTATTTTCAAAGTTTTTACTGACAGAAATCAAGAATTTGCTGGAGTGAAGAATGCATAAGCTAAAACCATAGAGCTGAAATGCTAGCAAGGACTCTATATACTGTTTCATATAGAGACTTTCTGGCTGTATTCTATCTTCTCTAGGTAGGCACCATAGGCACCACAGTACATAAAAACCAAATTCTTAGTGCTGGACAAATCTCCATTCTCTACATTTCTTTTTCAAATACAGCTATAGATTTTTAAAAAAAAAACACAAAAGGAAAATAAGATCATCTAGCCGATTGAGGAATATAAAAAGTCATTTGATACATAGTATTTTTTCTTACATTGATTGCAATAATTTGCATTTGGCTAAAATCTAACTTCTGTCTAAAAGGTATCCTTCAAAAAACATACACTAAGTCTTAACTGAAGAACATCTTGTCATGATTTACACTCAGAGAGCAGCGTAGCCCCACACAGCTGCTCACTCTCTCTATTTCAGTGGGTTGGGGGACGAAATCTGAAGAGTAAACATGGAAAACTTATGGGTTGAGATAAAGACAATTTAATAGGTAAACCAAAAGCCACATGAACAAGTAAATGAAAACAAGGAATTTGTTCACCAACTCCTATGGGCAGTCAGGTGTTCAGCCATCCCCAAGAAAGCAGAGCCCCATCATGTGTAACCATTACTCAGGAAGACAAACCCATCACTCCAAAGAAGGTCCTTCCTTCTTCTCTCTAGTTTAGATGCTGATCACAACACCATATGGGTATGGAATATCCCTTTGGTCAACTGGGGTCAGCAGTCTTGACTGTGTGCCCTCGTAACTCCTTGTGCACTTCTAGTCTCCTCACTGGTGGGAGGGGATGAGAAGAGAAAAGTCTTTGGCTCTGTGTAAGCACTGCACAGCAGTAACAAAAACCTCCCTGGGTTGTCAGCACTGTTTCTAGCCCCATACTACTCTGAGGGAAATTAACTTTGTCCCAGCCAAAGCCAGCACACGTCTACAGATGTAGAGTCAGCTTGGCAGTTTCCTCCCATGATTAATCACTTACTCTGTGCTTTATTTCTTAGCATCTGCCTGGCACTACCAGCCACTAGTTCTTGTTACACATCTCCTTGCTGAATGTCGTATTTTCTTCCTTGGAAGAATGTTATCCACTGTAGTATCTTTTCTGTGGTAAGTTAATAAGTGCAAGATTTTACGTCCATATGACAGGGAGTTTTCCAGCTTTCAAATCAATTCTGTGGCTCTTTCTAAGTCCTTGCTAATTTTTAAAGCTGTCTAGAAGCATCCAACTTTAGCTTCCTCAGTGTATGTGAGCTCTCTATGAGCCATGTGCTTATGCATTTTGGAACTATATTAGAGCTCTTTATGAGTATCAACATCTGTTGATACTTCCTGAATNCGATGGCAGTCCCCTTGGAAATTGTGAAATCTATTCTACTCCATGATCACCACTTCCCAAGACTCACCTAGTCTCCTTGTCCTTCAAGACGTAATTTTAAAAACAAACTTCTGCCTTTTTTTGGTTCAGTAGATAACAACGTACCCTGCTCTTACCATTATTTCTCATCTCACTGTTCCCTTTACTATTAACACTAATATAGTAGCATACCACTTCCAAAGAGA
Source organism: Formicarius rufipectus (assembly GCA_013399695.1). Classification (NCBI taxonomy): domain Eukaryota; kingdom Metazoa; phylum Chordata; class Aves; order Passeriformes; family Formicariidae; genus Formicarius; species Formicarius rufipectus. The sequence continues at coordinate 203,592 of VXAU01006053.1, forward strand.
TATTTCACACCAATATTTGTTTTTTAAGACTTGATGGTCATCTATTTTAAACCCATATGTTTTTGACACTTTATATTGATGCAGGTTCTTTAGCTAGATAAAAGGAGGTAACCACTGGTCCGTACTATCAAGATAAATATATACACCATTTTCAAATAGAGTTATCATGTTATCACACAAATAATTTTATTTAATGAGACCTATTATCTAAAAACCCAATGTTTTCTATTAACTATGTCCTTTGCTTTAAATACTTTATGAACTGAATTCTGATTCATCTTTCCATTATTTTTCTGCACATGGTGACACATCAATTTTCCATTCACACAGTATCAACATTCTTAGATATACCTAATCTTAAAAAGATTCCTATATTTAATTATTATTAATACTGTCAATCCAGAGAAGCATGGACATCTTTAAGATATTCCTTCATAACCAAGGAGCCAGAAAATACTTGTTTCTTTACAAACACTCTGATTTGTTGAATTCTTACACCTTCTCTGTCTCCTTACTAATAATTTTATCATTTCCTGTATTGTTGCAGAATGCAGAAAATTGGATATTCTGTGAATATTCTGTGAACAATTCATTGTGCAGTTCCCAGGAAAAATAGGCCTGCATTTACAGATTTCAAGAGAGCAGTTCTCAGCCTTGGAGTAAGAACTTATCTATAAGAATAACATCTGTTGATACTTCCTGAATTCCTCTGGATGAGATCAAGGAGGTGGACCTCAGGGGGACTAATTAACATTAAGACCAATGGTCAACGAAATCTAGGTGGCCTAAGAATAGACAGTTCTAAGTTGTCCAATCATTTGATATAATGATGTAACTGAAAAGNGTATAAGAATGATATAAATTTGTTTCTTCCTCTGGAACAACTTCTTTCTTTTCCAGCTATTGCTGTGGATCCTGGTGTTCCTGATACATATTTTCAACTTTGACTGAAGTTATTTCATAAAAGAAAGTTATCTCTTCAATGTTTTTATCTTCATTATTTTTCTCTATAAATATTCACACTTTTCTGTTTAATATCATTCCTTCTGGACATCTTTTATAGAGAATACACAGAAGTTATATAGAAATAAATATATGGTCTCACATTAGCCAAAGAAAATTGGTGTAATGAAACAAAGTGACAATCCTTTGTAGGACCAGTTGTGTGTCTTCCCAGTTGAGAATAATTATCAGCAATGGGAGAAAAGAGGTAGACACAGGAAGAAATATTTCTCTTTGTCATCTATTTCCCTTATATGCATTCTTTCCTCTGAGTCCACAAGAGAACTTTCCAAGGTACCAGCTTCCTCTGGGGTTTTGAATCTTGCAGGTCCCTGTAGACCTAGAGAAACTTCTCATTTCTTCCTCATCAGAGACTGGCGTCTTTTTCTGCCTGAGTCTAATACAACTGTTACTTAAGTTCACAAGCTGAAATGTTATGAATACGAAAATGAAATGCTTAATTGGAGGTCATACCTTTTTTGGCACAAAAATATTCTACCAAAGTTCAGAAGCCTGACAAGACATTTCCACAAAAAGACTGTAGTTTATTCACATGGATATATTAACAAGCTTCGTTTCATCTGTATGGAACTGAAATCTGGTTCACGCCGCTCAGATTATATCCATTTACCAGGGAACTTTTGCTTTCTTTCTTAACTGGAAATAGCACAATAATGATAGTTAAATTCTGAGTAGGCATCTTCTCTTAGGAACAATCAGTGATTTCAAAGCAGTCTGCTTTTTTGTAGAACTATGAGAAAAGAATTCAAACTTCCATAAATATCCTGTTAGCTTCTTTTTTGGTAAAAAGAATGGACATTTTCCTCATGCAGCTGTTTCTGAGGACAATACTTTCTACTTGTGAACATTGTCCTCTTTCTGTTTGAGGAAAGAGTTCAAGTATCACCACATACTTCTGAATAAACATTCAGTTTGTCTAGAGCTGATATATAAATCTCTCATGTATGGCATCTGCCTAAATACTGCTCTAATTTACTAAATGTGAGGATTACAGATCACTGGACAAAGTCTTGCCTACAATGGAAAAGTGCTAAAATACTTTAAAAGAATCATAATCTGATGTCTTCATGATGTTATATAAAATTACACCTGGGTAATATTTTATAGTAATTCTATTCCATGCATAACTTAGTACCAGAATATGACTAATGACACCTAGACACACAACCATTCTAAATTATCCTTGACATTTCCTACTGTTATTCAGTCTCCTCCTGCCACATCCATCCTGGCTTCAACAGTTTCTACTTTGAGGTTACAAAAAAGTCAGACATAGTCAGGACACAGCAAATCAGAACATAACCAGAATGTCTAACCTAAGAATGAATCACAGCTGTGTGGAACACAGGGTGAAATATGTATAATATAGACTAATAAAGTTTCCATATATCCTCCCTGAATTTAGAAAACTGAAGGGTCTCACTGAGAAGCAGACTTGAAGCAATACAGCTGTAAGATCTTGCATGTGTGTAACTGCTCAAGGGCTTCTCAAATGAATATTCTGTGAATGTTATCCCCAGTCTGAGACTACAGGATGTAAGATTATAGTGCCTATATTTAAATGCAATAGTGCAGAGTTTTTCAATTATTCTGCATTAGGACTGAAAAAAAAAAATTACAGTTCCATTTAGTGAATTTCTTCTTTAGACATTACAATGGAGGATGGAAGCTTCAAGGTATTTTGACATGGAGGTTGTAGTTTGAAGTTTTAGTGACAGCTAGTCCTAGAAGTTTATTATCACTGACTGGATCTAGATAGAAACTTTGGTGGGAATATCAGGGACCTCCAGCAATGACTTGCCACTTGATAAGAAAAGCATTTTATACAATAATGGAAATATATTATAGAATATTAAAATCAAGCTCACAAAAAGACTTGGTGCTACATCAAAAAATGACTTTATTTCAGCAGCTCCAATAGCAAGAAGTGAGTTAATTAATGTCTTTTTAAACTCCCATTAGGTGTTTAAGAGTGTTAGGTTGGAAAAGTCAGTTAACATATTTAAACCAAAAATACTAGGATAAGCCCTTCCTTTCTGAGGTCCATGTGGACAGCAGCCTTTCTGTACAACTGCACAGCTGAGTGAAGATTTTCTCTGCTCTAAACTCCAAACTCTATGTACATTTCCTCTTACTATTTCTTCCCCACTGATGACTTCTGTTGAGGTTTTTATTCACTGCCTTCTGCACCAGTTGAGATAATTTTTGAAAGTCCTGGAATACAAGATAGAAATTTATCTCTACAATATTTTAAGAACATTTATTTTTCTGATGTAATGTATACAAGCATATGTGAAAAATTTTGTGAATTACCAGAGTAAAACTTCATCAATTCTCATGATTCAGTGTGTGAGTTCACAGATTTTTTTATTTGAAAATCTTTCAGCCACCTATGAGAAAGATACTAATTTCTGTAGTTTCATCTCTCATCACCTAGTTCCCCACCTTCAATTGCAATCCTTTGTACTTTTGTGCCTTATAAAAATTGTAAGCACCTTGGGGCACAAATAAGTCAGTCTAATTTGTCTATATTGCACCATTATTTCCTAAGGCATTGAATGTATAATATATGGCAATTTATAATGAAGGTATTTGTAAGTCAGATGTCTTGGTAGTAGTCCAGTTGGTGGAAAATAACAAAAAAAAAAAAGTTTAAAAAGCCTTTCTTCCTTAAAATAGAGTGGTGTTAGTTGCTAGCATATGGGTTTTGTTCATAAGTAGTTGGTATGAGAATGCTGTCCTTTGGCATAGTACCTTCTCCAAAGCTGAGGAAGCTGGCTGCACCATCTGAGCTTACACGGAGCTTCATGAATTCACTATAGATCATAACAAAGCTAACTAGGCCAGAAAACACATTCTTCAGAGCAATATCTAAAACTGTGTCTCATTTAAACTCCAGAACTAGAAAGAAAATAGAAACAACAGTAGAATGGTACCATTTTTTTTATTTTGGCTTTTTTCTTTTTCACTAGGAGAAATTTTAGAATCATGGGGTCATAGAATGGCTTGGGGTAGAAGAGACTTTAAAGATCATTTAGTTCCAGCCCCCCTGTTGAGGGCAGGAACACCTTCCATTCACCCATATTTCTCAGAGGCCTATCCAATCTGGCCTTGAACACTTCCAGGGATGGGACAGCCACAGCTTCTCTGAGCAACCTGCTCCTATCCCTTACCACCCTCATAGTAAAGAATTCTTTCATAATGACTAATCTAAACCTACTCTCAGTCTAAAACCATTCACCGTCATCTTGATACTATATGCTCTTGTAAACAGTCTCTCTCCATCTTTCTTGTAGGATGCTTTCAGGTACTGGAAGAGTGCAATTAGGTCACCACAAAGTCCTCACTTTTCCAATCTGAACAATCCCCATTCTCTCAGTTTCCCCTCATAGGAGAGGTGCTCCATCCCTCTTAATCATATTGGTGGCTTCCTCTAGGCTCACTCCAACAGGTCAACGTCCTTCCTGTGCTGAGAAACCCAGAACTGGATGCAGCACTGCATAGGAGTCTCGCCAGAGCAGAGAGGCAGGATCACTTCCCTCGACCTGATGGCCACTCTGCTTTTGATGTGGCCCAGTTTTCTGAGCCTCAAGTGCACACTGCAACACGTGTCCTCTCACCCATCAACCTCCCCAAATACTTCTTGGCAAGGCTGCTCTTCTCTCTGTCTGTTCATACCCCAGTCTGTAATGTTTACACAGTTAATGTGATAATATGAAACATTTCTCAAGTACTTATTTATCAAACCTATGGTCAAAACAATCTGCTAAAATAGGCTTACTCAGCAGCACATCAACATTAACAAGCCTCTCTCAGAATTTCTTCCTATTCTTCTGACTATATTTCACCTACTTCTTTTTTTGAAGCTTCAAATGTCTTTCCACTGAAAAAGTACTAGATGTGTTGCAAAGAGCCTGTGTACAGTTCATGCTCAAAAGCTCCCATGTATCCAGAAAGCATGTTCCATAGAACTGATGAGCCATGTGAAGGAGCCACTTGTCCTGTATTTTCAGACACCAAATAGCCTAGTCAGACTTATAAATTTTGATTTTAAGAACTTTAGGGAAAAATCTGTCATTTTAATTTGTTGAGAAAGAACCATTCTTTCCTAAGGCAAGATGTGAATAATATATGACAATTTAAAAAGGAGCCGTTTGCTGTTACTGCTCCTGAAAAACCTCTAGATTCTCAGAAAAATGAGCAAAGTATTCTTAATGCACTCAGGCTATATTTTTAGGTGCAAGCAGAGGGCATATACTTTAAACTTAGTACAAGTTACATAGTGTTACCAAATAAAAATTCAGTCTCACATTATTTGGTACTCTAATGTTATGGCTTGTAGAGACAATGAGTAGCAGTTCTCCCTTTAATTTCATATAGAGTGCATAAATCCTATTGAAACCCAGGTGTTGCATATATATCCATAGTTAATCTTCTCAGTTGCAAAGAAAATCCTGAAAACAAAACACAACTTAAAAAACAAAACAAAACAAAACAACCTTGAGAAAACAAATAACAAACAAATAATTGTCACCACCCACAAAAATAGGAATTATATTAAATAAAGTAATTAAAAAATAGAATCATATATTGGTTTCTTAAATTTCTACAATTTTCATATTTCTTCAGTAACCATCACTCCATTACTGCTGAAATAAGGCAGTAACATGGCATGCTGCAGTAATGTTCATAATGTACCAACAATAGCGGTGTAACTTGTAGATACTGGTATAAATAAGTTACTAGCACAACATGTATCTATGGGTCTGTATATATATGTTTTCTTCTAGAACACCACTGTTTTTTCAAAGTGAGCTATCAATTATTGTTACATTAATTATTAATAAATCATTATCAAGTATATGGAATGTGGAATTGCAGAATAATATCATTGGCCTCCCTGTAAATAGGAGAAAGGAACCCCCCAGTTAACCTAGTTCTCCCAGTGAAGAATTTTGAGTACTGTTTGCTCATCATTAAACTTCCTTTTTGTTGAGGAGCTCAGGAAGAACAACACCAGAGAAAGAAGTAATTATTAAGAAGCTTTTGTACATTAGTTTTACCTGTATTACTACATCAATGGCCATAGTAATGGGATAATTCAGATTGTATGTGTTAATACGACTGCATTTAGATTAATAATAAATCTTTGACTAAACCACTAAAGCTTTAATTTAGATAATTAACTCATTTAAAAAGTGTATTTCTTTCCCCCAAATAAATTGCATAAGTGTTTGTGTTTACTGTTAATTATGGATGCACCAGTATTCACATCCACCTCTGTTTATGAACAGTATACCTGTTTTCACTATACCCATCAGAAAGTCTTGGATATTTTGTGTAATGCCTGGGGTTGTTAACAATATTCTGTGAGCTGGAAATATTGGTATTTCTATGAAAACCATGAGAATAAAGAATTAAGATACATTTCCTGAAAAGGGTACTTTATTTTACTTCTGTTTAGGAGTGGGCTGTCAGAAATCCATTTTCTGCAAGTCCAGATCCAACCCTTTGTAAACCTGTCATGTAATCCCTAAAAGTTAATAAACCTATTGTTCCAAAGAAAATGAAGAGAAACAGTGGTGTTTCATTTACTTAAGACAGTTCTCCAGAAGCTACAAAAGAAAGAGCCTTTAGAGGAAAAGACATATCCATCTCCATTATTAAAAAGCAGAAGTATCTCCAGTTATACTTTCATGAAGTCTCTACCCCTGACCTGGTTTCAGCTGGGATACAGTAAATTTTCTATCTAGCAACTGGTATGGTACTGTATTTTTGGATTCAGTATGAGAATAATGTTGCTATGACACTGTTATTTTAGTTGTTGTTAGTTAGTGTTTACCCTGAGTCAAGAACTTTTCAGTTTCCCATGCTCTGTCAACAGCAGATGCACAAAATGTCAGGAGGGAGCATAGCCAGGATGGGTGACCCAAAGTGGCCAAAGAGATATTCCATATCAAGAAACTTAATACCCAGTATATAAATTGGGATCAGTTGGCCATGTAGCACTGATGGCTGCTGAGAAACAGGCTGGGCATCAGTCCGGGAGCGGTGAGCAACTGCACTGGGCATCATTTGTCTTGCTCAGGTTTTATTTTTCTCTCTCTTTTTGTTGACATCATTATGATATTTTACTTTATTTCAATTATTAAACTGTTCTTATCTCAATCCACGGATTTGGTTTTGTTTTGTTTTTTTCCAATTCTCCTCCACATCTCACAGAGGTGAGTGAATGACTATGTAGTACTTAGTTGCCAGCTGGTGTTAAATCACTGCAACCCAGAATACTTAGAATAGCAGTGATCTGAAACAAACAGGTTATAAGAACAGAGGATTGAAAAACAAGTCGACTCTTAGATAAGATGTTAAGTTTGGAAAGGATATAGAAACTGTATGTTAGTATTCTGCCTTTGTACTATTTCATGCAAGACAACACATAGGAAGGTCTTTTTCAAAGTTGCAGTTGACAGCAGCAGGGAAAAGTGAAGAGCAAGGTAGAGTGCACCAAACTGTTAAATAAAGTTCAACTCTCCCTGGCTAGGTTAAATAATGGAGCCTCTGAACTGGACTAAAAAGCATTTTGTAAGAGATGGCACACAGGCTTACCCACTGCCACAGCTCACTGTCACAACTAGAAAAACAGGGAAAGGGAAAGTGATGTTTTAAAATGAACATGCACAAGCTGGATAAAATCAGCAGGCTGAGAACCGAGGCAGCAGACTGATGACAAACTCACTGCTGGGAGAATGATTTATCATTTCTGGTGATAGAATTCTGAGATGTGTTACTAAACTTTCCTTAGTAATTATTTCCTTGCTTCATGTGAAGATTTAAAAAGGGTTACTGGACAAGTAAGGTAAATATCTAAGGCAGATGTTCAGTATTTTTGGGCAGAGGCTGGAGGGTGGCTAGTTCTTTGCCAACCATAAACCTTGTCAATAGTAAATGGGTTACAGTTTGAGGGTGTTCCTTTGTGCTGTAAGCTAATACAAAAGTTTGCATTTCAGTTTCACTATTGGGCTGCAGCAGTATATTATTTTAACAGTCTCATTAAAATTCTGTATTTTCACATACATATACACCTAGATGGAAAGTTCTGCTTTTTAACTCAAAATTTTCTATGCTAGGTCTTAGCCCAAAGGTGAATACTTTAAATTTATTTTATATTTAGTAAATGTGAGCAAAATCAGCTAATTTTATTTACCTTAAGGATTGCAAATTGTTCAGCATAAAGTAGTTAGATATTTAATGTATGCAAAAAACATTTGAACTTTAAAGACTGAAACTTAGCAGGTTGATACAGAGGATTAGTCACTAGGACAATATCAAAAAATGAAATATTACAAAATAAGAGGAAAAACCTACTAAAATCAAATATTCATTGTGTTACTTTGTTACTTTTTGTTACTTCATTACATGCAGTTTCATTTATCAATTCTATCTCAAATAGCTTATAATGGTGTTGCTCTTTATTTGTATTCAGAATTGCATTTATGACACTGATCTTGTGAAGTAGCTCAGATCTGCTTGGTGTGTCCTTTCACTGAAGTATTTTCTGGTTCCTAGTTCTGGCAAAGTGTGTTCCTAAGTGAACTGTGAATTCCAGCAATAGAGTTAGTGTCTTAACTTTAATTATTGTCTTTTCTCTTTGAGAAAAGCAAACCTGAGGTTTGGAAGGCTTCACATCCCTTAGAGCATGGTGGCAGTTACTTCTGGGCACAACTATGACCTTTCATCATAAGTAGAATTATTAGATTCTACCACACAACTGTGGCCTTGGGAAATTGCCCAAATATAAAAAATTTGTTTGACAGTGCAGAAGGAAAATTAACTTTTTATTTAAATGAGAAAGTAAGAATTTCAAAGACATGATTCTCACCATCTTCCCTAAACACAGAAGTAAGATGTAGAGAAGAACAGTGACATGTGAAATACTGAGATTTTTTTGTAACCACTGGAGGAGAGAAGTTTGACGTATAAAGCTGATACAGATGAATAATAGACAGCACCTTGTCCAACAACTTGTGCATGAACTTGGACAATGACATATGGTATGTTTGGGGCCTATAGAAATCTGACCAAGAAGCTCCTGCAGTTTAGTTAAGGACTTATTCATCCCTGTTCTTTTACCTACTGTTCTAAGAATTCGTTCCTTCTCCAGCTCTGTAAGATGCCTGCATAGACTCCCCATTTCTTCCTCATAAGATTTATACTAACCATGGCCTTAGGCAAGCGGACCTTTCCATCATTATGAAGAGAGCGTTCTCAACTTCTGTTCTCTTTCATTACACTTCCCATTTTGCTGAAATAGATTTGCCCCTGAAGGTTTGCTGTGAATAGTGGTCTTCTATGCAGAGGTCATGTGCATCCTGGGTTGTTACTTATGTAATACCCAGTATATGCAACATGAGACATGTAAGACTACCGTTCTTAAAAATTACACATATGAATGTATGAATGTATGTCTCCACACAGAAAGGGAGCAGCCTGCAATGTGCGCTTTATCCCAAACACATAACTTAAGATTTGTCTTTACAGGACGGAGTGAATAAACTTACTGGAGCACAAAGGCAAGAGTTATGAGATAAACTGAACTGTCCAACCAGGTGTCCATTTAGACAGATAAAAAAGGAAACAAGCCTATGTTTGAGAAAATATTGCAAAAGAAGTTTTAGATGCTGCTAGAAATTACCTCATCATTTTTTCCAGAAGTGTCCTTACTCACAGTCATCTGTTAATTCAATCTTGAATGCCTTCATTTCATTTACATAACACAGGCCTTGTCACAGTGTGAAGTTACCTAAAATAGTTATCATGTCTTTGGGCAAAAAACAGGCAGACAGTAGCAGAAAGAAAAGACTGTGAGCATTTAGATCTCCCACTGAGACAGAGATTATATGTCTGGTTTCCTAAATATCCAAAGCAAGAATAGAGTAAAGCAGTAGTGTTTTGAGACCTTCCTAATTTTGCTTGATGCCTTCCAACTTACTTGCCTTGTACCAATACAGTTTGTCCCTGTAGGTTTAATTTCACTCACTGTCACCATTTGTGGTGGAATAGGCTGAAGCATTCACATTCTTGACTCTATTTCTAACTTAATGATTTTTCCAAGGTTATACTTTACAAGTGGTTTCAAAAGACGATTTTAATATTGCATGCCATGATTTCATGTTGTTCATACAAGGGTTTGCAGGCAGATGCATGAAATTCAGCTAGCCTATAATTCTATAACTATATATACACATACAAAGAATAAAAAAATGTTTACACTCAGATAAAGCTGGCTTTGGTAATTCTCTTTTCCCAAAAGTGAAGTATGTCTAATAAGTCTTTCTGACAAGGTATTGCAAGACTTAATTACATGATTGTGAAATGCTTTGAGTTCCCTGTATTTTTAGGTGCCTGCTAGTCCACTTCTCTTAGTGACTCAGTCTTGTCAGAAGTTGTATGCCCCTCCAATTGCCAAAAGGAAGGCAGCCAAACAACAGTGACAGACAAAGAATCTGTACCCGGAAAGCTGGAACAAGGAAACTGATAGAGGTAGATAGTACAGAGAGAGGGACAGAAAGGGAAAGAAGACAAAACTGGGAATGAAACAAGAGATAAGCCCATCCTCTATCCTCTTTGACTCTACAGACAGACATTTTCTCTACCACTTTTCTTCTCTTTCTTTCCATTTTGTTCTGAGATTTATTTGGACCCTTAAGTCCTTTTCTTCAACCTACTGCCTCAGAATGCTGGCAGGGTCCCATTTGGGGAGTGTGTTGAGTAGAATGCCATTAACTGGACTCAGAAGCTTTGAAATCCCAACTTTGCCAGTTGCTGTAGTGTGGGGGGAGGCACCTGTAGGGAGCACCTGTCAGGAACTGTTGATCCAGGACATCAGGAGAAGATGATTTTTAACAATGGATGAATCTATCTGCTGCTAATTAGAGACTGCCACAACCACCAGCTACCCATCCCCATAGCACTGCTGTTTTTTAAAGTTTTTATACTGTTCTGGTGTTATAGTTAGGATAGGAGATGTATTAGATAGATAATAATTACTATTCGATTACTTTTCTATGTTCAATTGTTCTGGTTGGTTCTGGGAATCCCAGTTACAGCCCCCTGATTGGTCCTTGTACCCCTAAAACCCCATAGGCTGTCCGGTGGTGCAGTGCAGCCCCACCATACAAGGCTGGCCACCCCCAGTTTTCCCTTAAAAGTTATGAACCCTCCTTCCCTTTTCCTTTCTTGTCGTGATCTGCCCCTAACTCCACCCGTTCTAGAATCCTCCAATTGAACCCTATAAGAGTCCCATGCTCCCCTAATAAACCATTCACACCTGTTCTCACCCTCCCCTGTGTGAACTGTTTCTTCTTTCCCTCAGTGGACCGCGACACTGTAGGGGCTGTTTTCCTTTCCTAGGCCGTATTCTTCTAGGCCAAATCCATATCTCATTGAAGTAATTGACAGTCTATCCCTTGTTTATGGAGGATTAGGTATCTGTGCAATTTGTGGTTTTTCTAAAATGAATTCAATAGAGTCTGTAGAACCCTCTGGGAAAAAAATAGAATTAAAATACTATCCAAGGAGAAACTGGCATCACTATTTCTTGGAGAGCTGGTTGCAAATTTAGTTTTTTTCTCACCAAACTAGGCATGCAACTGCAAAGCCAGTGCAGAGCAGTGTGCCAGTCCCAGTGACAGTGTTTGACCGAGAGGACTGGCTCCTCACTGCCTCTCAGGACTGAGAGAAGGTGGAGGAAAGAGGCCAGTGGAAGAAACCCTGTGCTGATGGTAACAGACCGCACATGTGCACACTCTGAGGTCAGGTGGTAATAAGTCGTTTATTATGGCAACCAGGGGTTTATAAAGACTTCAGGGGTTAGGGTTAGGAGAGGGGAATGTCTCTGGAACTCATTTAGCCAATGAGGAAACAAACTGATAGAAACCCAGGGACTGGGGATGGACAGGTGAGACAACCACTGGGGTTAGGACAGAGGCGGGACTGGCTGTGCTGGCTGAATGATCCAGCTTAGGTGAGGTAGGCTTGTGACAGCTTCATGGCTGGACACTGATTTTAAAGGGGGACCCATACAAAGAATGCAAGTTCTAAAAAGTCTCTAATTTAGCAAAATCCTGATGTCTGTTGTCCTGGTTTTCTTGCCTCTTTAGGTGTTCCTTCCATTTCTCATCACTTGGGTGTTCTCCCTCATCCCAGGGTCTTGGAGAAAGAGCTGTGATCTCATTTCAGTTAACAGAATCTAGAATTTGCTTCATCAAAGGTACCTTGACAAATTAATTATTGTTTATGGACTACTGAGTATATGTCCCACAGTAGACAAGACAGGTAGTAAGACAGGGCTCATCTCTCAGCACATACTAATGAGGCTGTTCTGCCTGCAGCTCCCTGTGGCCAGATGCTCTTCTGGAACGGAGTCCCACTGGGGTTCTTCATGGGTGCAGTCATTAACAGTCAGTTGCAGAATCATAGTTTAACCATCATCATTGCTGGAGAAATTGAGGAATGAGTATCAAAGGTAAATGACACAATGCTTTGCTGATGAGGAAGAATTCCTCATCCCACTCTAGCTTTTAGCTAAATTCTCTAAATATTCAACTCTTTTGGGTACAGGTACATGATAAAGTGTGTTCAACTGTCTCTAAAAACAGTTTCAAACGTCTGTTGAGACTGTAAAATTTCAGAGACCATGCCCATGTATTTGTGGCAACAGCAGGCAGCACAACAGAGCCTCAGATCTATCTTATCTGATAGATTTCACTCATGCAGAAGCAGCATTGCCTCTCTCTGCAAAACAGACACAAGCACTGCATTGAACTACTGCCATTCCTTGAAACATCTCAAAGGCTGTCAAGAAGCAGACAGGCAAAGACTGCTGCCTGCCCATTTACCCATAAAAGTGAGCAGCGTGGGTTCCCTGCAGATTTGGACTTGTCCAGGGAAAGGACAAGTGATCATCACCTCCTCTAAATGCTTCAAACATTATAGCATGGATTACTCAGTCTCAGCAGACTTCAAAAAGCCTTTGTCATCCATCAGAAGTGGTTTCGTCTTTCCCCTACGTGCCAAGCAGTGCTGTTGTTTTGTAATGAGCAGCTTCCGTCAGAGTGCACAATTTCTCATCCTGTCTGACTCTGCTGATCATTCTTGTAATTAAGGTTCTTTTGATTCTCTTTGGCAGCACACCATCTGTACAAGAAGACACACCTGGAAAGCAGTTTTCCTCTGATTTTACTATCCTTGATTAAACTCTCTTTTAAAGCAGAGAACCTTAATCAAAAGAATTTCCTGAGTGGAGGTAGCTGTGCCTGTCTCACTTTTGTCAGATTCCCTCTGAAGTCTGCAGGATTTGGATTTGCTTAAAAATTTCAAAAAAAAGTTGGGCACTGTGGAGGGGGGGGATATTTTCAGAGGATTTTGCTCTCAAGCAAAAAATACCATGCTATGTATTGTAGAGGAAAATAGTTGGGTATCATAGATTTCAATAGTAATTACTATAAAATCCTATAGAATCTTTTAGAAAAAGTATTTACTATTTGTAGTATTCTTTTATAACTCACAAGAATCTAATTTCTGAGTGAGTTCAAGAAAATGTGAAAGAAAATAGTCATCTTTTAATGAAAAATGAGTTTAAAATTATGCTACCCTCATAATTTTAGGAACCAGAGGTCAGATCAGTGCTGTACCTCATATGAGGCACACAAAACAGGCAGTAGGAGAAAGAGGCAAATCTTTTATTCTGCTGTATTTGATGGCGGCTGTAGATCAACAAAACTTTTGTTTATTCTGTGTTCAATCAAATGCCAAAAGGAAGATCCACACGAACCCATATGTAGGAAACCACGCATGTGCATATTCCAAACAGGTACCAGTACCTTCTTCCTGTTCATTTCTGAACAAAACTACACCTCATTGCCAGGATAAAATCAAGACCCATGCTGGTGTTCCCATTTATTACAGGTCTCTAATGGCTTCTGGTAGAGTGTAACAAAGCTCTGAGTCCCTGTACCTGTTACCAAAATGACAAGCTACTTCCTGTCTCTGATCTCCCATCATGACCTCTGCACCATGTAGAAAAGACAAGAAACTTTATCTTTTCCATGTGAAAACTTTTCCTCTGGTCATTTACCACATTTAAAAGCAACTAGATAGAAAGGTTGAGACAGGAGCCAAATGGTATGAAAATAAAAGCTGGGGGAAAAAAAAAGAAGCAGGTTCTGAAGTGAGCAAATTGCATAGGAATTGCATGGTGTTTTCCAGTGTTTGCGAATAGTTGGCATCAACCAGTTTGAGCTGCTTAACAGCAGTGACACAGCTTTAAAAAGCAAAAATAAAAAAACAGTTTACTAAATAATACACTTTTTTACCCTCGATGAAAAGGTGCTTCTTACCACACAGGTATCAAGGCGAGCCACCTAATGGCACTAATTTCCAATCCTGCTGCTGTAATGTTTAGTGCATGGGATAAAAACCACAGTGAATTCAAAACAGTTACTGGTACATTCAAAAGAGGAATAATACTGAAATGCCAATTTATTAGCTTCTGAAATGTGTGTGAAAATGTTCATAAAACATCTGCTAAGAACTGGCAAGAATCTGTAACATGGATAGCTGGGGCTGGGCAAAGCTTAGACATAAAGGTGAGTGCCTGAAAGACTTGTCATACTCTCAGTGGGAGTCATGCTATTTACATGGTTTGTAGTTCCCATTTATAGCAGTGTGGGTTGCTCTTTATTTCTCCCACTTTACATCCTTTCACTGCAGTTATCTGCTCATTCAGCAAACATGTTTCAACTGAAGCTTCCTTGACCTGATTTATGTCTTAGAAAACGCACCTGTAACAAGCACTCTTCCTTACCAAGTCTCAATATGTTCCTTTCTTTACAAACTCACATAATTCTAGTAGCTTATTCCTGTAGAAGAGAAGTAACAACAGATCAGAATTATAATAAATTGCTTTTCCTAATAACTTTATTCTGTAGGCAAAAAGAAAGTAAACACAGGTCCACTGCTTACACGATACTGACTCACACAGTTATTCTTTTTGCTAGGACCAGCACAAGCTGACTAAGTTTTCCACAGTATCACTGCTTTACTTCCACCAAAGTCATCACACTGACAACTCTAGTACCACATTCTGCTATGAAACTGGGTGGCACTCAAAAGGCAAATTCCTTCTCCATGGTATCACTGTTGTGCAAAATACTGTGCAATGGTGTCAGGAAAACATGTGACAGGCACATTTATTTTATCCAAAGGTAATGGAAAATGTTTCATGTGGCTAAGTCTGTTGCAAGTCTGTCATGCAAAATTGTTTAAGGTCTTGAAGCAAGCTGTAAATGACCATCTCTTCGTTTTGTTTATTTACTATAACAGATGCGCTATAAGTAGCTATCTGCAAGTTTTGTTTGTGTACATTGCTAACGAGCAACTGTGAAAATCATTTTGTATAAATCAGACTTACATAGGGTATGTTACTGAAATATAAATAGTAAAGCACACAGAATTCAGTTTCTGGAAGGCCTTTCATGGAAAAATGATGCTATAAAGGCTGCCTCCTGTGAGTTGTTCCCACCCAACAGAAGGCACCAGCCAAAAGGGACACGGGTTTAACTGGGTCTTATGATCTTTACCTATGTAACAGGTTTTTTCCTAACAGTGTAGTGATCCTGCTCAGGAGTCCATCATACCTCAGGGAGGCAGCACTCCATATCACAGTTATCTTCAGCAAGTGCAGCCCTGTGCTGTTCTGCACTGTGCTGCACCTCCAGCTATAGGCTGTACTGTGCTGCTCAAACTCTTGGCTGCAGGACAACCTCAGCTATTTGCAACAGAGGATCCTGCAGGCAGCTCCCACTCAGCACCTGCAACTACACCACTCCCATGGCTTTATGTTATGGAGCAGTGCAGCAGGAAATCATCATGAGATAACCCCTTTTGACTGATGTTAGAAATGATAGCTAGATTTGCTTTCTTATAAGAAAATCGTGTTCTAGCTCACATGACCCAAAGGGGGAAATGTCTTTATAAAAAAGAT
The DNA here is from genome assembly GCA_013399695.1 of Formicarius rufipectus. Taxonomy (NCBI): domain Eukaryota; kingdom Metazoa; phylum Chordata; class Aves; order Passeriformes; family Formicariidae; genus Formicarius; species Formicarius rufipectus. The sequence goes on from VXAU01006053.1 coordinate 219,658, forward strand.
CTGCTCAGCAGGCCATGGGAAAATCCACATAGAGTCCACCCAGTGTGGGGTCGTGAATGTGGGGTGCTCAGCATCTGAAACAGTGTAAAATTCACTCATTCCCCATGTACCTCTTTTTATTGTCTCTTATTAAAACAAATGTTTTATTAAACCTTTTGGGTTTTGGTCTTACTGAGACCCAGAATGAATCTTCTCTCTTCCCTCACACTCCTTCCCTGGTCCAGAGCAAAAGGAGGCACCTTAGTTCACAGTGTGCCGTACATTGTGATGTATGAAGACAAAAAAATTGGAAGAAGAGTTCAGAATTATTCTGCTGCTGGTGGTATGTAGTTAGGCTTTACTCACTGGCAGCAGCATGACTTCAGGCATTCACTGAAAGCAATATTGTGGAGGTCAGTAGCTAGTGCTTAATGACTGACAGAAAAAATACTTTGAATATGATATAGCTACAAATGAAAATATCCACAGTTATACATTTAAAAGTATGTTTCTACCTGTGATCCAGAAGTCTGTCTTCATAACAGAGGAAAGAGACCTAGAAATAACATTCAACAAGTTCTAGATAACAGGTCAACTCACATAGTCAGTCTCACATAGTCAGCAAGTTCTCAATTCAGTTGCTGAGTTTACTGTGCTGACATGTCCTAAGATATCAGAGATATCCAAGTGAGGATAGCAGATGGAAGGAGAGAGAAGATTTTTTTGACAGACTGGAGCCCAGAGTTTGTTGAGCTTCCCCATACATTGTTATTGTTCTACCATCAGTTTGTGAAAAAGGTTCAGAAAACAAGCACACAAGTATTGTGTTCACCTGCACAAAACCAAACAGGAATAAAGAGTTGAAACTGATTCCAACAAAACAAACAAAAACAAATGGACAAAATCACAAATAAACAAACAAAAAGCATGAATCTCAGAGGAATTAGTTCAACACCACAGTTTTACCTGATAATTCATTGGACATTTTCCTCCAACTTCTTTTCATAGCATATTAATTCTCAGCTTGACATTTGCTGTATGAATACTTGATTTAGAGTCAAGAAAACTGCTTAACAAAGAGAAGAGATAGGTAAAATTAAATGTTATTTATATCATCAATGGCAAAGACACTTAGATGTTCAAAAGACTGTTAAAACTGATCTGAATCTCAAAACATTTTAAGCTGTAATCAATAATATGGCTAGAACCTTGTTTCAATAAAGAAGCATAACTAACTTTAGTTATGTAACATCTTAAAAAACAGTGAATAAAGGTGCTGTTGATGGGGAAAGGAAGGGCAGGAAACAGATAATTTTTTCATTAACCAACATTATTTTCAAATCTGTGGGGAGCTAAGCATTTGGGACTGGCACAGATACAAGGAGAAAAATTGAGGAACTAAAGGTACTAATAATGGTGTTCTGGGCAGATGAACCTTGAGAAACAAAGTCAAAACAGTCATTTACCCATTCCCATCTTTAGGGACATGATCCCTTGCTGATCTTGTGACAGTTCTAAGTACAATTCTGATTAGAATTGCATGCATGGTGTTCTTGCTGTCCTGAAGAGAGACTTTATCAATGTGGTACCTTATTGCACCTGAGATTGCTCAGTTATTCAACTTTTACTCCCTGATACCTTCTGCATCCATTGATGAAGTTCAAGCATATTTATCAAAAATAGTCAACAAATGAAATTTTTAATAATTAAATTTATAAAAAGCAGGTAGACACGAAACATTCTTCATGTAGTCCCAGTCAAAAAAGAAACTTCAGTGAATATTTATACCTTATTATAAGAAACGAAGGTTGCCAGGAGACCTCATAGCAACCTTCCAGTATCTGAACAGGGCTTTGAAGAAAGTCAGAGAAAGACTATTCATCAAGAACTGTAGTGATAGGACAAGGAGTAATGGGTTCAAACTGACAAAGGGGAAATTGAGGTAAGATATATGGAAGAAATTCTTTACTGTGAGGTTGATGAGGCACTGGAACAGGTTGCCCAGAGAAGATGTGAATGCCCCATCCCTGGCAGTGTTCAAGGCCAGGTTGGATAGGGTGTTGACCAACCTGGTTGAGGGTGTCTCCGTCCATGGCAGAGGGGTTGGACTAGATGATCTTTCAAGGCCCCTTCCAGCCCAAACCATTCTGTGATTCTGTGATTAGGCAGCTGAGGTGCCTGTGACAGCAAGTAGTATAGCTCAACTAGAGCAAAGAACTTGAGCTGGTAACTACCTAGCTACAATACACATACAGTGTAGGTATGTGGCAGTTCAAATTTGGTCTTGTGAATGGAATTCCTATTAGAAGCTATTTTTGTTTTGTTTCATCCATAACAAATCAAGTTGGCAGACTCTACAATGCAAACCAAAGTGTGGTAAATGGGTATAATGTGTGATTAGCTTCAGTAGCTTCTGATGCTACAGGGCACCCTGGGAACCCAATCACAGACACAGCCCAGAGGAAATCTCTTCTACTAGGTCTACTGCTCTTTGCTCTATTGCAGCAAACGACACTGCAAGTGACACTCCCATCATTTCTTGCTAAGCACGTTGGGATGAACAGAAATTCATTGACTGTCGTGGGAACTCACTGGAGAGTTAAATTGTTCCTTCTGTATGAAATCAGATTATCAGGCAAGGATAACAAGAATTAAACAATACGGTACAGGGCACCATCTGGAGAAATGCAGACATAGGAATACTACCCTTGCCATGCTTTTTCCTCCAAAAGAAGTGGAATATGACAAGAGCAGAATATAAAAACTTAACATATTATTTCCAAATTAAGACTATTAGTAAGAAGAATTAATAGAGGAAAAGATTGGATATTCAGATACACATTTAAAATTGTGAAGGTTTATCCAAAAGCTAGAAACATTAAGAAGATTCATATCAATATAAAGCAACATCAGATTTTTCAGAAGAAGAATATTGCCTTTAATAAGTTGCACTGTTGGCAGTCAAATCAGGAGCTTTTTTAAATTACTCCTATTGATTTGACATAGATAGGTGAGTACACATGCTGATGACTGTGTTCTGCAAAACACATCCTGGACTCACCCTTATGCAGAGGTAAAAAGGTGAACAATTGGTGATTCATTTGTACTTTTCTTGTCCTGAGGTACTGATTTAGTACCAAATATGTTCTAATACATAATGCTCAGACTTTAAAAAAGGTTAGTGTTAATGGTAGTGACCATTTAATTGGCCTACCTTGCCTGCTGTGTCCACTCTCCCTCTAATAGAAGACATGAGAACTAACTATGCCCTGCAGTCAAATGGCCAGGTAAGATATAAAATAATTTCCAGCAAATAGCCATTTATACTGAGGAGAAAATGAGAGAAAAGCTAGGGAGACAGACTGACAGCTCAAAGGCTCATCAGAGAATGAACTTCTAGCATATGGCAAGAAGCTGAAGGAAGTTGTGAGGTAAAGTAGTAAAGGTGGCTATCAGTTGTGTGGCTGCTTCAAGAGATTTTGCTATTGCTGCTGTTATTTCCTACAGGAAATAGAAATTGTGTTTTCTTCTTAGCAGATTTCATCTCCATTGGTGACTCAATGTAAGTAATATTGTAAAACCATAATTTGAAACAAAGCCAATAGTTTTAACGTGAAAAAATATTATTAATAACCTAAGCAATCTTTGAATTAATGAGCTGGAGTCTGCAGACCTTTTTTTGGTGTTTCTTGTCCTGTTCTTTAATGCTGAATCATTGGACAAGAAAGATTTGTTTTCTAAGTGCAAATCATATCTAATGACTTTTCATGCTCCTCCTCAGTGGAGTTGAAGCTAATGTGTTCTTCCATATTCTGCTTAGATTAGATAGCAAAAAGTTGCACAAGAACTGAAATGATAATCTAAATATATACTTAATATTGAAATGCTTTAATAATAACATTATTGTAATTGACATGGAATGAAGGTAAAGAAAATGAGTTAAAATATTTTTAAACAGCTGGTAGGAAAATTATGAAGTATGAAGGAGAGCAATTCCAGTTGAATTTCAGTAATTGTACAGTTTGTGTAGCAGGATCCTTAAAACCACCTTGTAGCAAAGCAGTGGGGTAGCTGGGATCATTAATATGTTAATTTAAACTTCAAGTTGCATCAGATAGTGATGTCATCACAGGTATGAAAAGATTCATGTTCTAGTTACAGAGTAATTGCACTGTAGATAAAAAAACCTATGAGTTATAACCAAAAATGTCATGACCACTGACATCCCACTATTTTCTTCACAGGTCTTAGTTTTGTTATTTGTCATCCAGATAAAATATGTATTTTTCAATTTCTTGCATGAAACAGATTATTTTAATTTTGTTGATCTGATAAAAATTAAGGATTTCTCCCTTGTCTTCAGAGAAAATCAGAGGAAGGAATTCACTGCAACTACCCAGAAAGGGAAAGCATTTTTCCTTTACTGCAGCAGCTGCCACCTTTTCAGCCTAACAGTGAAAGGAGCACTGAAGCTGCAGGTTTGATACCTCAAGACCACTAAATGGACAGAGTAAATTGACTCAGTATGTTTTATTAACAGCAGTGAAAGCAGCACAGTAAGCATTCATTCTTTTCAGCACAATGATAAGTTTTTTACATTTATTTGGTGGACATATTTAAATCTCTCACAGTGGTTTTTCTGCACTGAATACAAATGTTTTTGTGGGAAATTCTGACTTCTTGAACAAGGATTAAATACTGACAGAGTATACAAAATATATAAGCATCAAGTCAGGAAGATTGTAACATTTATTCATTTGGGGTTCACACTGAGCGAGTAATCTGACATGCTACAGTTTTTACTGTGGCATTTTTTTTCTGTATGACATACAGTATGCAAAAAAATAACCAGGATATTGGCAATATATCTCAGTATTGAGTAGAAACACTAGCCCTTTCTGTTCCTATTAAAATTTGACTTTGATAGGGTTACACTGATTTATTCCTACCAATGATACAGTCCTTTAGACTTTAACAATCTTATAGATGTAAATTTGCAAGATAAAAACTGCCGGTGCTGGTTTGCTGGACATGGATTAGTGGCATTTCTTAACACGTCATTTGACAAGTTCTTTATTTTTTTCTTAAAATAAAGGTAGACTGTAATGTTTTTCTTAGGGCTTGTTTGATGCTGCTGTACTGACTGCAGCTCAGTAAACAAAGATGGAAAAAGGACAAAGTAAGCAGTGGCTATACTGTGACACAATATGACAGAAGCAGTTTTTGTCTGAATCTTTCTACAGACTGGAGATTATTGCAAAACTGCTATTACATCCTTTCATCTGCCTCACTGTCTCCCAAACACCACAAGATTAACATTTTAGAGTTACTTGAAAATTTTTGTACTTCCTTGCATTTCCATTATAAAATGTGACTTCTCCCAACTGAATTTTCAGTTTTCAGAACATGAAATCGAAGAACATCTTGACACAACTGAAAATTTCTACATAGACAGGTTTCTTTGCTCCCCATTTTGAATCAAGATAGAAAGGTACTTTATATATTTATAGAGTATATCTATATGGGAGTATACTATGGGTCTCTGTGCATGTATTTATGGATATATTTGTACACATAGCAAACATCTGACTAACTGATATGAAAATGATGGTGCATAAGATACCAGAACAGTGGAAAACAAACAGTATAGGCAAAATCATTTTGCATTACATATCTGAATTCATAATCATAAATCCACAAAAACAAACAAACAGACAAACAAAAATAAACCTCATAAGGTCATCCAATCCAACTGTTGGACTCAAAGCATGAAACTTAGAGGGAACTTCAAAAATTAGATGAGGTTGTTCCAAGTTACATTCTCTTAACATCATGCATTGGAATACAAAAATAAACATCGGAAATTTTAAAAAGTCACCTACACCATTCCCTTGTACTGATGGCACACTAGCTCCACCAATTCTGATCCATGTTTTTCATATGTTTTTTGGAGAATGTCTATGAAAATATTTCTATTGCTTGTCTATCTTCTTTCACTACTTGACTGTCCATACACTTGGAACGGAAAAATCCTGTTGCTCAAAATTAATAGTTTAGAGCTCTGCTATCTTATTCTTTCATAGGATTCAAACATAAGAAATTCATGCTGTTATTTGGAAGCAGATCTTAGTTACACTATTTTCATTAGAAATCCAAAACTTGCCTCTTCAGGCTATTTACAAGTATAGCCAAATATATTAAGATAACAATAACTGGAAAATCCAGCTTCAGAAAGACCAGAAATAATATTATTTTGTGAATGCTGGAATTGATTTTGCTGTCTTAAGTCATCTACATTTTCATTACAGATTCTAATACTCAACAAAGCTGACAGTAGGACATTGACCCAAGAATTGTAAAAGGAACAGCTGGAACACTGGAACAAGGGTTAAAAATTACATTTTCCTCTATGATTCTTCCTTACTTCTTCTTTATAAAAGACAGTGATCATTTGAAAGAATAGCCAGGTCACATCTTTGACCATAAAAAAGGCTGAAATGGGGTCCAGTAAATGGTTTTCAGCTCGGAATCAAAACCCTGATTTTTTAGATTCTAAACTAAAATAGTGGAACCATTTAACAAAAACAAACAAACCCTGTAATTAATTTTTAAAAATTAAAGAAGAATTGTAAAATTCTTTAAATTTACAGGGAAAATAGTATTTTAAAATGGAAGACAAAATGTCAGCAGCAAGGGAATTTGTACTATATTTAGCTATGTTTAATATATATAACTATTATATTTTACTAAATTTACTATGTTTAGCAGCCTGAAAAAAATTTTTGTGCTACTGACTCTTCAGCCAGTAAGTAGAAGTGCTACACTTGCATCTCATACCTCCATGAAACAGGTTTACCCTAAGTTACTTGCAAGCACACATTTTTTTGTATGCAGAATGCAAGTGTTCATGGCCCTGTAAATTTGCTGAATCTTATTATATGAATAGCAGAATATGGATTTTAAAGTCCCACTAAAAAAAATTAAAAAAAAAGTCAACTCAGTATGGCAGAAGAACATAATATATTTATTAAAAAAAAACCCAAACCAAACCAAAACAAAAACAACAAAACAAACAAAAAACCCAAACAAATCCAAATGTTGTTTACTTTATCAGTGAATTCTGACTCTAAAAAAATTTTTTTGAAGTTTATTTTTTAAAAAAAATCACCTAGAATATAATTTTAGTTGTTATACAAAACACTTGGTCTTTCATAGGATCTGTTTTAGGACTTTGCCAAAATATATTCTTGTTTATACCTAAAACTGGTCTTAATCTTTGAACAAAACTCCCCTTTGCTATCTATCAGTAGAATCTGCAGACTGATCACATCTCTGTGCTGTTTTAGGTCCACTAAAACAGACCATAAGTGCTATGATTCCCAAACATCTGCACATTCAGAAGGCCAGAATAGGAGCAGATTCCTTCTGCACCTTTTCACATTATGCCATAACACCCTGTTTTATAGAGTGCTTTCCTCAGCTCTTTCTTAGGACAGTGACAGTACATTTCATTCTAAGGAAAATTTCAGTAAGACACTAAGCAATATAGCCTTCAAACTATACTACATTCCCCAGCCTTTACAGAACATGAATGAACTGCCTCCAGTTTTGTTTGAGAGTGAAACAGGTGTGGGACCCTTAGATGTAAGGTTACCTCATTTCATTAATAAATTACAAATAAAGATGCCATGTCTATCACATCATCAAAATGATCTCGTGTACCAACAGCACAAGGCATTGCGTTCTCCCCACTGTCTTTCATCACCAGAAGAAGATCTACCTCTCATTCCTTGGCTTTCACATATAAAGTATAAATACACTGGGACTTTTAGGTGCCTCATCATCTACTCCCAACACATATAAACATATACAACTTACAGAAATCCTCAAGTCAGCCACATACAAAACAGTAAGACTTTTCTCAGTTTCTGTATCTTCTTAATGGTTTCAAGCTCCAAACGTTTGAAAAAAAACACATTATTTTGAGTTTTTTCAATGTGTTCAACTCTTTAGCTTGTTCAGTGAAGCTTTGTGCTGTGCTGTTACTCCCTCACCTGCTCTTTCAGTTCACTGCAGGTTGTTCACATATTATCTCCTGCCTAAACTGAGGTCTACCAGGGAGAGTCTAAAGCATTCCCATGGTTGTGACCACAAGTCAAACTGCTTCCAAACCGTACATGGACATTCTATTTGGAGTTTTAAAGGAAAAACAAGTTACTAGTGAAGCTTTCAGAAAAATCAGAAGTAGGCTGAGCGGATGTCTGCTGCTTATATAAAGATTTCCGTGTAAAGCTGCTTGAAAATATTTGATTTGCCATAAGTAGCTTTTAAAAATCCAGAAAGTATTTTTAAATGTTCTCAGATTTCTAAGGAATACTGAAACATCAAAGAGAGTTTGGGTGTTTCATTGGGGTTTTTTGTTTGGTTGGGTTTTTTGGAGGATTTTTTATAAAAGAAAAAAGAAGAGCTTAAAAAATTGAAGAGAAAATTGCAAAGACTTTATTCTCCAATTTCTGTCAACAAATTTCATGGAAATTAAAATAATTTCTGAAAAGTCTACTCTTATGAAACCAGGTGCTCACATTTTTTTTTTTAATATATATTTTTAATTATCATATATATTACCATATTACATTTATTCATAAAATAACTGCCTGATCTGAGAAATGAAAGCTGCTTAGCCCTTTGAAGAGTTTCGAGTAATAAGATATTTAATGAAAAAGCAAAGTATCAGCAGTCTGACATCCAGTGCAAACACATACCAGACATATACTCTCCTCCAAGGCATATTTGGGTTAAAGGGACCCTGAAATATTACAGGAGTTCTTTGCCAGTTACATTAGTACAAAGTGAGAGAGGTAAAATTTATTTTGAATAGCACTGACTAGAAACAAATGCTTTGTGATTTACCAGTAGCATTGTAATACCTCACTACTGAAAGCAGGACTGGACTTAGTGCAGCCAACAACTGTTTTTAAAAGCTGCACTTTTGTTCCATAATCCTGTATTCAGGGAATACTGCAAGTTCTGATAATCAGTCTGCTATTTCCTCAGACTTTGTTGCTATAAATGTATTAAATTTTTCATAAAGCAATCTGTATTTGCAATTAATCAAGTGAGTTGTCTCTTTAAGATAGTAGCCTAGCAACTTCCCCGAACCAGGGGAAGTCCCAGTTGGTGCTGCAGACCGACACATTATTTCAAGGCTGATCTAACTCGTCAGAGTGTTTCAATGCACCTCTCTGATTAAAAGTGAGTGGAGAAAAAAGTTTGGTGGACGCTTGAAAAACAATTTTATGTAGGTGGATATTCTTTTTGTGAATGTGAGCTAAANGATTTTTTATAAAAGAAAAAAGAAGAGCTTAAAAAATTGAAGAGAAAATTGCAAAGACTTTATTCTCCAATTTCTGTCAACAAATTACATGGAAATTAAAATAATTTCTGAAAAGTCTACTCTTATGAAACCAGGTGCTCACATTTTTTTTTTTAATATATATTTTTAATTATCATATATATTACCATATTACATTTATTCATAAAATAACTGCCTGATCTGAGAAATGAAAGCTGCTTAGCCCTTTGAAGAGTTTCGAGTAATAAGATATTTAATGAAAAAGCAAAGTATCAGCAGTCTGACATCCAGTGCAAACACATACCAGACATATACTCTCCTCCAAGGCATATTTGGGTTAAAGGGACCCTGAAATATTACAGGAGTTCTTTGCCAGTTACATTAGTACAAAGTGAGAGAGGTAAAATTTATTTTGAATAGCACTGACTAGAAACAAATGCTTTGTGATTTACCAGTAGCATTGTAATACCTCACTACTGAAAGCAGGACTGGACTTAGTGCAGCCAACAACTGTTTTTAAAAGCTGCACTTTTGTTCCATAATCCTGTATTCAGGGAATACTGCAAGTTCTGATAATCAGTCTGCTATTTCCTCAGACTTTGTTGCTATAAATGTATTAAATTTTTCATAAAGCAATCTGTATTTGCAATTAATCAAGTGAGTTGTCTCTTTAAGATAGTAGCCTAGCAACTTCCCCGAACCAGGGGAAGTCCCAGTTGGTGCTGCAGACCGACACATTATTTCAAGGCTGATCTAACTCGTCAGAGTGTTTCAATGCACCTCTCTGATTAAAAGTGAGTGGAGAAAAAAGTTTGGTGGACGCTTGAAAAACAATTTTATGTAGGTGGATATTCTTTTTGTGAATGTGAGCTAAAGAATTTTTCTGGGGACAACTAATGTTTTAAATTTGTCTAGAAATTAATACAAATTTGTTTCTCATTTCCAAACAAACAAGAATGAAAAATTACTTTGTGCTTCTTGTTGTTTTGTTTTCTTTCTAACCTAACCACTTATTCAAGTGGAGGAAAAGTAAGATGTTGGAAACAAGAAAATGTACTTTCTAGGTGAACGAAAATAAATGTAAACACCTAAATGGATTATATTGAATTTATCTTGAAGTGTCTAGATTCACAATTCCATGTAATAGTAAAGACCTGATAATTTTGATTTTGACTGAAGTGATGTCAGGGGAAGTTTAGGTTGGATATTGGAAAAAGGTTCTTCACCCAGAGGGTGGTTGGCCACTGGAACAGGGTCCCCAGGAGACTGATCACAGCATCAAGCCTGACAGAGTTCAAGAAGCCTTTTGATGACAGTCACAAGTAAATGGTGTGACTCTTGGAGATGGTCCTGTGCAGGGCCAGGGTTTGGACTCACCAATTCTTTTACATCCCTTTCAGTTCAGCATATTCTGTCATTCTGTGATTGTGTGGCCAAGCCTTTCACAGCTTTGTATCCTAGAGTCTGGAAATAGCAGCTTTACAGGACTCCAAGGTTCCTCAGTATCATTCCTCAATCAGAGCTGCAGACTAGTTCAGTCTGAAAATGGCCATGGGGCCACCCTTGTACCTGTAATAGGCAGGTCTTTGACCAGGAGCAAAGGAAACCTCAGGGACAGAGGTTTTGCTTTCGCACACACATTGTGCACAGGTAAATTATATGCAATGTCTTCTTCCAAATCTAAACCAGAATTCTTGGTCTCCCTGTTGCAGCAATGGGAAATATTGTATGCTACAATGAACAACAGTAAATGTGCCTCTCTATTCTGCAAGAGCAATTACTGCTAACAGGTAGTGGTCAGCAACTTAAAAGAGGCCTTTCTTCCTGTTTCTTCCCTGACTGTAAATCTAAAACCTTTGAACATGTTCACCAAAATGGACATTATCTATGTCTGTGTAGACAATTCAAATTATCACAGTGGGGAAAAGTTTTCCTAATTTTTCTGTTTGCTTTCTCTAAGAATCTAGCAATGATCAAAGGCATCAACCCATGCAGGGCTAATTTTAAACTTTCAATTTAGCTTCAGTTTACAGGCACTAACCTGAAGACAAGTTTGTCCCTTGTGTAATATTATTTTTGTTGCTCCTCTGAATATTCAGTCAAGCAACAATGTAACTTCTTTTCCAAAATCTCCTTGTATTCTTTACCATAGAAGTAGAAGAGTTCTGATTTAAATTGCTGAAAGGATTTCATTTAAATCAATATACATTGCTTCAGGGCTGTTTGGGGTCAGGGAAAAAGGCTGTTGCAAGTAATAGTAATTCTCTACCAAAGACAGTGCCACTGAATGTTGAGAGGTCTATATGACTGGTTTGTATAATCACCTACATTTACATGGTTTATATGAAGCTGAGTATATTTTTCTTCTTTCAGTCCAACCTGATTATATAAATGTTCCCCTATTACATAATCCTTTAAACTTACTCAGCTTCAGAGGCAAAATGTGGCCAAGTGTTTACATCATTCTTGAAAGTGATGAAGTTAAAATTATTAAAAAAATATTTAATGCTTTTGTTAACATTTTGAGGGATTGCCTAAGCAGTCAAATTTGATTAATCCCAGTCTTACCACCTATGAATTAACATCATTACTACACCTTGCTATTTAACTCCTAGTATGTTCTATCTGTCTTTCAATGGGTTATACTGCTAAAGAGCAATGGACTGTTAATTGAGACAAAAAGCAGATGTTTTTGTATAATTTTTTAAAATTTCTTCAGAAAATATATGTAAGGCTTGGTGTTCTTTGCACAGCAATCATGGACAGTTGTCTCAAACTGTAAATAGTGAATGACTGATGTAGATCCTAAAACATGAGGATTTATAAGAGGTAGGAATCAACGCAATGCAGTTGAAGGCAGTGAGAGTAAAAAGAACTGAGTTAAATTTAAGACAAAGAGAGGGTTGGCAGAGGATATTTGCCTACTTGCTGTCTTCACCTTTGCATTTCACTTACCATTCTAGACCTAAAGAGTTCTACTGTTAAGAGGTTTTCACGCTTGTAGTCAGATATGTGGGAAGTGGACAGACAACTGAACAGAGGTTTGCATATATGATTGTTCTGGGGAGGGTTCAGAAGGATTCTAAGCTGAAACCATGACACCACATGTATATTATGTTTATTATGTATGTATATGATGTAGCAACCAGGCTACAAACCAGTTCCAGTGTACACAAGATGTTTCTCCTTCAAGGAGAGAGTCCTAATTGTCAGTTCTTGTTTTCCATAACTTGTCAAGAAAAGAACCAACTCTTGGAGGTATCAAGGTCAGACACAGACCAAAATAATAGCATCTCATTGTGCCCAAGTACAATGATGCAGAAGAATCTGGACAAACTTGGAATATTTAACATCTTACATACTATAGGAATAAGATGAAATTTGTTCTACAAAACTAAACTGAATCCTAAAAAAAATATAGTCTACTCATTATAGCCAAAAGAAGTGTGTATATTGGGGCTTTAATATAAAGTTCTATTACTTCCTAAAATTCACCCTAGTTTTTAGGTCTCAGTCATACCTACCAGAAAGCTACTAAGCTCCTGCAAGTATCATGTTTAATATACTTCATGGCCGTGAGCAGGGAAGTATTTTGTTTCATCAGTTTTGAATACCTGTTCACTAGCTGTACTATATGACCCATTTACAGTTTTGTTTTCTAAGACAGACTATACAGTAGCTTTAAGAGAACAAGTGATCTCATCCTTGTGCTATGAATAGCACAGAACCTCTCATCTTTGAATTGAGTCATCAGGGACACAAGGTAGATGCTGTCCTTGCAAGCTGGGAGATATTCCAACAACTTCTGCATAGTTGCTGTGCTAAATGGTAACTTTCTTCAGAAGATCAAGGACCCATTTCCTAGCTTGATATCTACCATGATACATGACACAAATGTTCTGACATTTTTACACAAGTTATTAAGCTATCAATTTCCAGATGTCCTGCAACCTATGCTGCCATGAGTCTGGAAATCTCAAACAAGTAAATATAGAGAGTCTCTATCCAAATAATTTTACTAAGAATCTGTGCTACAGAGATGACACATCATATTTTGTAAACATGACAGATCAAAAGGTATAAAGAGAGTATGCCCAAGTTATCACTAGTCTGTAGCACAAGAAGGTAACTGTCTTTACCAGAGTTAGTAAGGGATGTCATCTGAACATGCTTCCTTCCATACAAGCATGCCATAGTTGTTATAGGAAAAAAATTTCAACTCTTGGATATATCCTTTCAGAAGAGAATAGAAGAGTATCATATACTTCAGAATGGCCCAGAATTGTAGGCTTTGTGGACATTTACCGATGTGAAAGTAAATATCAACATAACTCACCGACTTTGTTTCTCAAATTAACCAGAGAAAACAATGTTTAAAAGAATGTTAGAGATGGTTGTTAGGCTGTGGCTTAAAATGCTATTCTAAGAAGTCCATGAATAGACCACTCATTGCTTTTATAGTATTTACAGTTAAAATTTTGATAACTAAGAATTCACCACAGTTTCAAAGGCTAATAATGATCCTCAGCTTCTTGCCAGTAGTTCCAGTTAAGAAATCACTAGCTTGGAAATTGAGATAATCTGTTATCTAGAAATAGTGCTTTTCAGACTGGGTTTAAAACACTGATACGTCAGCTGTAGTATGCTTTCACTCCCTGTTCTGCAGATAATTAAAAGAATTTCATCTGATGAAAGCTATCATTTCAGCACTTTGTGAGAACACCGTGATCTACAGATGTACTTCTAAAAAGGTGGTTTACATTATGAGTGCAGTGTTAAGAGTAAAACATGTTCCTTAGGTCATCAAGGAGGGAAACATTCTGACCCAAGGCATAGCTGGCCTCACAAAGATTCTTGAAGTCTAAAGAATCTGGGTTTTTTTATAATTTTTTCTCTTTTAGAACTAGACTGCTTTTGAATCATTCTAATAAAAAGTATACTCTTGTGTTCTTGCATTCACTGACTCAAGCAGTGATAAGGGTTGTTTAATGGAGTTGGTACTCATACCGATCGCTCATTGCTTAAAAAGGAACTTGCAGGTTAATCAGATCTGCAAGTGTCTTTCTCATTATTTACATTGCTGAAGAGGATTAAATGTTAGGGGGAAATATCATTGTTTGCTCTGCCAGATAAATAAAAATCAATTTGTTGTTGTAAGTGGATGTGTTAAATGTAGTAAGGTAACAAATCCCGCAGCCCTCTCGAGAATGATTTTTCAAGACAGAGTAGCCTCTGAAAGGCAATGAAGACATGGCTATGAACACGGTACTGTGTAGGAGGTATTGCTCACTCCCTCTTCTGGTTAATTCTTAGGTTAACCTCATTTCAAAATCTGATTTTTCATGTAATGTGGAATATTAATCTCCACAGGGGATGGACAATTACACACAGCTGTTTCTTCTTTTAATCTTGTTTCCAATTCATAGCTTGGACATTTCTTATGCAAATTGTTTGTGTTCATGACGTTCAGGTTCTCTAACAGATCTGGAGACAGCTAATGAGACTGGAAGTAGGTCTTGATGAGTTTCTATAATGCAGAACACCTTCACCACATATTGTTTTGCAGTTGTACTTGCAAATTCCATATCCTTGTGTGTTTACATCCCTCTGACTACTTGCAATACAAGCTGTACTGATGGCAGCCAAAGTTTCTTGGCAAACTCTTTTTCCAAATTCCAGCAGCTGTGGTAACAAGTACCTTGTTCAATAATAATAGTATCCCCTGTATTTGTATCAGGTGGCAAAGTAAATTGATTTATAGATTATGGAGAGTTGAACCTGATGTGAGGAAAAGTTATAAGCAAAATTATATTCATACTTAAGTCTTTTTCAAAATTGTCCTACTATCTATTCTGGAAACATTTTTCCCCTGAAAGTGTGTCTTCTCAGACTGGCAGATCAGGGAAACATGATTTGTATGAGGGTAGATTGTTCTTCCTCACATAGTGGGGTCTAGTTCTGCAGTAAGGTGTATACAGTGTGTAACAGCAGAATGGGTTCTTATCTCATTCAGTTGCCTGTTAGACAATGCAAGTCGGAGAGCACACCTTATCAGTGTTTACTTCTGTGTGTCTATATACTGTATAAATCTTTAAGTCCATTTGGCTGAAATTAGAATAAGAAAATCGACAAAGTGACATGGGTGAAATGCAGCTTGCACTTTGATTGTGTAGGGAATAGGCTTAATTTTTGAGTATCTGAATAAACCAGAATGCGAGGAGAAAAGAAGGTTTTGCAGTTCATGAGCTCAATTTATTTCCCAAAGTGGAAACTGGTAGAGGATTTGCCCTTTTTATTGGTAAGAATTAAGTAAAGAATGTTGGGCTACAGCACTGGCTGGACGGACTAAGTTGGACCAAACAGCTTCATGCCATACTGCCAGAAGTTAAGGATATTCAGTACCATACAGGACTAAGACCTTAATTCACTAACTCCCAGAAGCAGTCAGTACAAGAAAATATATTTTAAAAATAAAATCATATACAAAAATATATTTAAACTTTTCCTTCTCTGGCATTTGACACAAGAGATTTATCTGACCTTCCAATAAAGACAATGATTTCTATGATTTAACCAAACTCTCCTTTTCTTCTTCCAGGTCCATCAACATCTTAGTTCTTACAGTCCTTTAACACAAAGCTAATTTTTCTCGTGTTCTAAGTTCTTTGACATAAAAATATTTTCTAAAAACTTCTGGAGACTATATGGCTCCATATTTTCTTCTGCAGCATTAGGCACATGCTGTCAGGATCCTGCATGAACCACATCCTCCATAGGGATTTGCCTGCCTTTCCTGGTCTTGCAGTTGACTGTGACTCCCTCAGACCTGTCCTGCTCCTGCCACTTGGGTGCGATGGCACTATGCCCATGACATTCAGGTCCCTGCCCTTGCCTTGTCATCACCCTTGGCTTCCAGTGCCCCTTCCCTTGCAGAGTAGCTGGTCCTGCAGCTCCTGAACGAATACCTTTAAGGTCAGAAGGTCTTGAACTATCATTTTTAAATACTCTAAAGTCAGAACTTCTAGGATGGACAAATTTTGATTAAGTTTCTACTGGGCATCTGTCTACTCACTTCCAATGTTTGAATACTAATCCTTTTATCTTAAAAATTGACCAGTTAGCAATTTACCTATTATGCACACTATAATGAGATCACTATGCTAGTGCACCTCCAGTCTAGATAGCAAAATCTCACCAAGAACTGATTTTAATCTGTTGGACCAATTTCCTCTGTTAAACTACAAGAGCATAACAACTTATCAGGAGTGGACATTTTGCAAAGTTCTTTTACTTTCTGAAAATATATTGCACCTCTCTAAAAGAAATTAAAATTATTTTAATTTTATGAATTCACTTAAAAGACTTCATAGTGTATAATTGTTTTCTCACTGTAATCCTTTTTATAAGAATGGGATGTTAACATTGCAAGTTTTCTCTGATGCCTCGCTTTTATTCTGTGCAAGACATTGGTACTATCTGTTCTTTTCAAGCAGCAGTGTTTACTACCTCAGCTCTTTATACAATTTCTCATTGAAATGGCTTCCATCACTTCCTTCTTCTTGCAAGTGCTGTAGTTCTGCCTGGAGCTTTCACAGGTCATGCCAAGGGTAAAAGTTATCTTATTGCTTCAAGGTACCTCTGAATGAGCTGATATTCAAAATTCTCTTAATTACTTAGGGTAAAGACAATGTTTCATTCCTTGTCCAGGTAGTACTAGAGTAGCCAGTAGGAAATCAACCTAGTTCTGGTTATCCTCACAAAGTCACAAATCACATGTGCTATTGCTACACTGAAGGCTAACTGCATATTGACCTGCATTAATTAGTAAGAACTTAATCAGCAAGATGAAGAAAGTTATTATTTCCCTTAATTCATATCTCAGAAGGCCACATCTGGAGTCTTGTATCTGGGTTTGAGTCTTGACAGTGGAAATGTAATATCTAAAGCTAGGTGAGATTCAATAAAGAGTCATTATGATGGGAGGGCTGGAGAACACAGAAATAAATACAGGGGCAAGGTAGACAAGTTCTGCTTAGCCTCATAAGAATGCAATGGGAGGTGAATTATTGCTACTGTTCAAGAAAAAAAAAAAAAGGGAGGCTCAGGGAAACTCTCATGCTGAATCATTCTTGAGCAGGGAAAAGTAAGAATCATGAAGCCTCTGTGGTTGCTTTACTTTATCAATGAGTGGTGAAAAAACAGTTAAGGATTTACCTTTTGTTTCCTTTTATCAAGAGGAACTGTTGCTGTAGTTTACCTTCATACACAATGTATTTTCTCATGCTTTACTTATGCTTCCAAGAGAATCAGAAGACTGAAGTTCTTCAAATAGTTAGTGGTAGAACTGTGTAGAGATACCAGCAAACAGTTGCATGTTTTGAGTTTACAACAATAAGGACTGCACAGTTTTGTCTGCTTGTGTACATAGCATAAGACAACAAAGCACAGCATGACAAGTGGTTATTAAACACAGTCTCAGAAACAGAAGAGTTACTTGAGCAGTACAAACTAATGACACACCAGAGCTCAACGTGGGCAGATAAGAGCATATTTTCTCAAATTAAAAATAAAAAATATTTCCTCATGCAGTGAGTATATTCTTCATCATCACATAATCTGTTAATGTATATTACTACAGATAGATTTACCAAAAATTGTGCAATAAAACCAAAGAAAAATGTGTTCCTAAGGAAATAATTAGAATGAAGATCAATACCTTACTTAAAGAAAATAATTACTATTATATTGATATGAAACAAGAGTGATTCAGATGTCATTTTTATTTTTAATCTGTTTGGAATTTTTATCCTCAAAATTATT
Organism: Formicarius rufipectus; assembly: GCA_013399695.1. NCBI lineage: Eukaryota > Metazoa > Chordata > Aves > Passeriformes > Formicariidae > Formicarius > Formicarius rufipectus. The sequence goes on from VXAU01006053.1 coordinate 237,809, forward strand.
AGACAATTTGACTTCTTGTCTTGACCTGCCTGAAACTAGTAGTCTTCATAACAGCAGGTAAGGCATATTGTGTGATTGTGGCATAAGGACATTTTTCTTTCCCTGAAGAGATTCACCATGCAAGGCTTTTCCAGACAAAATTTTTAGGTACAGATTTACGTCTAGCAGCAAAGAATAAGAACAGAATGTAACAACCAAGGCTTTTCCTCATCCTTGGAAATCTGTTGGGTTTCCTCTTAAGAAATCTACTTTAGAGGTGACACATTTTCCTACTCTGCTGATCCTTCATCACACCTGCTACAGTGACATACTTTGCATTGCCCAGGATTTTTTGTAATACTTGGAGATAGAACAGGTTAGAAAAAGCATCCTGCCCACTTCTGTACCCTAAGATTCTCTCACCTGAAAATAAAGATATTTCCCCCAGTCATTTGTATCATTTCTGAAATATTGAGAAGGGGAGAAATACAGAGATTCTAATAAGCCTTCTGTTCTATTTAAAACTGGAGGTAAAGGGCAGAGCAAAGAAAAAAAAAAAAAAAGCATCACACTTGATTTTTTACAAATACAGCACATAAAAAAATTTCTGTTCATCATATTCAGCATGAAGGGTTGGGAGCAGGGCACATTCTGTCCTGTACATGGGTAATTAAATGACTGGCTGTAAACAGTAATGCCTGCTCCATCACTGACTAAATTTCACTCTTCCTGAGAAGGGTTTCTTTTCATTTTGGTTTATTTATTTTTAATTCACAGCACATTTCTGTTCTGCCTCTTGTTCAATGATATGATCTCTGCAGGTATTCTGTAGTACTCTGACTGTTGGTTATCCAAGCTGATTTATAGACCAACTTTTCTTCTCCTTTCCTTCTGCTTGTAATGTAATACAAAAAAGAAATATAAAATGGAGTTATAAAATAATTGATTAAGTGAGATATACTAGAAAATGAAGTCACTGTTCAAAAAGACAGAGGAGTAGAACAGATGATTGCCACATCTAACAGTGACAAATGTCATTTAACTATTATGAAATGAAGTTAATACTGAGCATTTCTTTCACAGCAGATAAGGCATATGAGAATGACAACAGGTTTTCTTCTGAATCTATTAACCCATTTCCTACCCCTTGACTGACACGTTGTTTAGACCAAATGGGCAAAAGCTGATACCAAAGTTCTTATTTCATGCTGGTGGTTTGGGATTTTTTTTTTTAAACAAGGAAAGGTCCATCTTAAAAGATTCAGCACTCCAGATGGCTCCGTCATAGTTTCAGTGCTTACATAGTAGGAAGTAAATGGCTTTAGAATCTGCCTGCAATAGAGGGCACTGGATGGCTTTCAGGTTTAGTCCACAGGATTATACTTTATGTCACTGTCTGAGATTGTGGGCAAAGAATGGCATTCAAACTAAATCACGAACAACCAACAAATTCATTTTTCAGCAAAAATTAATTAGGCATCTGGATTTTGGGATCAACAGCAAGTTCCACTGTGTCCTTCATCAATTGATCCAAATGGCCATCTTCATTCCAAACTTGAATTATTTCAGAAATCTGAAGACACCAAATAGATGCTATGTTGCTATGTTATCCTGTTTTCTAACAGTGACTTCCACTAATGCCACCTGTTATATAACAACATTGAATAGTCTGGTCATTGACAAAGTCACATTGCTGTGGTCTTGCTTGGCTACTGCCCTATCTTGAAGGGAACTTCAGCAATCATACGTGTTTCACCCACCAAGCACTACTTCACCTTACACAAAGGGTACAGAATTTCCAGTTGCAGCTGCCTCTCTTCAGATACTAAACTCACTAATAAAATCACATGCTTACTTTAAATGTAAAAGAGTGAAACAGAACAAGCTACAAATTAGCTAGAAACAGCTAAAAGCACTTTTTCCTGTCTCACAAGCAAATATAACCATGATGATCTTAACTGGTGGTACACAATCACTAGATAGCTCTCTGCAAAACACAGAGTGCAAAACTGCTGCTTACTTAAAATGAAACTGCATATCATAGAATGGAACAAAACACCTTTTCTTAATAATTCTAAACTCCTACTCTTTCTAACAATGTTCTCATTTTTGAGTTATTTAATCAAACCACAACAAGATGTTCCTTACTATCACTGTCTTGCAAAAAACAATACCATGCTTTGCTGCTCATTCTGGCCTATGCCCAATCAGAGCTGCCTGCTCAAACTGGAAAGTGTATCATGTCTTACAAATTTAACCTCATACGGCAAGTTGTTCTATATGAACATAGTATTTATCTGTACTGAATAGGCTGTAGGACCAGGACTCTTCCTGGGTTAGAAATCAGCTGCAAACCATTCAATATATTCCTCCAGTGTATTCATCCTTTATTTTTACCACAAATTTCTACTCTCTCAGTGGTTCCTAGATCCTCTTTGATGAAATAATTGTTAATGGATTGGTCAGCATCCGCTTCCTACTTTTTTCTCACTGGAAGATAGGCAGAAGAGTAGTTAGTCACTGCTAACACAATGAGATTATGTAACTTTAAAAAAAAAATAATTAACATAACCATTGTGAGCTGCCATTTAGGAATTTTTCAAGAAGAACAAAGTTCGCGATAAATCACTATTATATAAATGGGACTTCCTAAATACTTTTAAGTAATAAAACACATCAGCCTGAGAATCAGAGTGAGATTAAAAAAACCCCACAACATTCTTTTCTTAAGCACATTAGGGTTTTTTATTTTCGTTTTTGACCAATTTGAAAAACTTATAAGGAGTTGATTTCAATTTAAGATTAACATTTTTGTTCTGCTTTTATTCTCTATCACCATCACTCCTGTGCTAATTGCACTAAGATTTTGACATATGCCAGGGTTATGTCTCAGAAATTAAATGCTTTTAATAAAATAAGAGTTTGGGAAATTTAAACACATTTTGAGAATTACTTTAAATCTCTGTATGAAACTGTAGTGGAATTTGAATTATATTTTCTTATGCACTTTTCCTCTGATAAAACTCCATTTTTGAAAAGCTGCCCTTGAAAGTATCCCTTAATATTTTTTACTTCAAATCTAGCCCCTGTTCTATTAAAAGCTGAGCAGAGTTTTTTCTCTTTTTATCCTGAGAAGCATTTGGTAATGTGATGGTCTGTATAAGTAGTTTCCAGTCAAGATCTAAAATAATTTTACTGATAATTTTCACTGTCAGTAGGAGCAAAGGTGAATATACAGATATATTTGGGGGATATATACTCCATTGTCCTATTTTGCTATCACACTCTTTATGTCTTCCAGTTTCTAATCTTATGAGCTACTGTGAAGAATATTTATTAGGATGTCTTATGTTTTCAATACAGAACATTCAGACCAATTTCAAAACTCATCTAGGTCCTTAAGATGTAAAATGCCAGTAGACAGAGATAAGAACTGACATCTGACCAACCTGCTCCACAAACAGCACAGATTAGATGCAGATCAATGTCGAATAAATGTCTCTTTGTCCTTCTTCCCTGTACAAAAAATAAAGCCCTGTGTTAGCATCTTGATCCGACTTGTTTCACTTTGGTCCTAATGAGAAACTGAAATGTGTATGATACTACTTTCGTTTTCATCATTTTTTCTCCTTCATGATATCTCAGGTCTAAGCACATGACAAGGAATTGTGAAACAGCATCACAAGGTTTCTTAAAGCAGTATCCTTCAAAGTCTGGCCATCAGTTAGTTAATGGCTAGCAGCTCGACTAATATGAGATTGCATCAAGAACCTATTTCCTGCAGGAGGTCAGTAGAAATGTCTGCTCTGAATGGCTAACTAAAAACTTCTACTTATCTCATTACGTGCAGAAACACACTAACTATGGTTTTATATCTTCTCCTGACTGGTGAAGTAATGATCAAAATGCTAATTGTACAGGATCAGAACTGACAGCAGCAACTTATTTCTCCCTTACACATGCACTCTTATTTCGGTTTTGCTTTCTGACATAGGAGAGACAGCATAGTGGCTTTTAAAGCTAGCATTTCATCTTCAGATGATCCCTGTCAGTTCATACACATATTGGTCTAGTCAGGATTTAGGTACTATAACAGAGACCTGATCCAGCTCTCCCTAAAAATCAATGTGAGACTTGCTGATCTCAGTGGAAGCTAGATCAAGCCTCAAATCGACTGGAGGAGAAATTTTCTGAAGCACAAAGGACAGTGAGATGTAAAAGTCCCAATTCTTACTCGTTACCTTAAAAACATCTAATAGTTCTTTTCCCAATGTGAAATAAAAATATAGATCAGGGAAATGTAAAAAAGCTGTTACATCCATGGACATAGAGAATTGCTGGCTTGTTTTTTATCTTGACCTGAAGTTTCTATAAAAGTACTTTGAAAATTTCTACTGCTCCATTAAAGTTAGCTGGAAGTCAGACTTACATTTAATGGATTCAGCAGAAAAGAATAAACAGAGCAAAACCAAAAAATATGTGAGGGAGGTATTTTTTGAAAAGCTGCTAAAGCAATATAGTTTAGTAGTACACCATCTTTTCATAGCAGGCTTCCTCCAAATGTGCAATGGTTTTATTTCAGTATAGATTGAGTAGATTTAGCTACTGAGAAAGGAGAGCGGAAAATAAATATTTATCATAAAAGCGTTTTTCTATCGTTTTTTAAGGGTTTCCATACGTCTAATTACTGTTTGAATTTATAGTAAGAGTACAAGCGCTTCTTTGCCCTCAATGAGTTGTAACACCATAGCTTAATTATAATAGGCATGCTCTTCTTTTGCTTAACAGCTAAAGGTCTGGGTCTTTGGCTTGGAAGGTCTTTTCTCTACACTAAAAGAAGAGTGAATAATGTCAGTTTGTTGATTCATGCTTACTACTTCATCTTGCCTCTGAACAAATATTTGTTATAAAGGAAATATGTGTATTTGCTGTGCCATGAACAACTGTCATTTTGAACTGCTGAATTATAAATCTACAGAAAGAGAGCTAACACAGATTTTTGTTCTTTAATTACACACCCTGGAACTACAAGCTCAACCACAAGTTTTACTTTTGAAAATATAGAGAGGTCCAAAAATTCACCCACAGAATATTTTGAAGACCCCTCTGTTCTTTAATACCTTGAGGTAGCATAAAGAGAAGATGCAGCACACAGTTTCTCAGGAGATACTTTTACCGGTACCTTTTGAAAAAAAGGGAGAAAATAAGAGAACTTGGCAAAAGTTAAAAGAGTAACATGCAAGCAAGATAGAGCCTTCCACAAAGCACTGATTTTGCACATACTAACCCATATAACTCAGCAAAATCCAATCCATCATCTCTAAGTTACCCAAAGTATTAAGAAAGGAGATTAATAGATGAAGAATGAGTAAAGAAAGAAAGAATAAGAAAAATAGCTACCACCAGAGAGTCCTATGGAAATTCATCTTTCACATGGCCAGTTGAAAGTACTCAAGCAAAAAGGGAACACCTGATGCAGCTTTTAAGTGCCTTGGCCCGCTGAAGCCACCCCTCCCAGAGGGGCCTTCCAGATCACTGGCTATACTGGGGCTCTGGGGCAGGGTGAGGGGCAGTGCTCCCAGGTCAGCCCATGTAAGGCTGGGTTAGAGACTCCAGGAGTGGTATCACTCAGACTGCCTTTGACTGACAGCTGCTCTAGGGTCGCCCCATGAGGCTCACAGGGACTGCCATGTGGGATATGATGTTACCTCCCCTTTGTGAGATTCAATTTATCCTTCCACACACATACATTTGAGTTGGCTCTGACCCAAAAATTAATATAATCCAATGTCTCACACAGTCTTAGAGGAAAAATCCACCAGATCAAAAATAATTTTTCTATGGCCCTATAATGGTCTCCTACTAATTTTCTGTTTCTTGGGAAAATCTACTTCTTTAAAAAATACAGAAATTAGTGCCATTTTATTCTTATGAATGTTGGATATTCCAGTGGATTTAAATAGCCAGAAATGATATAGCAGTGGTGTAATCCTTGTGAAGCAATGGAGTTGGCCATTGGACACTGGGACTAGAGATAATGGGATAACAATTACAAAACTTAAAGACTGTCTCTAGTAGGATTTAGCTCCATAATCTTTAGTAGGATTTATCTCACTGAACTGCGGACATTCACCATACATATGTCTGCATCTGAATTACTTTAAGTCTCCACAGATAAATAGTCAGTTCTCAATGTAATTACTATTGTACTCTTGTGGGCATCTAAAACAGGTCAATTGAACCGTGTTTTTCAAGTGCTTATACCTCTTGGCCAATTGTAACAGTAGTTTAGATACCGCTGCACTCATAAATGTCTTATTACGAATACCTAGGGACCTGAAAAATTAATCTGATCTGTGACCCTCAGGATGTAATTTAAAAGATGGACTTTTGGCCAACCAGGTGTTTTAAACTCTTCCAAGTTTCTTCTCAAGGAGGGAGGGAACAGCAGGGAGCTGTTCTAATCTCCTGACCACTGCAGGAACAATTTTGAGCACTGTTATGCAGCAATAAGATCCCTGTTCTTCTGGAATACTATTTTGTTTGGAAGGTTTTCCTTCAGATGGACAACAGCAATCTTTCTGTCTGAGAACTAAACCTCTGCCCTATCTCCTCAGAGATAAAGGTTTGGAATAACTTTAGAATGGCTGAAGTTTTTATACTTATGAATACACTGAGGGAAGACAAGTTGTCTTCTCAGGAAAACTGGTAGAATGGAATAAACAGTTTCTCTGCACAGCACTCACACAGAAAGCATACATTCACATGTAGGATTCAAAAGGAACATTCTCAAACCTTTTTCCTTATTAAATATTTCTGTCATATAATCAAACGTTTTGATGGCTAATCCATAAGCAGCATGACATAATCAAAACTATATATATTAACATCTCAAGATCAAGTTATTTATCAAAATGGATTGTACACACCAGAATGTTATTAAAGCTTCTCTGAATTATCCAACCACTCATCTTACTTTCAAAAATATAATTAAAAAATTCCTCCAAATAAAGTTTCTTTGTCCCTACTGTTTTTATTCTGTGTTCACAAATGATGGACAAAAACTTAACTCCGGGACAGAAATTAGTGTTTTGTCATTGATATCTATAGCAATAGCATCTTCCTTAACATATCTGCATTTCAATAGCACACCAATCATATAAATTTGGCTAATATGGAAAGGAAGTGTCATTGTTCCTGGATTTTTTTCTTTCTTTTTCATGTCTTTTACTCATGTCCTTCCCACTTCAGAAAAGAAACATGCATAAATAATGGAACTATTTATTCTGTGATTTCCACTTTCTTTCTCTGATAACTTTACCTGTCATAATGCATGAGGAACATATACCTAAATATTGATCCCTAATGAGCATTTAAGAAACATATCTGAGACTTAGTTTGTTGAAATAAAATGGTTTGGGAGGAATATCTACTTTGACACTTCACAGATGTAAGTTAAAAAAAAAAAAAAAAAAACCAAAACCAAAACAAAACAAACCAAACGGAAAAAAAAAAAAAAAAACAAACAAACAAACAAAAAAAAAATCCTGCAAACAAAACAGATAGATTCTTATTCTAAGTAATTTTTTTATTATTTAATTGGTCAATATTTATTTTTACTGTTATAATATCTGAGTGTCATGTTATGCTGTCCTTCTGCACATCTGACTATCAAAAAACCCTGAAGTGTAATAAGTATATAGACAACAATACAGAGTGCAGCTAAACAGACATCTGAGGGGCATCTGAGTTTTAAACAACCTGTCCACATTGAGAATCAAAACACTAACCTCCAAAGTCCTAGTATACTGGTTTTACTTCCTTCCTTTAAAACAAAACAAAACAAAAAACATCTACCAAACTAAAACTCCAACCAGAAGAAAACCAAGGAAACCAAAAGAACACACACTCACATGACACCTGATCACCTGATAGATTAGGGCACAGGCTTATAATTAACAAAAGAGATAACTGCAGTTTGACAAGTGTCTGCTTTTTAATAGTGAAATCTTGGACAAAATAATAGTGTTAAAATAATAAAATGATGCCTTGGGTGGGTATTTCTGAGCAGGTACCAGGTGCCATGTGAAAAGGAGAGATTTTTCTCAAGCCCTTAGCATTTGATTACTCTGTCAGTGCCCCAGGAAAGCTGAGATCTTTGTACCCAATATGTCACCTTCCATTTCATCCCCCTTAGCATGTGCTTAAGGTTGCAGATTGTGTGTGTGGGGAATGATCATGGAATAGGTTTCAGGCATGCTCATTGCATTCCCCCCAGGGAGTATCAACTGCATTTAACCTTATAATTTCCATACCATTGTAACTTCTGTTAGGATATGAGTATAATTTCCCAGTTTCCTCTTGTTTTACTCCCAGCCTTCCTTCCACAGTCAGGGTACAGAATTTCATTAAGAACAGCAATCTTTTGTTAGGCAGCTATGATATCTGTGATCAGTTTCCCTCAGTAGCAGACACTCAAAGAGCAAGATCACAGCTGAGGCCATGAAAGTGAAAGAACAGTACAGTGTCTGGGGGTTGTAAGAAGGAATGGCCAAGTACACGTTACTAAAGCAATGCAGCACTGAGAAATGGGACTGGCAGCCAACAGCATAAATCTAACATGAACCCATAAGCAGTGAAAAGACAAAGGAGATGGGGCAAGGTAAGAAAGAAAGCTCTAATCCTACAAGAATGGGAAAAAAGAGAGGAGTTGCTCCATTGTTGACAATCCTGGACCTTCGGCAGACCTGGAACCTGGCAGTCTCCATGGCTTACGGACAATGAGCCTCTCTTTCCCTTCAGTGGAGAAAGAAAACTACTTATTTTGATTTGCTATACACCAAATGTTGCAAAGCTAGCAACTTCCAGCAATTCCTTCAGATCAGCTGTGTTGAACAGTAAATTACTGGGGTAAAGCAAATCATACATTTCATGAGAGGAAGAAATAAGGAAAAGACATTGTAGGTCCAAAGGACTCTTCTGAAGAACCACAATGAATTTTAAGAACTCTCACTCTCATCTTTGTCGTCTGCACCAGCAGCCTTCTGTTGTCCTTACCTTTCTGACACATCGAGCAAACAATGTTCCTACAATGCCTGATTCATGTTCCTGTAGCCCAGTCCACAGGAGTTTAAGAAATGAAAATGAGAACAATCCTATAGGAGGAAGAGTTAATGGCAACAGTGTCAGAAGATCTTATATTCATTTACTCAGCTTCTCTTTTATCAGTATAAATATGGATTTAATAATGTGACATCATTCTGCTTCACTAACAAAGCTATGACTGGGTGCCCTCTGTTATATAGGAATAGAAGTAATTCTGAGTAGTATTTCTCAGGCAGTTAATTCATTCAGTATTTGAATTAAAGGAGGAGCTCTGTGATTATGGTACAGATGTAACAAAATTCACTTCATTTTAGTCTCAATCAACCCTCAATTAACAGACCAATGCAACAGATAGGAAGTAATTGCACTTACTCCTTGATTCTCTGTTTTACGTAAATGCCATTTGAAGAATTCTGTTAATAGGATAATTAAGTTTGGGGGTTTTTTTAGTTTAAAAGATATCAAATATGCTGGCAAAATTGAGGCATAGACTTTATTGCTGAGTGAAAGATATTGTGGAGCAATAGAACTACACTTTGCTTTGTGAGTTAATTTTGTATAATTCAGAAAAGCCTTCAAAACCAGTTCAAAATTCAGCAACTGAGAGTTTATATCCTACATCTTTAAATGATCACTTAAGAACTTTGCTCTGTGAAAAGCCTACTACCTGCCTGGACTGTGTGCCTTGTGAAAATAGAAAAGAAGTTTTTGTTAAAACAAATTCTGAAAAGTGAGAAAGGATCAAATCACAGCTAAGGAAATAAAAATTTTGCACTCTACTATAACACATCAAACTATATAGCTCTGATCTGCCTTTCAGGACAAATATCTTCTGGGTAACCAGCATAGAATTACAGCCTCTGAAAGCGACATAGTTTTCATAGTGAATATGAAATCTGTTATTAGCAAATAACAGATGTAACTATACTGACTTCTGAAAACCAGTTTTCCTCCTAGATTTGTGGATATTCCTTTGTTGGAATACACAGTTTCGACAAGAGGAAAATGCTAGTCTTGCCTTAAAGATCACTGATTTACCACAGTTAAAATAGCATTTTATTGAATGTGTCAGTATAGTAACAAGCACCCAATAAAAATATCTGCCAACACATACTTGTAGACAACAGCTCTAAGCACAGTTTTTCTTTTTCATACCAGAGGTTTATACAATTATCAGCTTAAGCTTTAATTGGATTTAACTAATTTGTAAACAGGATTTTTATTCATTAGTTTTATACAAGTATGAGTTCCTCATTTAAGGTTTAATTTAAATTCAATATAAACAATTGGATTGCAGAGATATATTATAAATAAATATATAAATTTTAAAAGTCAGCCAAAAGCCCTCTCAAGACACAGAAATT